>JACEII010000042.1:509829-605772 GCA_014332785.1 Antheraea mylitta | reverse complement strand
TGCCGAACAAATAATGAGCACTGAGCCATAGAAGTTATATCCGTACTAGAATCGCAAGCAAGACTGAAGTATTTGCAGTTTTTCAATTTGTTAATCACTGTCTCAAACAAATTTTTCGAAATATCTTCAACACGGCGGCGATAGGTAGATTCAGAAAGTGTAAGCTTTTTTACTTCTGTCATTATTTGTATACTATTTGAAAAATTTTCAAATAACGTTTGATAAACAGTTATCATACACTCTTTCATCAATTCGGCATCAGTAAAGGGCTTCATGCGTTTTGCTAGGATGTTACATACTTGGTACGATGCTTTTGTAATAGCATCATTTTGCCCGACTGCTGTCGTCATTATATTTTGTTGATGATGAATTGACGATTTTAAATGACTTACTTTATTCTTTCTTTGCATCGATTCTAACGGGTAGGCTTCGGTAAATGAACTATGCTTACTTGTGTGGTGGCGAAATAAATTGTATCGCTTAATTCCGACGACAGTTTCCCGGCATATTAAACAAATAGCAGTACCCTCCTTATATCCACTTATAAAACAAAATTTTTCCTCCCATTTTTCTTAAAAACTTCTATTTTCATCAGTTATCTTCCTTTTAGTAGCACATTTAGATGATACTCCCGCCATAATACATAAAATACCGCACGCGCAATCTATGAAGCAAGAAACGTTTATTCTTGTGCGTAAAAACAAATGAAATGACTCGCGTCGCGGCTCGTCACGGGCGCGGAGCGGGGAGCGCGGGAACAAGTCACGACACGATCACGCGCGAGTAGCGTTAAGAAGCTACCTCGGTCCCACTGGCACCGTTAGAATTTTCTCTTTATTTATTGAAACATGTTTATTTTACAATTGGCGGCGCTAGTGGGACAGAGGTAGCCCCTTAAGTCGGTTTTTGATTTCTGTCTAGGGCATCTGGGTAAAGTTGTCTTGAAATAATTTACTTTGTCGCGGGCCGCACGAAAAACAACCGAGGGCCGCATGCGGCCCGCGGGCCGCAGTTTGACGACCACGGGTGTAGCCAATTTCATGCTGATTCTTTTATTTTGAAAGTTAACTTATTCGTTAAACGAAAAGTTTCGCGATATTTTTTGTATTATTAAGGTCAACCAAGTGTTGCTAATGAATTTTATGTCCATTTGTAGATAACAAACTTATTAAAATGTTCGAAAGCGTTTTATATTAATTTTGTACTAAATAATGTGTAATATAAACAATATTCAACAATTTCGCCCTACTAATAAAATCTACCCTTTGTAAATTTTATCACGTCCTCAACTACATGTCAGAGTCAGTAACACTGGTAATGAATCAGAAAGAATGAAATTATTAGGTATGTAAAAAATAAACTTTTGCAAATAACTTTGATATTAACTAATAAGGAACTTCGTTCCAATAATAAAATATCGTTTGTGGTTGCTTGATATGCGTGGTACAACACTATGATAAGTGGGCGGTACCTAACAATAAAGTATGACATTATTTTGTATACATATTGCCGAAAAAAAATGAATATTTCATAGGCGTCTTTAACTCTCTTGAAATGTGATGTATTTTAAATAAATTAATTAATGACTGCCACCGATGGTATGCTATGTTCTGCTATCGTTTTATACTCCAGAACTGCAAACAAAACATTATAATACAAATTATATGAATTACTAGCTGTTGCCCGCGGCTCCGCACGCGTTTGTTTTTTAAATATATTAAATAAATGTAAAATTTTGATCACATATCTAGTGTAAATTACAATAATACTCTTTCAAAAATATTTGTAAATATCACACGCACATCATCTACTGTAACAGGTAACATGTACTTGTACATTATATATGTGAATACGAATAGTGAATCGAATGGGAAGAGATTTATCATCAGCCACATAACTGGAACTTTAAACTGCTATATATGACCCTTAGTGCCCACTTACACTATATAAGAAAGTAATGAAAATATTAAGCTATACATTTTCGAACAATATGTGTTAAATCTTTTATTATATAGATATAATATGTCCATAGTGTCGATATAATTAAGTTATTATCATACCTTGCTATAATTTAAATCACATATAAACATATGACTTTCAATTACAACAGCGATACCCTTGGTGTTACAGTTGTTCATAGGCGACGTTAACCACTTACCATCAGTTGGGCCGTCAGCCTGTTTGCTGCCTTTTGGTATAAAAAAATCTTGGAGTCCAGTACAGCTCGTGTATGTTTACAGTGAACAACATATTTTTGATTAATTTTACATGGACGAAGGCACGGATAACAGCTTATCACTACATAGTTAAGAAAAAGTCCTGTTCCACGTCTGTCTATATGTCTGTTCGCGATAAGATCAAAAACTACAGAACGCATCTTCATGCCGTTTTCACCAATATATAAAATGATTATTGTACAAGATATAGGTATAGTTTGTCTTATTATCAGGGCGGGCAACGTCTGCTGAACCCGGTAGCTTAAAATAAAACAGCTAATTAGTTACTTATTTGTACGTAAAATTCCCGTTCAAATATTACTTGTAGTCCGGTGAAGCTATTAAGACCTTGCTAGATCAATAGCGTAGTCATTTCTAAGAAAAAAAAAACCGTTCAAATAGGTCCAGCCGTTTCGGAGATTACCCGTAACAAATAAAAAAACAGACATATCCACAGAATTAAAAAAAAATGTTGATATTTGTAGCATCACGGATATTTTTAATATAAAATACACTCACTTTACTTTTATTATACGTAATATATCACAAATCAAAAATTGGGTACAAAACTAACGTAGAATAAAGTTTTTGAGGAGTTTTTGGCGGGATTTTAGTCTGTCATGTAGTGGATTTTATATTTTATTCATAATTTTGTCTTACTTATCTGTATATTGTGTTAAATTGGTAGAGTTTTATGTAATATGGTTCGTTTATTGTGCATAAATGAAATGAAAGATAAATAATACCGCGAAGCATGAATTCTGTTGTCTTGAAAATTAAGAAGATAAAAATTTACGAAATATTACATAGAGGATTTGGCGCTTATACCTTTACATTATCTTGGATATAGAAAAAAACTACCTATATTAACTACTTCAGAATTGGCAGTATGGATTAATTCCTTTGACTATCTTATTGGATGAATATTATTACTACTAAACTTTTTGAATAGCGACACAAAATAAACTTTAGAAATGTTTGCGATATAAACGTACCACGTATAATTAAAAATTGGAAACAAAAATAACGTAGAATTAACTGTTTTAATAGGAACACAAAATAAACCATGAAAATATTTGCGAGAGATTGTTATCGCGTTACCATGGCAACGCATAAAGTACTGACATTAACACGCATCGAAAGCTTCCAAAATAGCCCGATTTTGAGACATTCTTCATTAGTGCTCAGCTCCTATCGGTTTAAACGTTATGATATGTAGCCTATAGCCATCCTCGATAAATGAAATATCTAACACTAAAAGAAACTTTCAAATCAGATCTGTAGTTCTTGAGATTATCGCGTTCAACCAAACAAACAAACAAACTCTTTAGCTTTATATATTAGTATAGATGAAGAATGAATTTTTACAACCATTCTGCCGTGATAAAATACGATTACCCAAATGCATGATTGACGCGCCACGCCCACCTAACACTTCTACTCTTCTTTTTCTTCCATTTTATTCACCTAACTTTGATGTGTCGATGTTATCGAAATCAAAACAACGATAATTTTCAGCTAAACATCGATGTTTCTTCAACATAGTTGAATAGCGAGCATCCCTAGCAGAGTGTGCTGTGCTGTTTATATTGTGGATTATATTATAGTTACCTACTGTATATATTGTGAATTATTTAACGCTTGTGGTAAATATTTCAAACTTTTGTTGCTTCTAAAAGCTATGGACAACCCGCTCGTGCCTTGTCCTTACGAGAAAAGCCACTGGGTGCTACGTTCTCGAATTCAGAAACACATAGTAAAATGTGAATGGAGAAATCCGAATTTGATCGCTTGCCCTTATAATCATAGTCATAGATTCGATAAAAAACAAATGAGAATCCATGTATTAGAATGCCCAACAGCAGCGACTCTTTATTCTGATGATGAGAAACTTGGTATAGCAGTCAAAGAAGAAATAGAAGAACCTGAAGTGAAGATGCAGAAAAAAGTTGTACAACTTGATCCAGATCAAGAATATTGGGATTAATAAATTCTAGTGTCCTAAATATTTATGTTACTTTATACTAAGATGTTTAGTGAATACATTATTCATTAACAGTACAATTTGTGATTTATTTTACAAACACCCAAAACATTTCTAAATATTACTACAAATACTATCTATCTTGTATGCCTGGAATAATTCAATATGGATTACATTTTGGCTTGTTTTAGTAATGACATATGTTATAATTTGTGGGGTAACATGGTTGTGGGTGGTAATTTTTTTTCAGTCTCATGTATTCACAAGCCATAAGTATTACTTATAATTTTAATAATATATTACATGTAACTTTAACCTTCTAAGTATTTATATAGGTATCATAGTACTAGTTCCTAGTATGTACTGTCGAAAACACTGCTCCTGATGGGTAAAGGTTAAATAGCCTTCTTCAATGTGTATTCATTCTGTGAATAGATTACCCATATTTATATTGGTCTATAGTGTGTCTAAATGCAATATGATAAAAATAAAACTTTATTGAGCCAAGAAGTAACAGCTCTGACATAACTTTAACTGCCTTTTATCTGATGAGTGAAATTTTTTAAGGTATATCCAAATAATGATGTGAAAAGTGTACCAATAAGGTAGCTTTAATGAGGTTACAGTTATATAATGGTAAATAAAGGTAATAATATAATGAGGTGTCAGTATAATTTAGTACTAATCATCTTTACTGAGTTATTCTAGTGTGTGTATAATAGTCATTGAAGATTTGTAGACTGTAATTATTTATCTGTTTTATTATATATACTTGATGCTATTTCATATATTTGCGTTTACCTTTAATGACAGTTAAACTGCAATACTTAGAATTTTCTTTTGGGACGTTGGGAAGACGAGTTAGATGTCTGGCTTGTTTAGGTTTTGTAAGACATCCTATATTATCGCACTACCACAGAATAGGGACTGCTATAGATAAAGTTAATGTGATATGAAACTGAACTTAACCGATTATGGGTACTGTTGCAGCATTTCAGTTACATATCATAATTGTCATTCTTATTCTGGAAAAAAGAGCTATGCAGGCCTTAGTCCTGTATCACTGGGACCAGTAGTGATCTATTGTGATCACTCCATATTACTAAAGCTCCCTTCCCAGTCATGTAGCATTGAGGAACTGCAGGACTTTTTTGGTTGAGAGCATCTGTACCTCATCAGGAAGCAATACATGCTTTCCCAGAATCCGGTTTCATGTAGGTTTTAATGGATCACATTCACATAAGAGATGTTTGGGGGTCTCATCCACACTATCACTCTCTTGTGCTCTGGACATCGATGTTGTATAAGTGCTTTTTAAGACAACAGCGTCCAGTGAGTGCTGTCACTAAAATGATGAGATTCACTATTTCTTATTTTTTATTCATTATTTGGTTCCAAGTTATGGCATTTTGCATAGTATGTAGTACAGCAGTAAAGCAGATCATAAATAAAGACTTGGAATATGATTTCTCCTGTGTCCCAGAAATACTCTGAAATGTTCTAACAGTCCTCATAATTTGCCACTTGATATTCTTCTGTGAGAAGTAGATACCAAAGTATGGAAATAAGATTTATCTTTAAAAGACTTTTTATTATGAAAGTTAAACGGTAATATAACTTAATATTATATTAAGTATGTTTTGCTCTATATCAAAGAACATATATGTAAGCTTTATGATTTGAGTATGTCATCTTTTTGCAGACTGGCTAAAACATTTAAATTTATTGCAGATCGGATATGTCATGCAAACAATTGAAAGATCTCTTCTAACTAAAAATACCATATATGGAGTTAAATTTAATACAGTTTATTTTATGCACTTTGAGTCATACTAACATTCCCTCCAAGTCAGTCTACATTCTTACGTAGATATTTTATATCTTTACACAGTATAAAACAAAGTCCCCTCTCGCGTCTGTCTGTCTGTCTGTTGGCGATAAAATCAAAAACTACTAAACGGACCTTCATGTGGTTTTCACCAGTGGATAAAGCAATTCATGAGGAACGTTTTAGTACATAAATTTGTGAAGGTTAGTTATAGATTGGTTGAAATGTAACGATAATTGTTGGACAAGTCGGAAAAATTCAAACCGCCTGAGAGTTTTGATCGAAAATGCTACCTAATCCTTTTTAAATATAACAATGTATGTTGGGTAAATGTTATAAGGTTTACTTTTGTTTGTATAGGTTAAAATAAAAGAAAGTGACGTCCATTGCAAAATGTATTGACTACCTAATATAATGACAATGACATGACACATTTTTCTTTTTGTTTTTAGCCAGGTGTAAATAATGAAACAACAGAGACAATGTAGATCTACAAAAAAGTCTGTAAGGGCATATATCTATTTTTTTTAGGACAACCCACTATACTCATTATATGTTCGAGTTTTTGTTCTTATTGAAACTTTTGACACTACATTTCGATATTATTTTGGTATATTTCAATCAAATATAATTAGCATTAAACCTCTCAGCTTACAAATTAGCTACATTAGGTCAAAATGATTTACGCTAAGTTTCTAACTTTTTTATTTCGCTACATTTGGCAGTAACATTCATGTAGCCGTATGCTCGCAATAATATATTAATTTATATGACAATGTGAGACAGTGAGACATTATAAATGTATATCGTGTTTGTCTACACTAATAAATAAAGAGGTAATAGATATTCTTCTTTATCTTCCACCTACACACCTGAAGTAGTTGCTATAATAGAAGCTATCAAATATCTACTATCACATAATTGAGATCAAACTATCCTATTGACATATCCTCTAAATTGCTTACAAAATATTCACTATAGTCCGACTTTTTCTAAAGTAAAGTTCCCAGTTATCATAAATATTAAATTTCATTTGTATCAATGACATTTAGGATTTTATGTAGTTCTGGCATGGATACCAGAACATAATGAGATCTAGGGTACTGAAGCTGTTGACCTTCTTGCTAAAGAAGCTATACAGACGATATTTAGATTACTGTAAAACCTATGTTCAAGATTTCTCTAAATAACACTGATCTGCTTGCATTATGGAACTCAAACTGGAATGTATATAACCAAATTACTGGCATCTCATATGCTTCCATTCAGGATAACATATGCTATGGCTTTATAAGATTCGTGACTGTTGCAAGTTTGCTGAGTCTACTATCTGTAGGCTAAGGACCTATCAGTAGAGGTGTGCTCTCCAGGCCACCTGGCAAAGCTCAGAATCTGGGACAACTCAAAATGTGAATTTAGGTTGGATGAAGGCACTCTAGAGCAAATTTCTTTCAATGGCCCTAATTTAGTGTATTGTATGATATTTTACCTAACAGTAGGTATAGTACGTTTGTCTAATTTTAACTAAAGCTTATTTTCTTCTTTTGTCGATATTCTGCCTAATGGTATATGTTTTACCAAAATTAAACTTTAACATAACACAATAAGTAACAGTAATTATTATGTAAATGTATGTTTATTTAACACATAATGGCTGTAAGCGTTGTGGTTGTCTTAGTGTATTTCAGTGGCCTAATCGGGATAAACTAAAATAAAATAAAAAAGAAAACACGGAAATAATATCTGTATATTCTGAATATGTAGTTAAGTTACGTTTTCTAGGATTACACTGGATTTTCTCTTTGAAGAGATTTTTCAATATTTTTGTCGTACAAATCTGTACACTAGATCGTTCTATTCAGACACATCATAAACAAGCATGAGAACGTACGAGCGGATACTAGTTTTAGGAACAAGTTTAAACAACATTGCATCATTTACTTCCCGGACAACTGTACTACCGGACGCTTTCTACTTTATATCTATATACAACTATACTTATAATACACTATGATAATATTTAATTCGCTGGTATCTGGCGCGATGCCTGGTGCTAAATATGCTGGTATTTATTACACAGCTACAATAGGTATATATATTATATATAATATGTAATAATATGTCGTAATATACACTAAGTGTTTGGAATTTATTTAATACAAAAATCTATCAAAATACTTGAATCTTTATTATCATAGATATAAAGTAAATAGGTGTCCTTACGGATTCCTTGTATGATTAATATCTATAATTGTTTGTCTTTATGAGAAAATCACCGAAGCATGAGTGGGAATATATATATAGTAAGCATTGTATTAAAGGTAATAGTTATAGAGGTCATACGTTTGTGTGGGCACAGGGCACCGTTGCATAACATCAGCTGTGCTGGATAATTCCCCTCTCTAAAAATAAAAAGTGAACGTGGTGATCACGTAATCACGATCATATAATTATTTTTGTTATAAAAACACTCGGAAATTACTTCTGATGATTCTCAGTGATCCAGAGACATAAATGTCAATTTAGCGTTGTACACGTACTATATACACACCGATAGTAAATAGTAGTAAGTCAGTCCAATTCACCTGTCTATTTTGCTGTCTTGGTAATTACTAAAGTTTTTGGTAGGTAACATATCCACGGGAATATCATTATTTACATACTAAGCTATATTTACTTACACAATTTATAATACAAAAAATTTAAATTGTTCATATTTACTATGAGCACTACGTTCTCATGAAAATACAGTTTATTTGAGGCTCGATCTAATTAAAACTATCTGAAAATGTCGGTGTAAAGCCATGACTATTCGATACGGAATTTGTCATAAATTCTAAACTACTTCGGTTTTAGATTCGATTGATACTTTGCAATATTTATAACGACAAATCTAGTGAGCAGGAATTGCTTGATAGCGAACATAAATAGCGGACTGCTCTATCAGTAAATGGGGAATCGCTAAAACAATTGAAAAGCGAATAAATGCCAACATTTATTCAACTTAAGATAAAAATTCGTAAAGAAAGCCAAAGCTCAAGTCAAGTGTCATTGAAGAATATGATTATTTTATTGATAAATAGGTATTGGTGTATTTCCGTTTGAGTAAATATAACCATATTAATTGAGTACTTACCGTATTATAAGTTATTGTCAATTCTCTATCAGATAACCATATCTATGATTATATGTAGAATATTTTAAGGTTTATAAAAATAGATACGGAGAATGCCAAACAAACAAAGTATTCGCAAATAGAGATGACTTAATCGTTTACTAAATTTGCACTCGGCAAATAAATATGACAATAATGTTCTTCTTCTTCTATTTTATTTTTGGCAACCAGTCTTCTATTTAATAGACCATTACTGCAATTGTCAAGTGAGAAACTATATTACAAGTTTATTGATATATCTTCAATGAACTAACAAGACGGTGGCCATCTTGTTAGAACTCTCTTGGGAGTTTTTGTGGCAAGTCAGAATCCATGCTCCATGGTATTATTTCCGATCCACTTCACTTGTGCACAATAACTAAATTATATTACGTAAAGCACCACCAACATTACACAATATAGAGCCAAATAACACAAGATTATGGATAAAATATAAAGACCACTACATGGCATTCCAAATTCCGCCAAAAACTCCGACAGTAATGTTATCGAAACAGAAGCACATTTTATGAATACAACATTTTTTTTTGTTATTTATATTGAATGAGTTTGTCAATTGTATAAATTATAAATGTGAATAACTAAATGCCAACTTGTGGTAAAAAGGATTTAATTTGCCATTAATTGCCTTGCTTTCCAACGATGAACTTATGTTAACAGTCAGTTTGGAAATACATACCTACACCACACAGAGCTGCAGTGCCTCACAACGACCTCGTGACCCTCTTTGGTCGTTAAAAATTCGATTTCAATTATTATTATAGCTCTTACCATGATAATTGAACTTCATAGAAAATCGCTTGAATCGTAAGAATGTGTGTTTTGACAACCGCTCTTCAATAGCCAACCTTCTTTCCGTATAGTGTTAGTTACATAATTAACATTTATGAATTGAGATTGTAGGCAACTATAAAAAAAATTAACACAGGCTTATTCATTAAACGAGTTTTGACATACATTCACTATTTGTATTGGTTGTATGTTATTTGCAATTACATTACATATATCAAATCATATGATTATAAATATGACAAATTATGATTGTGCACTGAAACCTTGTTTCTGTATATAATAAAAACTAACGATTACTAATATAAAGAATCAATCAAATAAGTATCATATTGTATTTCTAATGAGAAAAGATATATAGGTATTTTTAGTTGCAATTTTATGATTTAGAATGTCCTAGACGTAGTAATCTCGATGACAAAGTCAGGCTTGTATAGAGAATCTCAATCTGTTGAAAAGAACGTAACGGTCTCTGCATAAATAATGCTGTTGTACAAATCGCAAATTTCATCCCATATAGCAGTGTTTTTCAAACTTTTTCTAGACACCACCCCTTTAGTATGAAGAAATATTTTGCGACCCCCCTTAAGCCGGCACTCTACCCGTTTCATGTATATTCTATTTTGTGATAAATATTAATTTTAACATATTTATTTTCTTTAACATTTTCATAATTAAAGTTCGGATAAATACGTAATAGTATGGAATAAAAGGTTAATTTTTATTTTTTGTTTATTTAATATAAATGATTATGTCCTTTAGTTAGCATTTATCTTAATAAATCTTTAAAACTTTTTTTTACTGCAGTACCTTTCTTGGCCTTTTGCAACTCCGTTATAAAACTTCGCTTCGTGACCCCCTAAAGAGGCTCCTCGAATCCTTAAGGGTCTGTCCTGGGTCCCCTCTTGTAGAACGTGGGATATAACTGGGTGTTGCACGGTGTGCTCCTCCGCGGTATCAGCGTAGTCTGTTACGCAGATGACACACTGGTGCTGGCCTGAGGGAGGACGCACCGCGAGGCCGCGACGACGATAGCTACGGAGGGCGTCGCTCAGGTTGTTGACAGGATCCGGCGTCTGGGGTTGGAGATGGCGTTGCGCAAATACGAGGCCTTGTGGTTACACGGCCCTCGGAAAGCGCCACCTCAAAAAACCCAGATTCTTGTGGGAGGTGAATCTATCAGTGTCAGGTCGAGTATGCGGTATCTCGGCCTCCTCCTCGACAGCCGTTGGACGTTTAAGGAACACTTCCGGCAGCTGACCCCCGCTTAATGGGCACAGAGGGCGCCCTCGCCCGTTTGTTACCCAACCTCGGGGGGCCGAACCCTACCTGTCGGAAGTTGTACCTGGTGGTCGTGCGGTCAATGGCCCTTTACGGGGCACCCGAGTGGGTGCCTAAGTTGACGGCCATTAATATCACTCACCTGCGGAGACCGCAGCGGGTGATGGCCGTCACAGCTATACGCGGGTACCACACGATTCCTTTTGAGGCGGCCTCGCTAATTGCTGGATCGCCACCCTGGGACTTGGAAGCGAGAGCCCACGCGTCTTTATATCATCAACGCGTGGAGGTACTAAGGTAAGAGACGCTAAGGTCCCGACTTTATCAAGTCCTAGTGGTGGAAGAGTGGTCTAGACAACTTGAGTGATCTAGCTGGGGTGTGGTAACAATCGAAGCTGTTCGACCAGTCATGGTCGAATGGCTCACCAGGCGGCATGGCACCCTGAGCTTCCAGCTGACACAGGTGCTATCGGGGCATGGCTGCTTCGTGCGATATCTGTGTCACATTGACCGGGAGCCGATTCCAGGGTGCCATTACTGTGGCTGCGTGGATGATTCCGCACAGCACACGGTGAGAGAGAGAAATTTGAGCGGGAACATGTACATCCTAGCTTGTGACATCTAGCTTGTTTGTAAAAATCGTCAATGGTTACATATTAACAAGCGGTCGAACTTTTAAATTTAAGGAAAGAATTCACTTCCTTGTCTGTGTTCTGCTATTTGCATAAGCGAATGTGACCTAAGGATTGTTCAATAACATGCTTGCGGCTATTATATATTATCCTATTGCTCTGTATAGAGAGTATTGTGTAAGTTTATTATCAAATTCTTTTTGACGTATTTCCTATTGATATTGTTCTAAGTACAATTGTAAAATCGTAAATTAATAGGTTGTATCAAAGGTTGAAAATTGAGCGAAAAAATCTCATCACACTTATACATAATCATTTATAGGTTAAAAAATTCGTTTTGGGTATGGTTTGTTCTAAAAATAAAAGGATTTTTTAATAAAAAGAAAACTGTTATTTTTTATTGTGTTCGTTAATTTCATGAAAAAAAATCTAAAATAATGACAGTTGTTTTCTTATATTACATAGCTTTTAGCAATTCTGACCACAGTCTTATATGATAATAAATGACGATGAGATCTTAAACAATAACACGTTAATCCTAGAGGTGACTAATTCACAAGGATAGCTGCCGAAATACACCAGCAAGTGTTTGACGACGAATCTTTAACTCCAGGGTTGTAGCTTGCCAGGCGGATTTAAATTAAGCCCTACCTATCCTATCCTATTCTATCAAAATAACCATCTATAAAACAAATATAATGTTTATAAATATAGATACACTAGCCTCTGCCCGGGACTTCGTCCGCGTGAGATAGCAACTTTTGGCTAACGCTAACACGCAGCGGAAATTCTCAAGAGGAGAAAAAAACCCGATTGTTAAACATTCTTCATTAGTGCTCTGCTCCTATCGGTCTTAGCGTGAGCGTTATATAGCCTATAACCTTACTCGATTAATAAGCTATATAACACTGAAAGAATTTTTCAAATCGGATTAAAAACTACAATCTCACAAACTCACGACGTCACAATCTGAAAAACTTTGCCTCTTTATAATATTAGTATAGATAATTGATGGAAAATCAGATACTGTTTTATTGGAGTCCCGAATATAGCTGCGGGTGATTTTATGTTAAACGTGAATAAATAATGAAATCAGGTCGCATGTTCCCGCAAACGAAGTTAATATAGGCTAGTTATAATTGCTTTAAATTACTCGGTACACACAATAGTAATACAGTTTAACTTTAATATAACGAGCTTCAATATAACGAATTTTTGGAAATCCCCATGGACTGTGAATAAGGGCTGATGTAAAATATACATTTACATTACGAATACATATATAAAAAACTTCTTTTCAACGAATGCTGGATCAATGCAGAATACTAGAGAGTATTATTCATTTTTATTTTACTTTTGCATAAAGTATTCTATCATTCCCACTTAACACATATATTCCCACTTAATTGCACAATAACTAATGCCTCGCTGGTTCAAACATCTTACATTTTTCGTATAAAAAAAAAGACAAAGCATTCCTGTTTGTAGTAATTGTTGTTAGTTTCAAAGATTAATGGCTGTGAAACGCAAAAGGTGTTCTTTAAACCATTCGCTTTAAAAGGGTAAGCAAATGGTTATCTACGTAATGTTGAGGTTACTAAACAGGTTTTCTTACCTTGTTAAAACAAGACGTATTCAAACCTAACCTCTGTATAACTAACCTTGGTGTAACGAATTACTGTCTATAACGATTTTTTTCTAATTTTCTTCAACTTCGTTATATCGAAAGTACACTGTATATGTAACTAGACCCATAGCGTACTTTTTTTTTATAACCACTTTGATAAATGAGTCTGCGGTTCGCCTGATGATACATGTTCACCGCAGCCTAGAAATGCTGGCAAAAAATCATCTCACGGGTGTTGTTAACCTTTTAGAAACATGAATACTCACATCTTTAAGAATTCTTGGTTATAGTCTGTTTGTAAACCTCATTACAAAGTATATTTCACAATCCAAATTTCTACGCGAACAAACCCTTCTGAAATCTAACTATTGATGAATGAATCCTGTTTTTAAGGTATGGGAGATAATTAAGAATAAAGTGACATTGATATTATAGAAACCTTTTTACCAGATTTATATAGATTTTCATCGTATTAGATTGTTTTTAGAAGATCGTGTTTAAATATTTTAATAACATTTTATTCTACATAAAATAATGGCAATGTTTCTTTTAAGGTTAACATAATACAGTGTATTAAATTTATCATTGGACATATCTAAATTTGAACCTAAAAAGGAACTTTGTACAACACGCTGTATACCCACGTCTTACATTATAATAATCTGATAATATTTGACACGTCGACTGTCAAAACCAAGTATACACCTTTTTTTTTTTACGTGGGGAAATCCCTTGTGGATACCCACCCTCCCGGGGGAGAGGATGAGTTATGTCCGGCTTGCACGGACTAAAACCCCACGGTGTACCGACAGACCGTAGTGTTGGGGCGGCAAGGGATCGTCCTAAGCTATTCCCCTTAGATAGCCGCCCCAACGGTCCGCCCGGCGGAAGGTGGTCGCCGAGCTCCTACCTATAGAGAGGCAGCTGGGTACACACCAGCTGCCTCCCCTCGTCCGCCGGACCTGTGCAATGAGGGGACGAGCCCCCCGACTACATCCCCTCAGGTCCGGCTACGGTGGCAGAAGGAGTTGGGCAAAATGCCGCCTCCTCCTGCCGGTCCTCCGTTGGCGAAGACGGCCGCTGAGGGGGTTCGCCTCGTGGGCCCTCTCCGCCGCCTCCTTTTGCGAGATGACTTCCTCGCAAAAGGAGGCCACTACTCGCCACGCCTGCTCGCTGCTGAGCATGGACGAAACCACGCTCGGCAGCGACAAATCCTCCCCCACTACCACCGCCAGAGTGCGGCGCTCCACCTCCCACGCAACACACTCAGAGAGAGTGTGCTGCGCGGTATTCTCCTCAGCGCCGCACTTATGGCAGGCGGTGGTCGGCTCCCTACGAGCGATCCGGTGCAGGTACCACCCGAAACAACCGTGTCCGGTGAGTACCTGCACCATTCTGAACGTCAGGGAGCCCCACTCCCTCCCAAGCCACTCTCGCAGGACCGGGCGGACGGCGTCAACGGTGTATGTTCCGTAGCGCGCGTCCGCCAGGTCCTGTATCCACCGCTAAACCAAGTATACACTTACCACATAAAATAATTCGGACTTGAATAAAGTAATAATTAGATTTGGTGGAATCACAATGAATACTAAAATGTAAATTCAGCTCTTATTAATTTACGCAGGGATATATTAGATACGTTGTTATATAAATCAGATATTTCTACAATAATATTTATACTATTGGATTTTTTTTTTAATTATTAGCCCCGTTCCTCAGACGTACATCCGAGATCTTTGTTGTGTTTATTTTATTTCTACAATTATAAATAGAATAGATTATAATACTTTAGCTATGTCTATTTTATTGGCTAATTCTTTGCGTTATTTTCTTACAGCTATTTTCTTTTTGTCATTTCGTCTTATACTTTTATTGTACTTAATTTTAATTTATTGTATTTAATTTTTGCAGTCCTTTTTTATCTTCTTACAATCTTTCCTTCCCATGTTCATAAATTGCCACTATCTATACCTTCAATTTTGAAATTTCTTTATACCATTTGATTGAAATGTGTTTCAACCCTGTGCTGTTGAATACTCGTACTAAAGGCAGACTAGTACACCATTTACTTATGACAATTTAATTTCAACTGTTTAGATGTATGTAAACGTTTTTTTATTTACACTTACAAAAGATTTATTTTAATAACATTATATGTAAGAAATTGCATAGCAAAGATTAATAATAAACCATGAAAATACTACTTAAGAAAAACAGGCAACCATATATCGTATTATAATATTTGAATGAGTTAATGACCCAAAAAATTATGAGAATATGAATCTTTAAATGTATTTGAAGCATGAATAAAAATTTATTTAATGAATCGATTTTTTATAAATAGTTTCGTGTCTTTATTCAATTATTTTTTCTTAATGAGCCTTCTTATAGAAGATAACATTTTGCATTAAATATTTATGAAATCATTTTTATTATTATATTAATGATTTTTGTTAAGATGAATACTTGTTTAATTTTTATAAAGTGAGTTTTGACTAGACATTTCCTTCACATTGAAATTGTTAGGAAACAATAGTGGACAAGTCTATTACATTGATCGTAGTCCGGTGAAGCTGTTAAGACCTTGATGGATCAATAGCGTAGTCATTTCGAGAAAAAAAAACTATTACATTGATGAGGTAATACAAGAATATGAATGAATAATTATTAATAAATAATCTATTTCGACATTGTCAAATTTTACAAAGCAATTATTACCGAATTTATGGATTTTTAAATTCATTTACGTTTGAAGTAACCGAACATTGACCGCCAAAATGCATGCCTATATATATATGTCTTTAAATATAGCTAATGCTACTAAAAGATAAAAACTTTCCTGTCGCCATAAAGTTGCTATAGAAGAACACATTTTCTTGAAACATTTGTGTCCTATTTCAACGAAAATGAACACTACAAATATCTACAAAAAATTCCGCACCGAATGACCATAGTACTATGTCGATATGTTAATTAGTTTTGACGTGATTGATCGGTTATAATATCCAGATCTCTGCCTACCGTTCATTGCGATCGGTTTGAGGTATAGTCGTAGAAATGTAACAAGCAGATATGTATATTATTAAGCCGGTTTGAATCTATAATGTTACTGTCATTATAACATGGATAAACAGTTTCAGTAAAGTGAAAACAAATAACCGCACGATTCATTTCAAATTATTAATTACCTGATACCCGCCACGGCTTAAAAAGAGACAAAATCTTCTTTATACTGTTCGACCATGTAATTAAATAAAATAATAACCGAACGACTAAGCTTCAGTGTGTCAATTTTTTGATGATCTCTCACTCATTCTTGTATTAGGATTCTATAACCCAATCTCTTTAATTTACTTTTCTCTACGATATTTTTAATATTTTCGTTCATTCAAATCTTGTCCTGATAATAACGAACATAACATTAAAATATTTAGCAACTGTTACCGTTATGAAATGCTGCGCTTACATACATTCGACAATTGATTTATATTGATATACTAACGAGCGTGACAGACGTTATCCCAACCTAACAATAAAAAAAACCTTATTATATAACTAAACCTTCCTAAGAATTACTTTATTTGCTGGTGAAAAACTCATGAAAATCCCTTCAGTAGTTTTAAAGTTTTTTAAGACTTTTTTCATTGTTACTTAAACATTTTGTGTGACATAACTTAGATGTTTAACAAGTACGTTGTACCATATAAATAAATCCACGGTAATTGTCAATACAAACACAAATACAAATATTGTACAAGATATGGTTTAATATAATGTATTTAAAAAGTAATACGTATCTACTACGGCAAAATTGTATTACAGCTTGTAAATAAACAGGAATTTTTGTGCTCTTGTGTGGTATAATAACAATAGGACATTTCATACATCGTTACGTATTTTTACGTAACAACTGGACGTAAACGGGTTGTCGAATCATCGGTGTACCATAATTGTCATGAACTCGATTCCAAAGTGCATATTAAAACCCGCCACAGGTTTGTTTCCTTATTCCACTACTTACTATAGGAAACACCATAACTGGAAATAGCTTTTACATGTTCCAATATGTACATCAAAGTAGTTCAGCACTAAATATTTATTTGAAAGGATAAATACATACCAGCATAAAACTCGTCGATCGGAATAAAAAATAAACAGATTCTTCTTATAACAATAACATAGCCGGTTTATGATTCAAACAGCAAGCGTAGAGATATACCGTCATGTAGTTACGTGTATGATTAAATCATGTATTTTATTTAGTTAAATAATTATTCAAATTTTTCATTTATTAATAAATTTTATTCTATCCGGAGTAGGGGTTGTGGGCATTCACTGTCATATAAAAGGCTAACGCGGATCTTGAGCGTCGTAAGAGTAGTTTGTTCGTTCATTCGCTCAGCAGTAACTATAAGGTGGTGCAAAGAGGGTCGCGAGCTTACGGACACATACTCCTTACACGTAATGGCTTCCTGTTTAGCCGTGAGTAGAGTTGATTATTACTCGAGATTGCGAAGTGTTTAAATTTATTTCCCATGGAATTTCCATTAAACTTTGTTTGACAGATATATTAAATCTATGATTATGACGAGGTATATTATTAATATTTCACAGTGTAATTGTGTTTTAGCAGTAATTTTAACTATAAACATATAATTATAGGTACCGAATAACAAAATTGAAATCAACGATCAAAATATTATTCTATCGATATATGTAACATAAGTTTTAAATTTATTTCCATTCAGTACTGTAAATTAATTCGCTACTTCCTCACAAGTTGTAAACTAAAACTGATATTTGACTGATTCCATGATATTATAATAAACAATGAAATTCACAATATTGTTGTTTCAAACAATAATCAATTAAAACAAATAATCTTATAAACATAAGGTCACCGGTGAGGTCATAGAGAGTTGTATTTAATTTAGCTGCACTCTAGTTATGTAATAGAAATGTTATCCATATTATGAATGCACGGGTACACTTAGAGCATACGGAACAACAGATAGTATCTAACTAGTACAAACCATACAACCGCTTTCAATGTTACGTATTTGTTATACGTTAGGATGTTTCTCGACGATAATTCATTAGATAACGTTAAAACTTAATTACCATTATTATTTCAGCTGAGCTGCTTTCTACTGGCTTACATTGGTGTCTGCTTCGCGACTTTTGGAACAGAACAGTTAGTATTAATGTTCCGATGTCTCGTTTTCTCCCCGCCTGTACATGTTTTTATTTATCTAACTAACAATCAGTTACGCTACATGACATAGCCACAAAAACTATAGAGGATGCAAGCAATTTGTTCAAGATTTCTATGAAAGGTTCTCACGCAACTCTTCATTGTGGTAAATGGTGAAAATCAAACTATTATATTATAATTATATAAATTATTCGTCCAATCTAACCTAACTAGTTAGCTCTGCGAGGTTTTCTTACATTTTTGTTTTTTTTTTCTTATTCTTGTGTATTATCCAATTAAGGCGAGCATTGTACAAAATTGTGTACAATATTTTAACATAACTAATGTTATGTACTTTTGTTCTAGTGTTCACATTCGCGTCCACATACCAGAAGAACATCATTCCTCGAAAGAAGTTGTAGTTCACGAAAGTCATGGTCACGGAGGAGGGTTGGCTGAACATTTACACGGCGGATTCGCCGACCACCTACACGGAGGTTATGACGGTGATATCAGTGGGGGATTCGGCGGTGGACATAGCGGAGGAGGCGGTGGATTCGGTGGTCATGATTATGGTGGTCACAGTACTTTAGACATAGGGGGTGGCCATGGAGGACTTGATTTAGGTGGACATGGCCATGACGTCGGAATAAGTGGGCACGGACAAAATGATATCGGAGGTGGGGGTCATGGGGGATACGACCTCAGTGCAGGAGGTCATGGTGGATACGAGTTGGGTGGGCATAGTGGGCATGACCTTGGAGGTGGCGGTTATAATTTTGGCGGACACGGAGGTAGCTTCAGTGATGGAATCGGCGGTGGACATAGTGGTGGCTTTGATGTAGGTCACGGTGGCGGATTTGGTGTAGGTCACGGCGAAGATTACAACGGAGGCCATAGCGGTGGATTTGGTGCAAGTCACGGTGCTGGTTTTGGTGACGGCCATGGTGTATTCAACGATGCCCATAGCAGTGATCATGGACATGTATTTGGAGGGAACTTCGGAGGAGGACATAGTGACGTTATAGGTGGTGGCTATGGAAGTAGTCATGGCAGTGGATTTGGAAGCGGCCACGGCTCTAGTTTTAGTAGTGATCATGGCAACAGTTTCGGTGGAGGCCATAGCTATGGTAGCGGCAGTCACTCTGGTCATGACAGTTACAGTAGCGGTGGCAGCGGATTCTCTGCTCATGATAGCTACAGTATAAGTGGTCAAGATAGTCACGGAGGTCTTGGAAACTTTGGTAACGGAGCTGGTACCTACAGTTTAAGCGGCCATGGTGGAAGTCACGACAGCTACTCTAATTTGGGAAGTTTTGATTCTGCTGTTGATCATGGTCATGGACACGGAGGCGATAGTTATAGCGCAGGTGCAGGTTTCGGTGACCACGGCGGAGGTTTTGGTCATGGAGGTGATAGTTACAGCGTTGTGAGCAGTCACGTTTCCAGTGCCGGGCACATAGGTGGTCACGGAGGTTTTAGTTTAGGTGATTTAATTAGTGATCACGGAGGTGGTAGCCATGGAGGTCATAGTGGATTCGGAAGCGGTGGCGATAGTTACATAAATGCGATAGGAGCTGGCCATGGAGGCGGTCCATACCACAAAAGGAAATGAATAACCACATTCAGTTAAAAATCAACTAAGTCATATTAAGCTGTTTGATCGATAATAGATCAAGGCAATACATTTTAAGTACAAGTTACGATTTATATTGTAAATAGTCCATAGATTAAGTTATTTTTTGTTATTGTTTATAAAAAATAATTATTTATATTATATTTTTTTTATTTCTGTCATACCTAAAAATATAAATAATATGTTAAATAACAATTATGAAGACTATATAAGGTTATGGTATAGTAATATCGATCAAATAACATTCACAGGTTCAAAAGACTCTTATATCAGTTCTTATGCTAACAAATTTTATGTGATTTATGTTAGATAGATAGTTATAATAATTCAAACTCAATGTCAGCTATGAGTCTATAGTAAAGGACGACAACGTTAGAAACTTGGGACTTGGATAAATGTACTATTTGTCAATCCGGTGATAAAAATGCTAAAAAAAAAAACATCGAAATTAATCAGTTCTACTGCGAAAACAATTAAAGAAAAATATAATTGATATTTTAAAATAGCTAAAATTTCGTTTAATACCCTGACATCGTAGATACTATGGATATAATATACTAGTCTCTGCCCACGATTTCGTTCGCGTGGAATAGTTACTTTGGGCCAACGCTAGACGCAGCGGAAGCTCTCAAAAGGAAAAATACCGATTTGAAAACATTATTCATTGGTACTGCGCTCCTATTGGTCTTAACGTGATGATATATAGCCTATAACCATTCTCGATAAATGAGCTATATAACATTGAAATAATTTTTGAAATCGGACCAGTAGTTCCTGAGATTACCTCCTTACAACGTCACAAACTCACAAACTTTACATCTTTATAATATTAGTATAGATAACATAATTTTACTCATCACATTACACTCAAAGCTATTATTTATTTATTTTGACATGATTTTATCTATGGCTCCCAATGAACAACCATTTCTTATGTTGTATATAATTAGTCTCTTATTCAATACTATAACGTTCTATATCGATGTTAATGTTGAGTTACATATGCGGATATTTCCTGCAAATATAAATTATATAACTGTATAATACACGTATACCTACCAGTTAACACATTGAACAACTGGTGTAACGTCGAATTAAATATAAGTAGTTGATACCGGCTCAATATAATCATTACATCTGTTTCCAGTACATTATATTTTTGATTATGTGTCTTTGGTAAGCATAAGTGGATCTGAAACCATAATCTGTTAAAAATAGAATGTTTCAAGCTTTTGTGGTGATTGTAAAATACATACAAACAAATCTGGAAACATAACCATCTTACGGGAATAACCATGGAGTAATCAATTAAAAATAAACAACGAAATAACTCAATCTCAGATATAAAAGTTTACATTGTAACTATGTTAACGAATCGTTAACATCTTGACTTGGACAGACGAGTATACATGTTATATAAGGCGATATTCATGATTCAACACGTTTTGCCCTTCATTTACAACAAATCTTTGTTTACTGGTAGTGAAGTTTAAGCTCCAACGAATGAGAAATCCTGATTTAATAGTACAATATTAACTCATTAATATGGAACAAATGTTTCTTGCACTACCCTAATACATCGGAAATAATATAAATGAATACTTTTTTATATCATAGTAGGTAAACGAACAGGTGGGTCACTTGATGTTAAGTGGTCACCGCCGTTATAGACACTTGCAACACCAGAGGAGTCGCAAGTGCGTTGTTATACTGTGTGGGAAGGGTAAAGGAGGAAGGGAAGATAAGGAGGGAGGATGATAAGGTGAGCAGAGGTGTGCCTCTGGCGCTCTCACTAACCGAACGAAACGCAACACTGATACTTCACGTCGGTTTTCTGTGAGAGGGTTGTACTACCCCGGGTGAGCCGACTCATTCATACTGAAGCTAGCAATACCTTCAGCGTGGCTCTAGCATCAGTCTGTCTTTGATTGAGGTTAACAAAATGGTTAGCCCAATAACCAGAAAACCATACCGACAGAATGACGTTCTTTATGAACTTGGAAGGAAAGGAGGTAATGATAATAGGTCTGTAATTAGTAGATTACCCTTCTGGAGTGTACGGTGGATATCAGCTATCTTTTAAGAACACTGAACCTGTTTGAATGTGTGGTAAATCTTGAACAAACGAACTAATACAAAAGCTAACTCCATAGTTTTAATATAACTTCTGGAATATCGTGACATCCGTATAATCCACCCACTCAAAGCCAGGGCAGGTTGCTATTCTTATACAAATTCAATAATAAATTCAGAAAGAAAAACGCAATGAGGCAAACCTTAATGTCATACCAGTTGATGCTTGCGACTCATTTTTAACCGACTTCGAAAAAGGAGGAGGTTCTATGTTCGGTTGTATGTTTTTTTTTTTTTATGTATGTTAATCGATATCTCCGTCAGTTGTGAACCGATTTTAATTCTTTTTTTGTTTGATTCGGCTATACTCCAAGGTGGTCCCATATAATATATTATTAGGTAGCGCAAATATTCATATTTTATTTTATTTGGTTGAATTAATAATGTACTTATTTTTCGCTTTTCAGTGCCGTATGGGTTTTGATATCGAAGTCGGTTAAATTTTTTTTTTATAAAAAATTTTTTTATTTTTTTTTTTAGTTGCTATGGAAAATTTAATTTATTAATACTTTTTGCTTAGGGAATACCTATTGTAATCGGTCAGTCTTAAAAATGAATAATAATTAATTGAATTAGGCTATCTCTTGTGTTTTTTTATGTCAAAAAAGTGTTCCCTTTCAAGCTTGATTATTTCAGTGAATATTATCTTATTATATAAAAATTTGGAAAGAATGAGGATCCGTTCCCACAATATAAATTTAGAGCTGAAAACGAAAGGAAACTAGACATATAATTGGAATAATGTCTGCACCTTTTACGTGTAGACGTTAACAGTTTAGATATTTATCTGATTAGTATAGTGCTAATACATTTTATAAGGCGCTAAATAAAAACAAAAAGAGATAAATTAATAATTTAATTCTCATACTATAAATCGTATAAAAATGCATAATTATCATTTTCGTTCGCGTTCTATGTAACTAAACAATCGATATAGATAATTTATTAGCTTAATAAATTAAAATGATCTCGTGATAGTAGTAACTTTTGACATCGCTTTTTTAATAGCAACGTGTTGAGCCAAGTGTGAACTAATACAAAGTATAGTGACAATTTCAAGCTCGTTGAATCACCTCTAAAATATCTTCAAATTTTATCACCATATTTTAATTTACTGGTATCACTTGATTGAACTGTTTGTTTATCCTTAGTATGATGAAGTGCACGAATATATGAAGATGGGTTTTGCAAAGAAATATCTGTATTTAAATCGTTCTTTTGATATTCTAAGTCTGTATTTAAATATTTATGCTTAGTAGTATCTCCAGAATTAATATTTCTAGACCGATGGCGAGCTTTACTATCGAATAAATATTGAGTTGGTTTTGATGTATACGCTTCTTGATAGTTATCTAAGAGGCTTTTTGTTGTAACTGCAGCAGACGAATGAGGTGTACTTGAAGGGTCATGCATTTGGACATATTGGAAATTATCATTAGAAGATTCTGCTAAAACCTCATCTCCGTGCAAAGCTTTTATTGCCATAGCAGTGTAGTAGGGATACACTGGGGATGATTCTTTTAAAGTTACTGGTGTAGACGTAGCAGAGTCAGTAATTTTATTTTGTGCTGAATTACTAAAATTATCTGAATAACTCATAGAATCTCCTTTAGCCGATATCGCAGATATGCCAAAATCTTCTAGATGATCGATAGTTGTCTTTTGATCTAGGCCTCCGAAATTTATATTTTGTGATGAAATAGATTTCTTTTTGTCGTTTCTAAATACAGGTCTAATATATTTTTCGTCTGATGTTAATACGTTTGTTGGAGATACTGAAGTATCGTATTCAAAAGTATTTGAATAACTGTTATCTTTAAAATTTGTTAAAGGATCTTTAAATTTAGAATCCTCTAGTAAACCTGGTAAATTACTTGCATAGTTGGTAGACTTATAATCATGAATAACTGAAGAGGACACAGAAAAAGGAGACGGAAAATTAGCTTGTGGTAGATGGTTGTTAGTATCTTGTTTTACGCTATTGAAATAAAAAGTGGGTAATAAGTTTCTACTTTTAGTATTTTCTTTATCCTTTTGGTTAAATGTAGAAGCTAAATTGTAATCATCTATGCTTGATCCTGAGATATCGTATTGAGGAGGAGGAACTGTGGATTTCAAAACATTCTTATACCGATTGTAGGGAGTGAATATGCTTTCATAATAAGTTAAATCTGGAGATGGAGTTCCTTTTAAAGGTTTACTGTGTTTGTGAAGATATTTGTTTTTAAATCTTTTAGTCATACCTCCTATTGGTAAGCCTTGACTATTGTAAGAAATTTTTGGAGGAATCGACAGTGGGTCCTTAGCTATATCGATATCGGCAGGAATTTCTCCATGGTCATGAAAAATGTGATCATGTGTGACGTCTCGAGGGTTGTATGCAGCATATTCTAAATGATTTGGTGTTCCCATAGAACCAATAGTAGGAAAATTGGGCAGAATTTCTGAAGGGAAAGTTATTAATGTTTGTGGAGTTTTAAATGGGACATATTGATGTGCCATGTTCAGGCCAGCGATGTTATTCATCTGATCTACACCTACTATATCAGGTATCTTTGGGTTGTCATAAATCAATTTATGAACATGCTCCTCACTATATGTATGAATGTGTTCAGTATCACCGTCAACTATTTTTTCGACTCTTTGTGGCTTTTTAATTTTCTTTATTGTCCCAGTTCCATCTATATCTGAATAAAATTTCTCGTGAAACGTAGAAACAGGGTGTTCATCTTCCATATGCGGTTGGCCACGCACCAACATATGTTGTGGTTTGGGTTTTCGTCCAGTTATTTTATGTTTCGGTTCATTCATTTTTAACAATTTAACTCTCTTCGGAGTTCGATGAGGAGGTGGGGCTTGAATTCCAGTTGGTGCCGCAAAACCCGCAGGCACGTATGTAGAATCATTAGGCTCTGGTGGCGGAACTAGGTTGTAGTCTTGATCTTCCCAATCTGATTTAGTAGGACCGTAGTAACCGCGGGCGTGATACATTGGCAAAAGCTTAGAGTTAGCTGTCGGCATACTTGGCAGTCGCGGCAGAGGCTCTTCAAAAACCTCGAGCGAATCGAGAGGAACTATTCTCGTAACAGGGGGCATGGCCACGTTTGTCGGGACAGCCACAGCTCCTTCAGCACTCGGCATAAAAGCCGGTGCGTATTGTGGAGACGCTGGATGATTTGTAATATATATCTTTTTATGATGATGAATATGCTTCACTTTTTGAGGTATATGTATCCGAATTTTTTTCCTGTAACAAAAAGAAAACAGATTATTGTTCCTTTCTTAAACTAATATAAGTATGATCGATGCAATTAATTGGTAACATATGAATATAAAATGATTGTTTTTGTAGCTCTACCGTTCCGCATTGTGCGGTGTCGATGACATAGGCGTCATGCGGTAGCGGCTTTCCCTCTCGGTGTCATTATCATATAGTCGAAGCGTAGCTCTACAACCGAGGTTCGTCACACTTGGTGTGATCCGTAATTCTGACATAAGTCATTTTTTATTATAACATACTACAACTAGTAACCACAGCATTACGGATGGATTCACACTTTCTAATCACAGCGTTTACCGATAGGTTGTTAGTTCAATGTCAAGTAATTAGCACAGCAGTGAAGTATAACAGCTTAGTCGCAATCGCAGGTGTAATATTATTGATTAGCTTACTATATTTTATACATATCTGTCGCATAGCATAAATTGAGAAAGAGTTTTTGGACATTCAACTGGTTAAAATCAAATTCACAACCTAGCTACCTCTATAGATATAAATAATCGTTATTCATTAACTAAATTAATACAGTTCTCATTCTTGTTTTTTTTTCTAGAATAAAACTAACCTATATTAAAAATGCAAAAGTGTCTTTCTTTACAATTCTTACGCTTTCATGAACTTTCCTTAACTACTTAACCGACCATCACGAAATTTCACTTACATGTTCTCAGAGTATATAAAAGGACATACGCTACCTTTTATCCGAAATAGAGTACTGGGGAATCGGCATAAATTTATATTAACGCGAGCAACCCGCAGGCCATAACTAGTAATTTATATTAGCCAATATTAAAATATGAGTCAGACAAAAATTAATTGTCAAATAGAGTCAATACACAAGTATCGTAAATAACCTAAGACATACCAGAAATCGGTATAATCAAATTATTTTATGTATTTGGAATACTATATATCATGTGATATATATAATTGCAATTAAACAATAATAAATATATAATCGTTTATTACTTACTTGGGCCCCTCTGCCATTATAAACGAAGCAGTAGTCATCAGAAAAGCAAACTGCAATAAGAGAGAAAGATTTTTATTATTATATTAGATTTTTAATGTACAAAATAAATAATAAATACAAAATAAATGTAATATATAATCTTCATAAAATATATTATGTTCATAATTACTGCTCTCGATTTAGGAACTCTTTCTTATTTATCTTATAAAATGTTATATAAAATGGAGTACTGGAAAACAAAACTTATGAAGACACCCCATACATAGGTCAAAAATTCCTAATATAATAACAGTTTCATTAGAAGAGATCTTTAAGTTTATATTTACATTAAAAAAATGGATACAAAACATCTGAGCCTTGTACAATCTAGCAACGTTACAATAGGTGGCGTTAGGCTGTTCTATTGATATTATGTGATACTGTCATTTAACACGAGAGAAGCCCCGAGTGGTTGCTAGTAATGAATAAAAGTATGACAACGAAATGTATGTGTTTTTAGATTACTTTTCCTAGATTAGATTAAAATATTTAGATAAAGTTGTCAAAAAAGCAAAAGTTATTGTACTCGGTACTTACATTATTTGTGTTAGTTATGTTTCTATATAATTACTTAATTATAAAACAGAGTGTTAAAAATGTCTCTTAACATGTATAGTGATTTTAAACGCCATATAATCTATATTCCAAGTTTCCTCATATGTTTACTGCTGCTATCATTAGCAGAGAATGTAAATTAGTGCAAATGTATTGAATTCGAATCACAAAAAAATCGTCAACAAAATCAACAACAGTAACTAGAAGACAAACTAAATATAATTCGATTGATTGAAATCAAGCCAATATTCCATTGATAACATTTCTTGACCATGATTCTTTTTAATAACTTATTTTTCGTAATATAATTTGTATCTAGTCACAATTAATATCTACTTCAAATAATAATCTACGCTAATATTTCGAAGAGGTAAATTCTCTAAATAAGTTCGTACGAGGTAATTTCCGGAACGGGTAATTTGATTTTGAAAATTCTTATTCTTCGATTCTGAATTCGATTATGAATTTAGTTAAGCAATATCACTGACAATGGTCACAAATTTCACAGTTTCATTAAAAAAAAAAATCACATATCACTGTCACAGTCACTGGATTAAACAGGTGAAAAAGATTTCAATAAATATACCGACCCATTTTAACCAATCCATTTGTAATGGCTACTGTTACTTTGATTAGTTATTGATTTTTCCGTTCTACACTTGTGGGAACAGTACTAGCCTTCAAGCCCATATGATAATTATTCAGTATGAGTTTGATTATTTATAACATTCAGTTTCACGCCTGAAAGAATATCAATCGCCGCCGAAGTGCGTACCGTAGTGCGTTCATAAATTACTTTAAATGTAATGGACTTTGGTTGATTTTACTTGAATTAATTGGAAAATATATGATGTCCTTTACATGAAAGATTACGGTAACATGGCAATTGTAGGTTTCATTTAATAATATATTGGATGTAATATATAGTATAATTAATGTAGTAAATATATTAAATAGTAACAGTGCCCGCGACTTCGTCTGCGTGGAACTTACCTTGCAAGTTGGAAGAAAAAACCTTGTAACATGAAGCTCCCCACTGTCTGAACCAAAAAGTGTAGTAAAGTATTCATACATTCAAAAAGGTACACGAAAATTTAGCCAAATTTCTGAAAGTTATAACTCGAAAAAAACATAAGAAATAGATAAAGAATTTCATTATTATCTATGCTTTTCATTGGAATATTCTTAGGATAGTAAACCAATAAGACAATAGATTTAGCGTTATTTATTGTTGGTAAAAATACACATTTTTAGTATATTTAGTGAAAATAACATAGAATAAATTAGTTCCGATAAATTATATCTCACTTCGATAGTCTATGATGTATCGTACAATATCGTATCTGCTCGGTATGTCGAAAGTACTGAAATTTAGAAAAATATACTATATGTTAAGCGTCATCTATTAGCATTTATTCTATACATATAATAAAAAAGTGCCTGTACGTAATATAAAAATAAAAACTATTTACTGATTGAATATGAATGTATACGCGCTACTGACAACAAAAATGCAATTTTTAATTTTTTTATTGGTCTCTGAAACGATTGGACCAAATCTCATAGGACTTTCATTGGCAGACAGCTGGTCTAATTAGGAGTAATTTAGCTACTTGATTGAACGCGAACTGCTACTAGCGGCTTCGTTCGCCATGCTATCTTCAAAGCGGTTGGAACAATTTTCACGTGACTTTCACTGGTAAATAGCGGAATTTATAAGAAGTAATTTAGGTTACTTTGTCAAAGACTAGCTGTTATCTGCGACTTCGTCCGCAGAGTAATCTCCAAAACGATTAGATCTATTTTTTCAGGATTTTCAGTGGGAGATAGTTAGCCTTACAATGAGTAATATGACTATTTTATTTTAGACTAACTGTTACTCATAACTTTGTCTGCAGTAGAGTATTTGAAATGCTTTTTATTACTTTCTTACGTTGTGTAAGTGAGCACTGAGGGGCTTATATAGTTGGAGTGAAGTTATGTTGCTGACGGTAAATCCCATTCGACACAGTTTTAGTATTTACATATCTGATGTACACGTTAAATATTATAGTTGATAAGTAGTGTGCGTGTCGTACTTACAAATGTTTTTGAAGGAGCATTTCTGCAATAGTACATCTTCTTAAAATTTTTCGATCCTTTAATACAATTTACAAAACGCGTGTGGCGCCGCGGGTAACTAGTTTATAGGGTAGCTAGTTTATACATATTAATTATCTATTAAATTTCGGCACGTAGCAATGCATTTTTCGAAAATCACATATATACACAAGTGAAAATTGGTAATATTAATGGCTAGCGATAAGTGAATACATCGTGAGGAAGCCTGAACCTGAGGAATATTCTTGTAGTATTTGGAAAAATGCAAAACTGTGAATTCCTTGAACTCACCAATATATTGTGAGTTGGCTAGTGCTTATATACTCATAA
Organism: Antheraea mylitta; assembly: GCA_014332785.1. Taxonomy (NCBI): domain Eukaryota; kingdom Metazoa; phylum Arthropoda; class Insecta; order Lepidoptera; family Saturniidae; genus Antheraea; species Antheraea mylitta. The sequence goes on along the minus strand of JACEII010000042.1, from coordinate 576,000 downwards.
CTTCCTGTAAGAAGAAACCTATGACTTTGTAGTTTTTTTCTTACAGGATAATGTGGTATAATAAATAATCAATTGTAAAAGGTATATAAATCCCAATTAATATTATAAATGCGAAACTCCATTTGTTTGCTTCTAACGCTTTCGCGCTTGAATTACTCAACCGATTATCATTAAACTTTGCATGCACATTGTCAAGGGTACAAAAAAGAGTATAAGTAGTAAGGTATACTGGAAGATACTGTTTCCGAAGGATAGGTCTTCACAATAACGCGAGAAAATCCGTAAGCAAACCTAGTGAAACATAATTACAACTTTTTTTTAGTGGAGAAATCCGTCATGGACGCGCCACCCTCCCGAGGGACAGAATGGGAAGCGGGGTGCCACGAGTTCTCTACAGCACTCATCGTGTAGCCCCAGAAGTTGGCCTGCATTGAAAAAGTCGCCGAGTTCCGACTTTGTTAGGAGACGACGGTGTACACGTCGGCCGTTTCCTCCATCCGCCGGACCTGTGCAATGGGAAGATAGGCTACCCAACAAATCTTTCCTAGCCCCGGTTACGGTGGTAAAAACATCCCCTCCTACCACCAAGCCTCTGTTGGTTGAGAAAATCGCGCAGAGGTACCTCCTCGCGGGTTCTACTTGCCGCTTCCTTCTGCGAGGAGCTCATCTTGCTACAGTATTCCAAACCGAGTCACTGTCGAGCATGTCTTTTGCCACTCTCACCAGCGAGAGATCCGGTTCTACCGCCGCAGCCAGAGTTAGGCGTTGCCCCTCCCATGCTGCACAATCAGACGATGCGTGGCATGCAGTGTCCTCATGAGCATCACAATTATTGCATGCGAAGGTGGGCTTCTTGAGTGCTATCTAGTGTAAATATCTACCGAAGCACCCCTGCCCGGACAGCACCTTTACCAGACGAAGGTCAGGGAGTTCCACATTGTCACACATTGGTCGCCCGAAAAAACTGAGTGTCACAGTAAAAGTCAATGAGTGAATGCCTATACTATCAAGGTACCATAGCTCACAACTTAGTCCCATGGTCTGCTCTCTACGCAACAATCCTATTTTACCTAACTGTTATAATAATTGACAAGAATGTTATTTCAAAAAATAAAACTTTTTCCTGACTCATTAATCATACATATTTTTATAAAATAACATAATTAACGTAATAAGGATAATAAAAACTTATAAAAACAATTGTATTTCAGTCATCACTAAATGCGAGTATAACATACCGTCACCTTAGAAACTATGTTTGCCAGTTCATCTAAAATGATTATGTCAAATGGAAAATATAGGTACTAATTAATGGTTACGAATGTTATTATGTCATCTAGTTAAACGTTATATATTTTCTGCAACATTTGTTAAAGTTTTGTCGAAATCATTACGATATTATTTTGTCGAATTACGGGTGGAAATATCGCGTGCGTAATTGATTACTGTATGCAATCAAACCGATATAGCATTTCAACAAGAAGCGATTAACGAAACTGTTTTTAAGGAAACTATACGCATCGGTTACTATATCTCAACTTAGATAACAATATTTTTACCAATTAATCCAAGAGGAAGCGTTATGTTAATTTGTGTATTATGTCATATCATGACTTAATCTATATTAATCCATACTAATTTTATAAAGAGATGGTTTGTGAGGTTGTAGGAAGTAATCTCAGGAACTTCTGGTTTGATTTGAAAAATTCTTTCAGTGTCTTTTTTTTTCGAAATGACTACGCTATTGACTCAGCAAGGTCTTAACAGCTTCACCGGACTACTAAGGCGAGCGCTTAAGGCATTCAGCCGATTTTATTTTGGCAACCAGCTCAAGGGTGCAGGCACACCTCGGCTTGGCTGTTGCCTGTTGCATGCAAAATCGCGGCCTATCTTAGCTAACCTAGCTAATTATTCATATATGTATGAGTTGTTGAAACGTATATGTGTAGTGTTGTAGCAGTGATGTATATTTGTGTGTCACCGTATCGCGCCAGCAACGCACTCAAGGGCTCCCTACCGAGGGATCGAACCTAGGCTCGAGCCACTGCCGTGGGAGGCCTAATCGGGTGCGGATCGAGACGAGCTGCTCCGAAATCGGATGAATACGTAATCAGCTGTTTGTGAGAAAGTATACTGGTGTATAGGTATTTATCATCTATGTACAACAGTGAATATCTGTACTCGTATAATTTGTGTACAAAGTTGTTTCCTGAATAACTTACCTGTATTGTAAGATAATAAAAATATTTTGAACAATATTGACTTCTCATTTATTTAATAAAAGAAAAAAAAATTGTTTTCTTATCGGTCACCATGCTCAAAAAGTGTAACTTGAATTAATATCAAAGAAAAAAAAACAAAGGAAAAAAAATACTGCATAAATAATATAAAGAAATAGTTATAATTGCATAAGTTAAAAAAAAATGCTATGCAATAGCTTTACCGCGGCAGTCCCCGAGTGCCACAAGTATTTTTTTTTTTAATACGAAGACTAAAAAGTCGGAGTTAACAAAAGATATGATAAACATTTCCCAGAAAAAACAAAAACTCATGCCTCGATTGACAACGATTTAATGAATATGTGCATGTTAAATTAACAGAGGTGTTAATTATCCAATAATCTGGACATGCTTCCGACATCCAACTGATATTGCTGAAATATGTGTAAAATACAAGTAGAAATATGTTATAGTTATGTTATTTTCTTCCTGTTTTCTATACTGGCAGTTTATGGTTTTTATTTTGTATTAAATAAGACTACATTATCGATGCCTAACCTTATAATAGTTTGTAATTATCTGATAAATAATGAATAATTGTTAAGACATATATCTAAATAAATAAAAAATTTCATTCTTTTAAAATAAAATTGATTTTTTAGCATATGCTACTATGCATTTACGTTCTGGTATATCTTTATATATAAATTTCTTCTGTACGGCTGGACCGATATTGATGAAATTTTGTATGCGTATTCCAGTGAATCCGAGAATGTTTTAGATTCATTGGACCAGATAGATGGCGCTGTGGTTGGCTTTTAGGATTTTTTTTGATTATCAAAGCAGGACAACGTCCGCCCGGATAGCCAGTATATTTACTCGTATAACTATTTCATTTTGAAAATTCTATGCACGTAGTATAACGGCTATGTCATTTAAAAGGTTAAGAAACCCATTTAATGCATTTTTTATTCTTTGGTAACAATGATATTATAACTAAAAAGCTGCATTGTTTTTTAAAACATAATCCTTAGGAGGTCTATTGATTTTAAAGTAATTAATCAATACAATTATTATTTGTCTTTAATCTTTGATTATATCAGTTTACTATGTGATATGTTTCGATCGGTGACTTACATTTGTCAAGAGATTGAGATAGACTACCTATTAAGGTCAGAATTTCACTCTGATGATCAATTTGTAGTCTTTTTTTCGAATTGAATATGCTTTTGACCTAGCGAAGTCTTAACAGCATCACCGGACCACAAAAATTTGTAATCAATTCCATGATATTGGCTGAATGGGTTTCGACATTCTTTTTCTTCATTTTCACATGTATTTCATTGTTTTTTTGTCGAATATGTTTTTGTTTAATTTATTTTTTTTAAGCTATTGCATAGCTTCTATCGCGGGCCTTGAGCGTGGAGACCGAATCCAAAAATTCCGTAACGAAAAAACCTAACATCCCCCCTCTGCCTACTAAGTAGCTCGGCCGAGCGTTCGCTTAACGTATATATGGTACGACTGTACAAAGCTCGCACGGATCGAGACTTTTTTTTTCGAAATGACTACGCTATTGACCCAGCAAGGTCTTAACAACTTCACCGGACTACTAAGGCGAGCGCTTAAGGCACTCAGCCGATTTTATTTTGGCAACCAGCTCAAGGGTGCAAGGCACACCTCGGCTTGGCTGTTGTATGCATGCAAAATCGCGACCTATCTTAGCTACCCTAGCTAACTATTCATATATGTATGAGTTGTTGAAACGTATATGTGTACCGTACCAATCATACACGCCTCAAGAACTCCTCCATATATTTATTATCGGAAAATTGAGAGTTTTTCAGTTCGATAAGGGAAAAAAAGGTAAACCCTTCCACTTTCATCTGTAAGCGTGTAGGCGTGCACGTGTGTGGGGGTGATCGTGTAGTGTTGTAGCAGTGATGTATATTTGTGTGTCACCGTATCGCGCCAGCAACGCACTCAAGGGCTCCCTACCGAGGGATCGAACCTAGGCTTGAGCCGCTGCCGTGGGAGGCCTAATCAGGTGCGGATCGAGACGAGCTGCTCCGAAATCGGACGAATCTGTAATCAGCTGTTTGTGAGAAAGTATACTAGTGTATAGGTATTTATCATCTATGTACAACAGTGAATATCTGTACTCGTATAATTTGTGTACAAAGTGTTTTCCTGAATAACCTATATGTATTGTAAGATAATAAAAATATTTTGAACAATATTAACTTCTCATTTATTTAATAAAAGAAAAAAATTTGTTTTCTTATCGGTCACCACGCTCAAAAAGTGTAACTTGAATTAATATCAAAGAAAAAAAAACAAAGGAAAAAAAATACTGCATAAATAATATAAATAAATAGTTATAATTGCATAAGTTAATAAAAATGCTATGCTATAGCTTTACCGCGGCAGTTCCCGAGTGCCACACGTATTTTTTTGTTTAATTTAAGGTAATTGTATGGTTGTTCCAACAATAAACGGTCTCTTTCTTCTTTCGTTAAGGATTGATTGTCCAATGTGATCACAAAGTAATCAGTAGTCAGCTGTAATAATAAGCTATAATATGCATTATATTCAAGTAAAAAGACAAGAATAGTTTCTGATTTTATAGGTTTACTCTTTGACCATAATTTCACTTGATAGTAATTGTTGATACGACCCCCGATCGTTGCCGGTTTCACTTAAGTAACTGGTTCCCAAGTACAGCTCTACACGAATGCCTATATAAATACTTCGCTACGTATATTCAGCTTAAAGGTAGTACTTAGGCCACCTTAATGCTTTTCTAACATCATATAGTTTAATTAGCCACTTAAGGTCACATAATTATTATAGGCCAAAATTGTCACCTTAAAACATTAATCTTTTTGAATAATATTTTACATACTACCTATACTTACATAATATGGAATACCTTCCACATTTCATTTAACCCCGATATGTTTTTTCATTTATTATTAATATCGGCATCGATTCGAGCAACATCAAACAAATAAGTTTTGCCGTTACAATTTTGTATAGATTAAATGTAGTGACATATTCTTGCATATTATAAAAGGTGCTTACAACTCGAAACCACTTCAATAGATCTAATAATTTTTTAAATCACAGATGTTTTATGTGATTCGCTAGACAAGTTTTGGTATAAGTTTTCTTACGTGAAGATAATATGTAGAACAAGTTGAAAAACTTGAAAGTAAATTTATTCGACACAAAATGCCTATACATTCCCATTGAATATTTTTCTCAAATTATTAAATACTAGCTGATACCCGTCTTCGTTTGCGTTGTTCATTATTTGTACTATTTTCTATAAAACAGGGAAAACATAAAAAAATTGGAAACAAACATACATATTACTAGTAAAAAATAAATCGTATCAAACATATTTTAAAAAGCAATGTTTTTCAACTATTTTCGATTTTTTTTACCTCGAACTGACTACGCTATTGACCTAGCAAAGTAAGGCACTCAGCCGATTACTATTTTCGTAATATGACCTTACTATATACTATGACTCCTTAATATACTTCGCGACTCCTAGGCTCCGCTGTTTGTAACTTGTTTATATATTTTTTTATTTATAGCAAATCCGTAAAATATTCTTGTTTATTTTTATGACTAAGTATCGGTTAAAATCATAATCAAATCAGTAAAATATGAATATGACTGTTGGTATGTGTGTATGTTCTTTAATTGTAGATTGGTATTATTGTATTTATATTCCCTTTAATAACATTTTCTTAATTTTCATTATTAAAAAAATTCCATCTGCGAGTTAGATCTTGAAAACATGAATTTTATAGTTTACGCGAGCAGAGCTGCAGGTATCGCTAGTCTAAATATATGGAGATATGAAACTATTTTAAAAAACCCTCGTAAATTAGTTTAAATACATGAATGTTGACCGTTGTTGTGGTGGATATAATTGCACTATTACATAACCCGACCCGCCTATACACGGACGTATGTTCCCACACTGAATGGGATACGCTATTAAATTGTTACGATGCAGTAATCGACGTAATTGTGACCAAACGTTTTTATTATTCAAACAATCAGCGTTGTTTTATAAATGGCCTAGTTTAAAAATTATTACTACGTAGAAATATTTATGTAAAGTAACGGATATTTTAGCTATACCTATTAGCTGAGTTGACTGTAATATCTTGTTACATATGCCTACATACCATTGTTAAATAAATTATTAAATATTAAACAAGATAAAATAGACTAAAAGTATTTTAAAAAAATTGAGTTATTATTATAATTCTTATTATTTGTTTCACGAAAGATATATTATACTAGTGGTCCCTGCGGACGTTGTCCCGCTCTGGTAATAAAAAAAAAACTCATTATCCGACCGCAGCGCCACCTACCGGGTCCAATTGTGAAACTAAACCATTCTCGGATCCACTGAAACACGCATACAAAATTTCGTCAAAATCGGTCCAGCCGTTTAGGAGAAGTTCAGTGACATATACACGTAGTTTACTGGTTTCAGCATGAATAGGTCATCTCGCCCGGGGTAGTACCACCCTCTCACAGAAAACCGACGTGAAGTAACAGTGCTGACGTTGTTAAGTTTCGTATGGTCAGTGAGAGCGCCGGAGGACCATCTCCCCTCCCCCTTACCCCTTCCCCCAAACACAGGCTGGCAACGCACTTGCGACTTCTATGGTGTTGCAAGTGTCTATGGACGACGGTGATCACTTAACGTCCCCGTCTGTTCGTTTACTTCCTATGCTATAAAAAAAATGTATAGAAGAAATTTATATATAAATTAATAATTTAATAGAAATACTAATAATAAAAAACTATTATTTACTGTTTATGTTTGCATATTATGTGTCTGGTCCTTTTAGTCCGGTGAAGCTATTAAGACCTTGCTAGGTCAATAGCGTAGTCAATTCGAGAAAAAAAAATTATGTGTCTATAAGTATAGCTATTGTATGCTCTCGGTCTTAAGCTTTTTTCTAATGTCCAATGCGACCCATATATCAATGTCTACTTAAATGATAATTTCTACCTTATATCATTACATTGAAGAGCACTCTGTAAACTTTCTACTGCTTTAAAATACTTACTTAATCACAGACAATAATCATCGGACGTTATCTAAACCAGTTAATAGATGCGTGAGGAGCCACGCTTCATTGCTGTCACTTTTCTTGAATTTTGTGAGGTTAAATATTACGTTCAGTGAATGTTTGTTATTGTATTCTGTACATTGATATAATTTGAACTACATTATATAATACTTTGCTTAACTATCTATATAAAAATATTTGAATCATTATTGTTTTATTGCATAGTATAAAACAAAGTGCTCTGCTGTGTCTATTAGTTTTAGATAAATTTATAAAGTACTTAACAGATTTTCATGCGGTTTTCACCAGTAGATAGACCGATTCGTGAGGAAGATTTAAATATATAATTTGTCAAGGTTTTCCTAATTATCAGAGCAGGATAACGTCCGCTAGACTAGGCACGCTAGTAATATATAAAACTGACTTCGAAGATACTAGGTACTCTAAAAAATAACGTCTATGACTATAGTTTGGGACCTGTCTAATCTTGGATTGTCATAAACCGAAATCCTAATTATTATGCATTTTATATTCGATTTTGAAGGCTTTTCTGGTGTAACTACAAATCGAAGGTCGAATGCTTATGAAATTAAATTCGGACCCCTTAAAAATTCTTGTTCCCAATTTCTAAAAAAAAAGATTTGTTTTTAGATATAACGAAGTTCTAAGATTACAAACAATCGAATGGAGAACTTTCTCCGTTTTGAAGTCAGTTAAAAATTATAACTACGAGATTGATAAATACAAACAGCTTCTGACAGATTTCAAGAAAACTCTGCACACCTTATTTTTCATGGGGATATCCCTTACGAATATTCATCCCGCTGGGCAGCAGGGGATCGATATGCCCGAAACGCATAAACTAAAACCTCAGGTACCTTCTTACACCTTTTGGCCGGGGCAGCAGGGACTGTCCAAACGGTACTACGTCTGCTCCACCGACAGGTATTGTCCCCTCTTAAGGGGTCCCAACTATAGCCTGAGGGGTCAGGATGGTAGACCCCAAAAGGGGAAATGGTTGTTAAGTCGGCACACCTAGGTGTTTTTCATGAAAATGGTTCTTATGCTATCCTTTAAACAATAACTTGCCACCAGATGACCTGCAGATTAATATCAGTAACAGTATAGATAAGAATAATATATATTAATATCAGTTCCATTATTACAAAAATTGTTTACTAAAAATATTTACTCCATATATATTACAGCATATAGTTATGGCAGTAAAAATAATAGTTGTGTCAAATAATATCAAGCAAAGGTAATTTTTTATCTAAAGAAAGTTTTTCAGAAGAAATTATAAGCTATTTTATATCGGTTACATATAATGAACATATCTCACATATTTATATAATAAAATGCACAAGACATATATGACTGTGTATACGAATATATAGTAATACTTTAGCTCTATTAATAAATCACTTTCGCGATAATACTTTCATGATCGCCGATGTATTTTCATGAGTTTCACTGAAACCACAACAGGAAGTATGTGGGGCGCTCACGCAACTTCACACCGAGCCCCAAACGAATTATAAGAACACTACACTATTAGTCGATTAATATATGAATTTTAAATTAATTTCATCAAAATATATATATTCTACAATTTCACGCTCTTTATTTTATATATGTACTAGCGGGCCCGGCCGATGTTGATCAGCCTTATGATAAAAAATAATCTTAGAATTAGACCGCAGTGCCACCTACTGGTTCCAATGGTGAATCTAAAGTATTCTCGGATCCACTGAAACACGCACACAAAATTTCATTAAAATTGGTCTAGCCGTTTATGTGGCATAAAAATTTGTATTAGACGTTGTATTATTGTATAAACAGAATGTGCTTTATTGCATTTTCACCTTATATGTTATTCTTGTTCTTGTGCCATCTGAGCAGGTTCGGCACAACATGTTTTCTTTGCTAGTGTTGTGAACTAAGATTCGGTATGTAATGTATTAAGGTCTCTCACTGACGTGCTTAGAATCTTGTTTACATTTAACCATTGTTTTAGAAGTGTACAAACTCATGTATTCTAGATTTTGAACTCAGTATCCGGGAACTCCTAATATCTTGTTATGTACTAGATAATACTCGCCCTGCAACCTTGTCTATCCTGACAATATATTTTAGGTACCAAAGCAAAAGACACCACTCCATGGCAGGAAAACGCATATCGCTCAAGACCGTTTGAGCATGTTACTTTGTGCACAGAACAAGATGTCACAGATGCATAACTTCACTCTCTATACGTTGTGTGTTCGCCCTATTCTCATGCATAGTTGTCTCGTTTTCGTATACACGTCAGAAATACAACTTTAATAGGTTGTAGGTAAAAACCGCAAAACCACTTCCTACGAGAACCTGTCGGTGCCTCATATTAAATTCAGAATACCGATCTCCATAAGATTTTAGAGCTTCCCTCGATTTGGGCGTATGTACTTCATGTCAAGTATGCTTATTAATACATTTGATCCCGTTATTGATACCCACCGCGAGTTACAACCTCGACCTTGTCGTCTGGCGCTACAAAAGACCGTTGCAAAATATCTTTATCGATCCCCCAGAGAAACGCAGGAAGTGAATAGTTTGTATCCCTCTGATTCTTTAAACATATAGTGTCCGCGCTCACACCCACGCCTGCATAGTCACAGATCACGTTGTTATGGTTTGGCGGTAAACTTTACTCCCACACATTCGTCGCTGCTATCCTTGATAGCGTCTAAAGCCTAGATCGGCTCCCCCACGTCGCTAGCGCGATATAGTTACATTGCATGCACTAATTCAACACGTATCACCTCACATAGGTACACATAGGTATATAAAGTAGGTACACATGTAGTGGAAGGGTTTTTTTTCATCTTTTTCCTTAAATTTGCATTCGGTTAGTTAGTTTAATCAGATTCAGAATAATTATTACATATTTGCTTTACTGAGGCACATATACAGTAAAACAAGTGTGCCCCGTTAACTCATATATGTATGATTTGCTTAGCAAGCTCAGCTTAGTTAAATTCGCGATTTTACATTGAATGCAGGCCGAGGTTTGGCCATTTTGTTGTTATATTAAGCGTTGGCGTTAAGTGTTGGCCCAAAAAGTCCGGTAAAGCTGTGAAGGCCCGTCAAGCCAACCGTGTTTAATGTGTTTAAAAAAAATCATAACACATTCACGTGACTAGTTTGTTATGAAATCTTTCCGATTCTTAAAAATTTGTATCTTGTCGGCAAATTGTAAAAAGAATATTTCTTATTACATTAATACTTATAATTAACAAAGCGATAAACTATCGGTTATTGTACATTCACCTTTATATTATGTTAAATTATCGTTGATCGAATTACAAATTAGGTATTGAATTATAATGACGCACCTATGCATAAAAGATAGGTAATGTTGTTCTTTTTAAGCTTAACTTTGTAAATAAGCGATTACTATTCCACACAAGCGGTAGTTTCCTAAGCTTTTTTAATTTAACAAGTAAAATATAAAGGAATGAGAGATCAATAACATTAAAAATAAAATAAAAAACCAAGTATTAGATAACTTCCCAAAAAACAAAGCTATCGTCGTAAACCGTAGGCAGTTGAGTTCATTCACTGGGTCGCGCATTCCCCAGCATTTAACGGACCTGGTCCTTATTGCTGGAGGCACTGTTAAAAGATAAAAAGGGAAAGAGGACCCGATATGGAACGCCCTAAGGAATTGTACAAACGGGCAGATGCATCAATCCAGTGAACTGCTAAAGCGCACCGGTATGATCTTTATTTTTTTTCTAATTATTAAATCATATTAAGATATCAGACAGTTACTGTTAAACTGTAAAAAATATTTTAATGTATTTATTACTCGTTTAAATTTAGCCCGTGTTAACGTTCCTTAAAATGTTTTAGTTGAATATTTTATAATATGTAGGAACTATATATTATATAAACAAATATAAAAAGAATGTTTCTGGCTAATATTTGCCGGCGGCTCCGTGTGCTTAAGTTAATATAATTTATTTATTGCAAAAGTACAAAATATTATTTAAATCGGTTATAGTCGGTTTTATGTTTTTTTTTTTTTCATTTCTACAAGTATTTTTGATAATTTTGGTGCATGATAAATTGAGTAATGTTATAAACATTTCTTCATAAATATCGGTATAGCAGTTTTTAAGTTAAATCCAGACAATAAATCGACTATAGATTTAAATATTAATTATTATAGTTACTGGTACATTTCTTGTGAAGCGGAAAAGGAAAAAGAGTCAAGTTGTTGGATTCGTATATATTCGGCATAATTGGTTTTACATATACATAAAAGTCCAAGACCATTTAAAAGTAGTTCGGAACACTCTGAACTTATTCGCTTGACCATCACATTAACAATTTTGATATCAGATTAAAAAGAAATATTTAAAATAACTTACCGTCTGTAATTACGCATATAATATTCAAACACAATTAAAAAAGTTTGAGGGCCACTGAGTTTAAGAAGAGGTCTCCTTGAGATTTATTATGTACATGGAACTAGCGGGGTTTATTAGAAAGTCGGCTTATCTGAACATTTTTTGTGTTACGGTAATCGGCTTCACCGCCACCGCCGTCTCATCGGGCTGAAGCATCCGCCAGCCGGGGCCAACGGAACGCCGCACCGCGCCTGTCCACGTACCATTGGACACACGCATATTTGTTCCTATAATAGCCTATATTATGATTTGTCTACTAAACAACTATTATGTGTACAATTTTATTAGTTCATCGATCGATTATATATATTCGATATAGATTTTTAATAGAATTATGTTATAACTGAAAGATTATTTCCACAAAATTGGTTATTAGTAAAAATAAAAGTATATGTTAATGTATATACGAAACATATTTTTTAATTATGGTGATTTTATTTTCACAAAAGACCTCTCACCTACGTGTTATATCATATATGTTTCTTTTAAAAACTGTAAATGTCTCATTACTATGTCATCTTGAATGGAATCATCATGGAGCTTTCCACCTAGCCAATGAATAGTAGGCTAAGTATTGAAATTCAGGGAACAAATGTAGTTACATACGTTAATTGGCAAGATACTTAGGAGACTAAATTAGTGATGAGCGGAAAACTTGACAAGACGAGAAAACAGACGATGGAACAAAACGAATAAGAATAATGATCCGGGCAGATTAATAGCTTTTTATTTAGTAGTGTTTAAAAGTTATGTGGCAGCCGGGAAAGATTGCGAAGATTGACATTAGCGAGAAGATGCTTCTAGTCAGCAAATGTGAATTGAATTAACGTAATTCAGTAATTAATATTTTAATAAATGACGAGGACTTTGTCTGAGGAAGAAGTAAGATAAATTACAAACATAACACAACCGGAATTAAAAGAATCCATGTTAAAAGCGCACGCCTCTAGTGAATGTTGTACATATTTACCACACAGTAACGAAAAGCGTTTTACGCCATCTATGCATTTCACTGCGAATCTTTTTAATGCAAAATATGACTATTTAAAATCTACATCATATTGTAAATAAGTAATGTTAACTAAGTAATGTTTTCTGTAGTACATTATTACGCACAGAGGTAGTGCTTCTGTAACATTATCTTAATAATGCATTTTTTGATACCTAGTTTTTAGTTGATTGAAGAAGGCGTTACTTTGCGGAAATCCATAATTAAATATTATAGTGGACGCTACTTTGCACTTCCGCTAAGAATTGATTGACCACCACAACGTCTAACTACAACAGAAATCATTAAATATATATTTCGTATATATTAATTATACAAAATATAATTAATATAAATATAATAATTATTAATAATAAAGTGATTAAAATATGTTGTAGATTGACGTGTAATCTCGACAATCGATTACACGTGTTTCGCTCTGTCACGGTCACATTTTGCGAAACACCTTATTGACTCGCACCATTTACTTACACACGAAATTTTACATATATGTGAGAAAGGTTTCCGACTATATATTTTGGAACAAATGGAAATACAAAAACATAACAAGAATAATAAATATACACTGCTGAACGAACAAATAGGCGAGTCATACTGCCCACTACTCAGAGTAGGGATGAATACTATAAATAAAGACGCATAAATCGCCGCGTTCACGGGACTGCCCTCGCCGCCTTCGAGTGTGCACGAGGCCTAGTCCGCGCTCCGCGATTGCGCTAGTTGCAAAATTACCTTGCAACTAGCGGCATCTACGATTTCTTTCGTAGTCGATGTCCGGGTGACGTCACGACGCACCCAGGACTGCTCCGCGGCGTATTAAAAGATTTTTCCTTGTCACCATGCAGCGTAGTGCTGGTGCCAAGCAACCAAAAGGACCTTCTCAGGACCAACCGACGACCTCACGCATGAAAATGGACTCTGAACCTGCTCAACCGACGACCCCAGCTACGCCTTATGGACACTATGTCGAGCGCCGACCGCAGCCCGCATCGCCGGACAGCGAAGCGCCAACTGTGCTCGCTTCTACAAGAAGCCAATCTACCGCCCACGCGTCGAGCGCCGCGTCGACGGTGGAGAAACGGAGGGCCTACCCAAGTTGCTTATCGACAATTACTAACGCAAATAGAAAACGAAGAAATGTATGGAGATGACATATCTGAGCGCTATATCACATAATAAACACGTGATCTTATCACGTGGTATAGCGCTCAGATATGCCATCTCCATACATTTTTTCGTTTTCTATCTGCGTTAGTGATTGTCGATAAGCAACTTGGGTAGGCCCCTTGATCATAGTCGACATCTACGAGCAAGACCTTATAGCGATTGCCCAGCTCCTTAAGGAAGGAACACTATCGGACAAAATGATTCGCTGGTGTGCCCTTGCGCTGAGGGTACAAGAAAGAATAGAAACAGATACTGATATCCCTTTTGTGTCACCTCGCGCAGTGCAGCGCGAAATTCAAAGACTCAAGCCAAAGAAAGCCCCGGGAGTCGACGGGATTACTAATACCATGTTACGTCACGTGCCGTACAAGACCGTCGCGGCACTGACGCGACTATATAACGGTATCCTCCGGACAGGCCACTACCCCAGAGAGTGGAACCTGGGAGTGGTGGTAATGATCCCCAAGCAAAACAAAGACCCTAAGAAGCCGGAAAACGATCGACCGATTACGCTGCTCAGCACCCTCTCGAAAATATTCGAGAGGTTATTGCTGGGCATGCTGAGACCCCATATCGAACTGCGGAAGGAACAGTTTGGCTTTAGAGCGGGCCACTCGACCACTTTCCAGCTCACCAGAGTGATACACACCCTATTCGAAACACACAACCGGAAGGAACACGCCGCCATGGTGCTAACGCTATATCTACGCATCGATATAGCGCTATCCAACAAGTGCGAAACCGAGGGACATGAACTCCAACCCGCTGATGAAGGCGCCTTGAAAGCCACATTTTTTTTTATATCGGAGGCAACCGAACTCGTGGGTCACGTGATGTTAAATGATCACCACCATCCATAGACACTAGCGACATCAGGGACGTCGCAAGTGCGTTGCCAGCCTGTATATGGGAGAAAGGAGAGGGGAAGGAAAGGGAAAGAAGGAAAGAGGAAGGGACGTGGGCCTCCGGCTCTCTCACTGACCGAATGAAACACAACAATGCAAGCACTGTTATTTCACGTTGGTTATCTGTGAGAGCGGTGGTACTAGCCCGGAGGAGCCGACCTATTCATGCTGAAACCAAAAATAGCTCGTGGGGAAATCCCTTATGGATACCCACCCTCTCGTGGGAGTTATGTCCGGCTTGCACGGACTAAAACCCCACGGTGTACCGACAGACCGTAGTGTTGGGGCGGCAAGGGATCATGCTAAGCTATTCCCCTTAGATAGCCACCCCAACGGTCCGCCCGGCGGAAGGTGGCCGCCGAGCTCCTACCTATAGAGGCAGCTGGGTACACACAAGCTGCCTCCCCTCGTCCGCCGGCCCTGTGCAATGAGGGGATGAGCCCCCCGACTACATCCCCTCAGGTCCGGCTACGGTGGCAGAAGGAGTTGGGCAAAATGCTACCTCCTCCTGCCGGTCCTCCGTTGGCGAAGACGGCCGCTGAGGGGGTCCGCCTCGCGGGCCCTCTCCGCCGCCTCTTTTGCTAGATGACTTCCTCGCAAAAGGAGGCCACTACTCGCCACACCTGCTCGCTGCCGAGCATGGACGAAACCACGCTCGGCAGCGACAAATCCTCCCCCTCCAACGCCGCCAGAGTGCGGCGCTCCACCTCTCACGCAACACTCTCAGAATGAGTGTGCTGCGCGGTATCCTCCTCAGCGCCGCACTCATGGTAGGCGGTGGTCGGCTCCCTACGAACGATCCGGTGCAGGTACCACCCGAAACAGCCGTGTCCGGTGAGTACCTGCACCATCCTGAACGTCAGGGAGCCCCACTACCTCCCAAACCACTCTCGCAGGACCGGGCGGACGGCGTCGACGGTGTACGTTCCGTAGCGCGCGTCTAACAGGTCCTGCATCCACCGCTCTACTGCCCCCTCCCGCAACTCCCGTCTCTTATACTCTATCTCCCTGGGAGCCGGAGGCTGCCCATTACGTTTCCTCGCCGCCGTGAATTCGTACACGGCGGCGAGAACTCTTGACTCCAGCTCCCAGGGAAGGGAGCCGGTGAGCGCAAATGCCGCCGCCGAGGACACCGTCCGGTACACCCGGATCGCCCTCAGTGCCATCGTGCGCTGCGCACTGCGCAGCGCGCGCACTTTGGCGGCACCGAGGGTGTCCACCCAGACCGGAGCCCCGTAGGCCGCCATCGCCCACACAACTCCCATAAAGAGTCGTCGGCACCCGGCACCCGGCCCCCGAATATTGGGGAGCAACCGGCCGAGTGCCGACTTTGCCTCCGCAATTGGCGGCCCGAGTCCCACAAAATAGGGCTCGAACCGCCAGCGTCCGTCCAAGGCGAGGCCCAAGTACTTCATGTGTGCCCCCAGCCTGATCCGGGCACCCTCCACCATTATGTGGGCCCCAGGTGGTGGTCCCCGCCGAGGCCCATGAAAAAGTATGGCTCGGTCTTCTCGAGGGCCACCCTGAGGCCCAACCCCCTTATGCGCCTGACCACTAGGGTTGTGGCCATCGTGGCCAGGCGTTCACAACAACGTCAATCTACAACATTTATATTTATATTAATTATATTTTATATAATTATTATATAATAGATATTTATTGATTAATTGATTTTATTTCTGTTGTAGTAGACGTTGTGGTGGTCAATCAATTCCTAGCGGAAGTGCAAAGTAGCATCCACTATAATATTTAACCAGTTTTTAAACGAGATGTGATAAAAAAAAATAGTTATCATTTCAGAATATTGAGTACATTTTTATTTTTTACAAAGTTTAAAGGAGGAAGTAAGGAAAAATTTATAAATGTGAACTAGTACGTTTCCAAATTATAAAGAATGTAGATAAAAAAGGTACAAACATGCACATGATTATACATAATACATATCTGTCAAAAATGCAAAATCTCGCCGTCATTTAATGAATGACTACCATCTTTTATAGATGCGGGCTTTAATTAATTGGAATAATTTAAAAGATATAATATTATAACTGTACTCAAACTGTCATTTACTAGACCGCGGGGGGCTGGGAAGGAAATTAAATTATACGTATCTGGACGCCACCCACATCGACATGCTTCGAAAATTTATTATACGTCTATAGTTATTATTATTCGCTTCAATAGTAAGATGCAGATGATTCTATATTGTATAGTATAATCACTTTTACACATATTATTTCGAAAAACTTTCGCTGTATAAATATAACGCTGTTTGTAGTTTCTGACATTACATTAACTGCACCGGCACATGGATACATAATCCTTAGTAGTGATAAATGCGAATGTGGGTTTTTTGCTTTTTAGGTTTTCACGACTTACGTACCCAACCGTTCATCATAACATTTTAGACATATTGTCTGGTGTATAGAAAGATATATAGGGTACTTTCCACCCAGAAAAAAAATGAATGCGAATCTATTTGTTACATTTTTAAACCTTACGGCTTAACTACTCAATCAGACAATGAAATTTTACGAACCCGTTGTCAGTAGTATAGAAAAGGACATGGGCTGGTTTCATTTACAAAAAAAATATTGTTCTCGAGGCACAGATCTAAATTAAAACTAGAGAAGTCGCGGGCAAAAACTAGTAAATGGGTATTGTTTAAAGAATCTACACGTTTTCCTGAGAATCTGTTTAACGATAGTACTCCAGTGGCACCTAGTTGTGAGTTACACTTAAGTTAGATTGCTAAAAATACTTAAACACGTATAAGCCTCAACTTTCACGATGACTGGTAAGGTGTCAAAGTTTATCAGTGCCATATGCCATATGTATATGAATGCCTATTTTCACATAGGTTTGAAAGTAGTAAGTTGTATAAATGTAGTATAAATGAACCAATTGCAATGTCTCTTAGTGTAATTATACCAATTGTAATTAAAATAATTATTAATGCATCACACATAACTTTACCTACTTTACCTACATTCTAAATCTTACTATAAAATCGTTGTTTCTACGAAGATACATTGTAAGCCGTATATCCGAGACGCGGTGAGAGCACGTAAAAGTATACATCCATCTAATGTTTCTGGTTAACTCAGCTATTGATTAAATTGGAATGTAAGGCGGCCTGGACTGATGTTTTAAGGGCTTAATCAATGTAATTCGTTCTCTGAGTCACGGATAATAAAATTGATATACCTTTGTGAATGCAGCTTAATACTTCCTTTAAACTCTGATATAATCTGAATAATTGTGATAGCTTAATATTATAAATTCTGTATAAAGCAACTAAAAGTTACAAAGGAAAATTAAAATTTACGAATGCTTAATTCAAATTTCTTTTACGTTACTAGCCATTAACATTATGTTAACTAAAGTAATCGTTTTAAATGACGACACGGTCTGGAAGAATTTATTTCTCTGCTGTAGACTATATTATATGATTGTCAGAGTGAGTATAGTATGTAGGTTCGGAACGAAAAAGTTTCGAGAGGTCATTATTTTAATCCCGACGATTTTTGACTTAATAAATATAAATCTTTATCGATCTAATATTCTTAATTGTTTATCAATTACTAATTATCATTCATCCTTTTCGACGGATGTGATTTTTATTTAGTCTGTCATTAAAACTGTCTTATTCCAGGATACAACTGACTTATATGGATTTTATTAGTACCCATTTCTTTGTAAACATTGTTTACGGACAAATATTCAAACAAACATACTTTCATAATTGTTATATACTAAGCAAACGTGCGAATTCGGTCGTATAAATCAAAATATGTAATTTATTGATTATAAAAAATTAAGTGCATCATTTTGAAATAATGTAAGTTTCAATAAGTAAAAAAATTATAAAAGTTGAATATAAGCTCTTGATAATGCATATTAAAATAGCGGCCGTGCACGACATTGCGAATGTGTCTTTATAACTGACTAGTCTCTGCCCGCGACTTCGCTCACGCGGAATAGATGGTCTTTTTGGGTTAACGCTAACACGCAGCGGAAGTTCCCAAGAGGAAAAAATCCTGATTTTGAAACATTCTTCATTGGCGCTCCACTCCTATTGGTCTTACCGTGATTATGATATATACATATATATATATATATATATATATATATTATATGACTATCCTCGATAAATGAGCTGTTGGGACCAGTAGTTCCTGAGATTACCCCTACAACGTCACAAACTTCACTTCTTTATAACATTAAGTACAGATGATACTATACATGTGAAAGTTTAGACAGTAGCAATATCTATAGACGATACTCTGCACTTGATTCTCGTAAAAAAAATCAAAACAAAAAAATAGTTACTTAATATATGACCTAATTATCTAGAAAAATACAAAAATTATACGCAGTCCTCTACGCGTTTATATTAAAATACAGTATTAATGACCTTTGGGTGACTTCACTTTCGCTTTAAACGTGGGAATGGCATGAACAAAACAGATGAGCTTTTTGTTCATTTTATCATCGAAGATTATTAACTTCGGGTCGCCCCTTATAGCATTCGGGACCGGTTATCGCACCTAGGCTTACTACGTTTGTGTTTATACTTTTGAAAGTTTTAGGACAAATTTTAACTTAGGTTCTCTTTGTTGTTTATTAGTATTTGTTTCGATATAATTATTTCATATTTTAAAATTGACCATGAACTATCATCTCTTAGAATACTACTAGCAATTAACCTAGCACCTGGTATATTATCTTCCTGTAATTGTAATGTTGAACTAAATGCACGTTGAGGTACCTCTCAGATGGCAGCGATTTTTCAACCTATTTGACATTTCTCGTTATACTTAACGTATTTCAACAATATTTTCTATCTTCTTCTAATATACAAAATTCACGTGTCACGGTGTTTGTGGTTGAACTCCTCTGAAACTGTTGCACCGCTTTTTATGAAATTTTAAATGTGTATTTAGTAGGTATGGGGATAAGTCGTAAAATATATTTTATACGTCTAAGTGATCGATCTATTTTTTCATAATTTTGGCAGTTTTTCTTTTATTTGCCATCAAAAATACCGATAACCCCTAATTTTCACTTTCCTAGCCCATATTTTATTCATGATTTTAGTATTTTTGTATGAACAATATCCAAATAATTCAACTAACGTTCGTATTTCAATCAAAACGAAATTATTGATATTACTGAATGACAGATGGCGCTACGTCCGTTTCATCGAAATTTCTGCCACATATGTCTAAGTCATTCACAAAAGCAACTAGGTGTGTGTTTGAGTGAGTCCCTGAGTTGTTTGGTTTCAGAATTAGAGACGGTGGGAGTCGCTGTAATCGGGTTGTAGGTTTTTTAAAGATTTTACAAAATCTTACTAAGTTTGAACATCAGCTGGAACTAATTTCACGCAGACGAAGTTGCACGGGTCAACTAGTGTAAACAAACAGCGGAGAAACGATTAATAGCATCTTCCTCACCTGTTTCTCAGCCGGTTTTCTTCATTCTTTTTTCGTTTAGTAGATATTGACGAGTCTGTTATTATTAAAAAAACGGAAAGAGTTTTTTTCTATGGTCGAAGTTTGACCATTGGACGAGTCTTTATTAATTTATAGCTCGTACTATAAAGATTCATCAAAATTCGTTTTTCCGTATGTTTAGTAGTTAGTACGTACTATCTTTCTATATAAATCAGATCATTTGACGAATATATGACTTTAGAATGGCTGCACATATTTTGCTAATTCTCTTTTGTTATGTTACGACGAGGTTTGCTTGAGTAAGGGAAAATATTTGAAAAATCGTGCGAAAAAGTGGAAAAAATGTTAAAATAATCTCCATATAAAAATGTGAATGACTGAGTGAAAGAGAAGACATTACATTAGACATTTGTGAAGAGATCTTCACAAAAAATGTATCGACTTAGCAGTTTAACGTCATTCATCATCCGAATCCGGTCCGTACAGCTACTTTATAATATTAATAAGTTATATGTATTTTTAAGATAGAGTATATAAAATTTAAATTGCAATTTTTAAGCTGTGTTACATTTAAAAATGAACTAAATCCAAGTTTAATCTTTCGTATAATATGTTTAATTTTTTTTTTATCTCTATTTTTTATACACCGTGAACGACTTTTAAATTTTGACGATTGATTATTTGTTCTTTTTTTTTAGGACCTTCATATTTTAAATGTATACAATTAAAAATCTTTAAAAATAACTTTAAAATATTAGGAATGAGTACAATTGGATATACATTAATTTGAAATGTAAGGACACATTTTTGTTCATTTGTATTTGTACATGTTTATCGAGAAATGTTCATCAACAATCCACTTTTTAATGTGATACGACGAGGTAACAGAAACTAAAAGCGACATAGGATCTCGTGCACCACTTTCAAGTGTTAGTTTTATTACTCGTTGAATATCGTTCTCGTATCTATAATATTTGAAGGTTCAAAGCGTTACAGTATTTCGACGAAATAACTCGACATACACATAAAGTCAAGGGTGGTCATCTTGTGCATACCTCTGCTTTATGAACCCATTTGAACGTTATTTATATTGTGTAGATCGTGATAAAACCAATGTCGTCATATCTCTTTGAGGCCGGGCACTTAAACACTGAAGTAGGTATTTGTGATAGAAATTTTAGCTTTTTTTTAATCGTCACATAAGTTACAATAATATTTTTAACGAATGTTTCTTTATTCCTTCCAATTGTAATATCATTGCTTCCAAACGCATACATTAGAGAACAAACACGTACAAACTAGTGGACGTTTTATGGACTAAATATGATGACCATAATAAGAGCACCACGTTTTTTCTTCATATGTTAAAATATAGTTATCATTGTCTTTTTTTTTCTGAATAGGTGAGATTGTATTGAGTAGACCTGTACAAATATTTTAGACGTAAGGAGCGCGAAATATAACTAATAGACAGTTAACTAATAAAAGCTATCGCATGCAATAGTAAAGCAAGGGATTTGGCTATATTTTACGGTAATACAAGCAAGGTTTTTTTCGATCTGACTGCGCTATTGATATTGCGCTATATAAATTGTTGAAACATGTGTACCAAAAATACATACCTCAACAACTCTTATATAAATTTCGTATCGGATAATTTTCTAAACTATTTCAGTTTGATAAAGGAGAAAAAAAGACCCTTCCACTTTCATGTGTAAGCGTGTATGCGTACCCGTGTGTGGAGGTGATCGTGTAGTGTTGTAGCGGTGATGTATATTTGTGTGTCACCGTATCGCGCAAGCAACGCACTCAAGGGCTCCCTACCGAGGGATCGAACCTAGGCTTGAGCCACTGCAGAGGGGGACTTAATCTGGTATAAGTGGTACAAGCAAGGATTTCAATGACGACAGTAGATATTCATTTGTTTTCTATTTAGTAACTATCATAATCTTTTTCTTTTTGTTATTTTTTTAATTAATTAAACTATTTTGTAAAATATATTTAGTAACTATCATAATGTTTTTTTGTTATGTTTAATTATTTCTATATTTCTTTTAATGTTATGCCCAACATTAATAGTAAGATAAATTAAGTTCTGTGAGCTATTATTATTAATGTGCATTTTGTGTAATTTGTTTCCTGTTGTTGAGCCAGAATAAATAAATAAAAGCTTGAACTCGTCAATGGCATGGAAAAATTACTTCCACTATATTATATTGATAACACAACACACATTGATTAATAAATAAAGACATTGGTTCATAAATAGAGAACGAAGGTGTACTTAACTTTTTTATATTCGCCAACTCATGTATACATTATCTTATTGTATCTATGTGTACATATACGAGTATGTACTATATTTCAATTTCGAATTTGCGGTCAGGTGCGGTCAATTGTTATTTTTTTATTTAATGCTGTTAACTCATCATCATTTGAATGCCTTGTCATAAAACTAAAAGCCAGTTTTCTATATTATTTTATGTAATACTAATTAATGGAAGTAACATTTTCTATGTACGATAAATATTTGTAACATTCTATACAAAGAGAAGTCCTCTTATTGAAGGAAATCATTAGGTACATTTATTCATAGTTTGTACCGACAGAATCTATTCTTAGAATATCACGATATCAATCAGAATGAATGAACTAAATGATTTGGTTTTTGTTCATTTTTTTTTGTTGCTAGTAAGTTAAGAGAAACGAGGCTTTTATTTTTTGTTTGATGTTTAGAAATGTAGATTTCTTCAGTGACCTTCGGACTGAATGTAGGTAAGTGTAAAATCGAATACCTGACACGTTCCGGCTCGTTGGTCGGAAGTCAGACACAGAGTCGATGTCAATGTCCATATTATATTACCGGTTGGCTCTTGATACCATTTTCATGAAGTAAAAGAGACTTTCCTTACTCTCTATGTAAATAATTTTTATGATTCATTTTCAAATCATTTTAAATTAGAGTACATTTAGAGGTGTATACAGTTTAAAATATGTATTTTATTTAACAGTTCGTTATAAATAAACACTAAAACTATTGCTATTATTATATCCGCATGTCCATAAGTTAAACCAATTGAGTGCTTTAAAATTGAGATACATTTTGGATCACTTATTTGTCCTACAACTAACGGATTTTAATGCAATTTGAAAGAATTGATATTTAATAAAAACTATATTTTATGATTTAAAAGTCAAAGTATTATATTAAATACCAATTTATTTTTAATTTCAGAGTTTTCTATATCATAACTTATTATAATATCTTCTTAAATATTTAACAAAAGTATTGCCTTTCTTTGCCTTGATTTGTAATGAATTTAACCTATACACTGTACCCTTATCAAATACCATTTAAATGGTTAAAGTATTATGTTTTATGAAGTAAATGGTCGAAACAAAATTATTGTTTGATGTTTTTACTCTATTCTGGGTATTTTACGGAATAATCGGTGGTCGGTACAACAAACACACATGGCTATTTAAGATGAGATTTATGATAAAATCAATACATAGTATAAAACAAAGTCCCCTACCGCGTCTGTCTGTCTGTCTGTTCGCGATAAACTCAAAAAATACTGAACGAATTTTTATGCGGTTTTCACCTGCAGATAAAGTGATAGACGAGGAAGATTTTGGTATAGAATTCGTCAAGGATTTTTTTTATAATCAGCGCTGGACAACGTCTGCCGGGACCGCTAGTTTGTATATAGTAATTGTAACATAATATCAACAATTATAATCTCATCATGCTCTTTTTTATGTGAGAGGCGTAGTACTTAATGGTAGTAAAAGTGAGAGCACCTTCCGCTTACGAGTGTTCGCGAACATTCGCTCTGAAATACACGAGTAACAACAACTTGCACTTATCAAAAATTTTTATTGCTTTAGATCACGATATATCTGATCTAATTCAAATCTGGAACGATTTAATCGAGGACTCAAAATGTTAACGTAATTATATTTCATAGTTTACATATGTTTATGAAATATTAGTCGTAATGTATTTTCTATTGATATTTTTTCCGAATTACAAAATTATGAGAATAAATTAATAAATAAAACTCATATGTTAATGCTATTATGAAATGATAAATATTTAAGAAAATGTGAAGATTTAGAATTGACGGTAATTTGCAAGATTGATAATGTAAGAACAATTATCAAAACTATCCGTTTCTCTATTACAATATGATATGGTCTGGATTTGAAATGTGTCACCAGTAAAGATATTCAACATGTTTTAACTTAGTCTTTGACAAATTTATTCTTAATTAGACTGATAGTCTAACAATCAATTTCATACCAGCTTGATCCTTTAACTAACTTAAGAATATGCAGGATTTATTTAAGGATCTATATTTATCTAAGGTTGAATAATTACTTTTTTTAATGTTATGTAAAATATACTTATTACTTTCAATGTACTTTCAGTTACAAAAATAATAAACATTTTACAATGTCTACACATTCCTCTAAAAGCTATTGGGGGAAATCTGGTTTTAGATATTTATTACCTTTCTTTTACGAAATTTGTTGTATTTCAAACTTTGATCCCTTATTATTTAGAATGATTTGTATTTGAAGAAGCGATGTAGTATATTTTTCACTGATTTTCTACACAAAAACCGATATACACTTTTGGTTTGGTTTGTATTTCAAACTGCTTGCACCGCCTTGTTGCTTGTACTAACGGTGTACTAATGGTTATACTAATAAGGAAAATTAAATTAAATTTTCCTTTTGCAGTACGAATAAGTAGTAAAATAGGATAACAACTAAACAATTGAACGTTAATCTGCCAATTCTGTCAATATGTTTAATGGTCTCTCTACAGTCTAATGTTTCACTTACACAAACAAGTATGTTATATAGAGATTTTAAATCCAACATTTTTCACTTATCGATGAGATTTAAAAATAAATCGTACCTGCAAACCTTGTACTGAAAATAACAAAGAAGAAAAAGAGTAGGCTAAATAGGTACCATTTCGAAGTGATGCGCCTATATACATCCTGCAATTAATTTGCATTTGTTCAAATATTATCCTGTGATTCATTTTAAATTTTAAATATATAGGTCCAAATTCTACTTTAATCTTTGAATTAGGTTTTCATTTTCATATACTTCGGTCGAAACTGTTGTGTCGTTGGTGCATTCTAAGTGCTGACTATGGTTTTCAATATTGAACCCTAGTAAGAAGTATTAATACCGATAGTCGAATAGTTTCCAGTCGCTCGTAAATCAGATTGAATCCACTGAGAAGCAGTGTCGCGAAACGCGACCACGTTGCAATATAAAAGGAAGTTTTGTTTGAATTTCTTTATCACACACAGTTTGTCTTTTAACGCGTTCGGTACTTCATTACTCTTACCCCTTTACAGCATGTCTGCACGTTTTCTGGTAAGTTACAGTTTTTTGTCATAATTAACATTTCTCATGTGCAATTAACGTATATTTATTATTAATACATAAAAAAATCAAATTTCAATTTCGACGAAGTTTTGTGGACAGTTTTTTAAATAAAACAACTTACTCTTTATTGAAGTGTCTTCTAAATAACGAATAATGTATAGCAAAATATATATTCAATAAAAATCTTTTAAATACTTTTTGATATGCTTTAGCTATGAAAATTATAAAAATAACTTTTAATTTGATATACAGTTTTTATAACCAAAGTTGCCGTATTCACGGTTTTTCAGTACTATAATATACTTGATTTCTTATCTGTTTGTATGTTGAGGCAATTTGGATCTTTTTATTTTCAATGCTACAACACACATAATAACTGTAATATGTTATTTTATATATACATATTATAAAAGTATTAACAACAGTGAAAAAGAATATGGCAGTGGAAATAACGAAACAGAATGTACAATGAATAAGGTTAAAAAAAGTACAAAGTAAGAGGCAAGACGAGAATGGCTTCAGATGTTTTTATTGTTTTTTGATATTTGAAAGTTGCACAACAAAACTGCTTACACTTAGTTAATGTCGTTGTAATGTACAATTCAGAGTAGTTGCAGGTCATTGGCATTAAAGAAATGAATCAATTATTATTTTTAACATATAGGTAGTATTCATAATTATGTAATCAG
The DNA here is from genome assembly GCA_014332785.1 of Antheraea mylitta. Lineage (NCBI taxonomy): Eukaryota > Metazoa > Arthropoda > Insecta > Lepidoptera > Saturniidae > Antheraea > Antheraea mylitta. Next base: position 549,575 of record JACEII010000042.1, on the reverse strand, counting down.
CTATTACCATAAATCTTATGTTATTCCTTATTTATATTATGAAAGACAAAAAAATGTACGTAGAGAATAAATAGATATATGACTGACTACGCTCCTTTTCATTCAACAATATCGTTGTAAAAAATAACTCGCAAAGCTCCTTTAGCCATTTTTGACGTTGGTAGTAATATGAGAAATCCTAGGTGAAAATGTACGTATTAGTATGTAATTTGTACTTTAATGATTCATATTTTTCTTATTGCGTTCAGCGAATATGATATTAAAAATGTATGTATTTTATAATTACTGCTAATGCGATTTTTGATTTATTTATCCAAGACGCTTAACAAAACTACTATACAAAGTATACATGTACATATATTATAATGGATGTTACTTTACTAAAACAATAAACAGAAATAAAACAGCGTTCCTTAGTTGAACCAGATATATGTACATACATGATATATATGTATATAGATTTATACCTCAATTATGAAAAGAATATAATCTATAATATGTATTATATCTTCTATGGTTCTTATCATATCTTGGATACTGTTATTATATTATCCCGCAATATAACTCTTATATAATAGTTTAAATGATATGTTATTGCATTTTACTTCACGTAGTTGTGAATTATATAAAAAGAATTTAATAGTTTTTTAAATTATTCAAATAACTTTATAAACAATACTAAACTTTTATTGAAATGTCTGTGGTCTGCTCGAAGCTTATTATCGTATAGAAATCAAATTCGGAATTAATCATTATTATTCAAACATTTATTGGTGTACACTATGATATACTATAGATTGTGGAAATTACTAAAACAAATAATAATCCACAGTATATTATAGAATTATATTCTAACAGAGTCTATTATAAGAAAAATGATATAAGCTTACTTACTAACAATACGCAGGATCTAAATAAAGATCACAAACCCTTATTTAGACACATGAGAATTAAGATTCTAACAACAGTTAGTGATACTAATCGTACTGGGAAAAAATAATAAGAAATTCTATAGAAGCCATAGCTTTAGAATACACGGTATGCATCATTTGTTTATTCAATTGTCATTTTTTATTTTCGTTCCTTTCCAGGTAGCTTTGATATGTGTGGCAGAGTTGGCATCACTGATTCTGGCTGGCGGCGGTGGTGGTGGTCACAAGAAGGTTGTAATCCATGTACCTCTATTCGTGAAGCATCACCATCATAAGCATACGATAGTTAAACATGTGCATCATAAGAGTGGTGGTGGAGGCGACGACCACTACGAAGTACTCGGCTATACTTACGGCGAGCCTAAAGCTGCCCCGCACGGTGGAGGTAAATAGGTTTAATTATATATTCTAAAGTAGTAACTAAAAATACAACATAACTGACAACAGAGAGGAGAAATGTAAGAAACATAATGGAATCCAAGATAGGACAAATATAGTTTAGTACGACTAAATAAAAATCATTTGGCCTAGCATGGATTGAAAAAGCGAGGGATAGAGTGATAAGGTTGTCTTAAAAGGAGGCAATCGTCGAAAGACAAGCTATGGTACACAAACCCGATACCGATGTGCAAATACATACATTAATAATTTTTAATTTAGTTTGTTAGTGTAAATACGTGCATAAAAACTAATCTGATCCCAACTAATGTTTATAAAACTGAATGCAAACATTATTTAGTTAGTAATATCTACATAGTTATATTGTTTGGATTTTAAAAACTCCAGTTCTACTATAATTTAATAACAATTGATTACAGGTCATGGTTGGGGTGCTGCTGACACGAGCCATGACGGGTATGGAGATTCACCTGTGAGCTTTGAAGGTAGCGAAGGAGGAAGTTATGCCCTTTCCGGAGCTGAACATGATTATTCGTCAGGGCATGAAGGCTATTAATTTTAGCCAGTAATACACATGTAGCAAGAGTAAATAAATCTTTTACCCTAATTGAAAATAAGTACGGCGTACCTGATGAGTAACACGTTTCCGTCCGAGAAATTGGATTAAACTATCGTGCTTATTTTAGAAACAGTATGTTACCATGAATTAGATTTTCGATTACAAACTTATCGCTTTCGAAAAAAAAAAAAAAAAGTCTGATGTTTAAATATAAGTAAATACCTTTTTCTTAAATTACAGACGATATTTTAGTTAGACTCGTAAGAATTATATTCATATTTCCATAATGTCGTTGAAAATACGTATCCTCATTTATCCGCCCATTAATAATCTTTAATGGAAAATATATTTCAAAGGTTTGTGATCATGTTTTTATTGTAAATATTATAGTAGTCATACGTAAGTTTGTTATGTTTGATTATTGTTATGTTTATTTATGTTATATTATTTTTATTGAGTTATGACTCACTTTGTTGCTGTTATTTTGTTAATAAGTTTTAATAAGTGTAATAAAATGTTTATAGTGGTGTTTTAATTATTGAATAGTCTTTTTATTTTAACCATGTTCTCTACTTTCATGCTCGTGATTTTTTTTACGCCAAGCAATATAAATCTATTAATATACCTATTTCCACAACCCAAAATTATATAGTTACAATGAATCGATAAGTATCTTTACGTAGTATAGAATAAAGTCGCTTCCGCTGTCTCTTCCCTACGATCTTTCAAACTATTCAACAGATTTTCATATAATTTTCAGCAATCGATAAAGTGATTCCAGAGGAAGGTTTATATGAGAATTTATAATTTATATAAGAATACATACATATTATATACAAAAAGTCGAAAAATTGAAAGATTTGTAATGTGATGCCGTAACTAAAATAGTTTTGTGCGCTTAAATCGCAAACGCCGCGGTGGCTAAACCTTACGAGATAGATTAAATGAATGTACTACGAAATTGTTTATAAAGTAGGTTGACCTTAGAAACTAACATACATATAAGAAGGCCTTTAAAAAAACTTTGACCTATTAAAAAAAATCCAAAAGTTTTTGTAAGGTTACCAAGATTTTTTTTTAAAGTTTCTATGGCAATTTTTCGATATTTTTGAAATTTCCTTTAAGAGTAAGTACTGCATGCCCCCGCAAAAAGCCTTGCATATAGGTATAGGACACTTTAAAATTCCATTCAATAACATATACCTAATGCGACTCAAAACGTTAAAAAAATAAATAAATGTATTTATTGATTGCTAGACAATGTTATGAATAGATTGTAAGTACTTAGAACAATCAGATTTTCTTAAAACATAATAATTAAATGAATAACATCTCAAAGGCCTATTACTGATTACATTATCATTTTTATTAGTGCATTTATAATTTCTAATGGCCGGCCATTTGTAAAAATTCGATCACTATTCATAATCTTTCTAATATTCAATATGATTGCGGTTTCGCTTATCAAGTGTGTACAGAAGTTGTAGATTAGTTGATATAGGAATCATGAAGTAGGCCAAATAGAAATTTATGAATGAAAACGACTTTTTTATAACAATAAAGCTTGTCAATAGCTACTAAATAGAAACATGTCTGTTAAAACACAAAACAAAAATGTACTGAACTTTATTGTCCTTGCTTGTTTTTATATGCATAATTCTTCTATACGTGTGTATATAACTGAACTATTCCTAAATCACGCCGCTGTAGTCTAGGGGTAAATTTCGCTCTCGCACACCAGATTAAGCCCCCCTCGGCAGTGGCTCAAGCCTAGGTCCGCTCCCTCGGCGTGAAGCCCTTGAGTGCGCTGCTTGCGCGATACAGTGACACAAAATCTTACATCACTGCAACAATATTACACATATCAATCACCTCAAAGTGGAAGGGTTTTGTTTCTTTCCCTTATCGAACTGGTGGCACTAAGGGCGATCCAGGCGTACCGGACGGTGTCCTCGGCGGCGGCCTTTACGTTTGACGGCTGCCTGCCTTGGGAGCTGAAGGCAGAAGTTCTCGCCACCGTGTATGAATTCACCGGGGCGAAGAGGCGTAGTGGGGAGCCTCCGGCTTCCAGGTAGATAAAGGCCAAAAGGCGGGAGTTAAGGGAGAGGGCGTTGGAAAGGTGGATGCAGGATCTGGCGGACGCGAGCTTCGGGACGTATACCGTTGACACCGTCTGCCCGGGCCTGCGGGAATATGGATGGTGAGAAGTTGGGGCTCCCTGGCGTTCAGGCTGGTGCAGGTACTCACCGGACACGGTTGTTTCCGGTGGTGCCTGCACCGGATCGCTCGCAGAGAGCCGACCGCCGCCTGTCACGAGTGCGGCGCTGAGGAAGACACCGCGCAGTAACCGCTGTCTGTTTTGCGTGAGAGGGACAGCGCCGCACTCTGGAATTTGTCGCTACCGAATGTGGTTTCCGCCATACTCGGTAGCGAACAGGTGTGGCGAGCAATGTCCTCCTTCTGCGAAAAGGTCATCTCGCAGAAGGAGGCGGCGGAAAGAGCCCGTGAGGCAGACCCACTAAGTAGCCGTCTCCGCCAACCGGAGGAGGACCGGCAGGAGGAAGCGGCAATTTGCTCAACTTCTCCCGTCATCGTAGCCTGACCTGAGGGGATGGGTCGGGGGCCCATCTCCTCAATGCGCTGGTCTGGCGGACGAGGGGAGGCATCTGGTGTGTACTCAGTCTGCCTTTCTATAGGTAGGAGCCAGTCTGCCTTTCTATAGGTAGGAGCCCGGCAGCCACCTTCCGCCGGGCGGACCGTTGCGGCGGCTATACAAGGTAGAGTAGCTGGTACTATCCCTTGCCGCCCTAACAATTGCGGTCTTTCGGTACATCGTGGGGTTTTAGTCCGTGCGAGTCGGACATAACCCACCCTCTCCCCTAGGAGGGTGGGTATCCATAAGGGATTTCCTCACTTAAAAAAAAATAAAGAAAAAAAAATAGGTAGCGAATCGCATGTATTAGGCAACATCCCAAGCCGAGGTGTGCTGTGCACCCTTGAGCTAGTTGTCAAATAAAATTGGCTGAGTGCTTAAGTGCTCGCCTTCGTAGTCCGGTGAAGCTGTTCAGACCTTACCAGGTCAATAGCGTAGTCATTTCGAAAGAAATATATATATTCCTAAATATTGATTTCTTTTGTATTTAAGTTTGCATCTGTATGGTTCGGATTAATAATTCGAACCAGCAGATTTTTTAAGGGAGGATAACGTCTTCCGGACCTTCTACTTTATCTATGGAAGCGTGTGAAGCCATTTTTTTATTAACGTGGGGAAATCCCTTATTATCCATCTCTCGGAGAGAGTGGGTTATGTCCGACTCACACGGACTAAAAGCCCACGGTGTACCGACAAGCCGTATTGTTGGGGTGGCAAGGGATCGAACTATGCTAGTCTCCTTGGATAACCGCCCCAACGGTCCGCCCGGCGGAAGGTGGCCGCTGGGCTCCTACCTAATAGGGAGACAGACTGGGTGCCTCCCCTCGTCCACCGGACCTGTGCAATGAGGAGGTGGGCCCCCGACCCATCCCGTGAACTCGTACACGGCGGCAAGAACTTCCACTTCCACTTCCAGCTCCCAGGGCAGAGAGCCGGCGAGCGGAAAGGCCGTAAACGTGTCAAGCCAAATTCAAGCTATAACGAGCGCACGCTACCGTGTGTAATATTACTCGAACCATTTAGATCCACTTTTCACCCCTTCATAATAAATAAAACTATTTCCACATATTCGTATGTTCATACGAGCTAAGTTAGAATTTGGGATACAATATCATCCCAAGTTATAAGAAGAAACTATATTTTATGTTGTTACTAATAAATTTCAGGACTGACCATGGAACTTGGTACCCATTTCGATCTCACTTCTTTTGTCGCTGAAGTCAACAACCAAGTTGATAATATTGAACTTTGCTCTCATTTCATATTTATGTTTTTTATGGGATATATAAGGTATCGCGCATCGTCTGCTAGATCTAGCCTACACCACTGACTCTGCCGCAGTTGCAACAAGAAAGGAAGCCACCTCTATCCAGATGCTGTAACAGTCAAACTTAAAAACAGATTTGTTAAATCCCAGGACATTTTCATTTTGGTGAATTTTTTCAATAATTGTTATTTTACTCATCATCAGTTTTTTATGCGAAATAATTTTAGAAAACATGAAATTTTATCACGCAATTAACATGATAGATACATATATCTATTGCATAAACGTTCCATGATCTAAGTGATACTTAAGACACATATATGTTCTTTCGATTTATATTACTTACTCCTTGGGCCTCGCCTGCTGATTTGGTTCGATTACTACAGCAATAACCCACTGCTTCTGGACTCTACTTACTGTCTAATGACAAACTAACCAGTGATATTGTTTTTCTAAAATAAACAGTTTGTCAAACAGGGCTGTATGTTAAAATTGGTGGTAATATAAAGCAAGTTTTGTGTCATCCTGAAATGTTATGCAGTTATCCAGCAGAAAATGCATTTTTTTTATGAAAAACTAATAATTTATTAACGTGACAGATATTATTTCTTTTTATCTTATGATTATAAATATTTATTATTAAAAATATATAACTCAAACCGTAGTTTTATTAAACTGAAAAAGAAAAGATCCTGGTAATTTTCAAACACATTACACATATTTATTGCGCACCGTACTACAACTCGAACATACTCGACAATCATATAGTTATTCCATAGTTATTCCAGGTCAAATACAGTCTTTACAAACCAACCCTATAATCCTCTCAACTAATCTGTAGGTACGTGAAATGCATTGGCATCATAGCCTCACGAGTACTTAGTGCAGCCGTCAAAGAGAGCTTAAATTGGCGCTGTGGCGTCCGCATCTATGATATTCTGTTTTGTAATTATTAAAGAATGTATTTCGTAAATAATCTATTTTTATATTATAGTGAAAATCGAATTAAAATAACATTTGTATATACTTAAGAATTCTTACTGTGTACATTACTTAATACTTTGGTATGTAAAATATTTGATATGCTACCTAGAGAGTGTAAAAGCGTTATCTGTTCATTATATCGTTGACTCTTGAATAGTCTGGCGCTTTTGAATTATATAACTAAAGTTAGCTATTTGATGTCGAGTCGTAGCTACACCTTAATAACTTAACAGATTACGTAGTTCTAATAAGAAATAAAAGTTAAAAATTGTGAAAGGAGGACGTTATATACACTTTATGTAAGTCGTTCCTAATGGTGTATAATGTATGTTAGTGATGTTCTATAGAGTAACAAACCATTTTTAAGACAAGTCTTCTATTTATACTGAGACGTAACATAAACTAGAGAGTTATTTTGAAATAGATATGTTTATATACTACTAGCCTCTGCCCGCTACTTCGTTCGCGTGGAATACACTAACACGCAGCAGCTCTCAAAAGGAAAAACATCCCGATTTTGTAACATTTTTCATCTGTGCTCCGCTCCTATTGGTCTTAGCGTGATGATATATAGCCTATAACCATTTTCGATGAATGAGCTATATAACACTGAAAGAATTATTCAAATTGGACCAGTAGTTCCGGAGATTACCCCCTATAATGCCACAACATCACAACGTCATAAACTCACAAACTTTACCTCTATAATATTAGTATAGATATGTGATCAAATGATTCAACGATAATACTTAATGTAAACATTTTATTATAATAACTGTCAAGGGTACGTTATGAAATTACTAAAAAAAAATACTTTTTATTAAATTTCAGTATATTTTTAATCAATATTTATAATAATTTAAGTCTATTTAGAGAAGGATCTAAGTATAAAATGAAAAATGTTATCTAATGTTTAACGTAATTTTCCAATTTACGAAATAGTTTAACTGTAGTTACGTTGGCATGAAAGATGCTTTGTTCGTTTTTTGTTTGCGCAACTCCGGAACTAGGGCATAGCAGATTGTTGTCGATATTTACTATCGTATATTTTTAATTATATTATGAATTATGTTCCAACAGACAATAATTTAAAAAAAATACAAATATGTATGACACACAAAAAAAACTCTAAATTACACCGGTATTAACAAAATATTTAATTCAAACCATTTTTTGAACTTAGTTTTTTGGCTACATACCGAAACATGTTTATTTTATTGCGTATATATTAACTCAAGATTTTCTTCGGCATCAGGAACACGGTACTGTTTCATTAAATAAAGTTTAAAACATGTTTTGTCAAAGAAAAACTATAATTAAAATTACATTTTTAAACAATTGTAGAAATAAATATAACATGTTAATAATTCTATATATACTGGTATCACAATACGAGTGTTGAGGTTAATAACTAAATAACATTTTTTAATTAAACAAACTATTTTTATTATTCTAAATAAACAATATAAATATCTTAACACAAAACTAATTTTAAACACTATTAGTATTATTTGTACATGTTCTTTTATCTTCTAGTATATAGTTCAACTGCATTTATGATGAAAGAAAAATATATATTTAAATCAATACTCAATAGTTTCGACACCTCCAGTCTTTGCAGTTTGTTGTATTCCCGCTTCCCTTGCAAACGAGACGGGTACTTCGCTAGAAAAGAATTCATCGTTACCTGTAAAAGAACTAACATCCTCTTGTGCTCCGGGAAATGCTTTCGCCTGCTCACCATCTGAATCTAAGAAATTTCCAGAAAATTCAGCTGGAGATTGAACGTTTAAAGCTCCTGTGTATTCGACAGGATTAGCTGATGAAAACGGATCACCTTGCTCTTTTCCAGTAAACGAATTTTCATCTGCAAAATATGCTGTTGGTTGAGCTACCGCACCAAAAGGGTCGTGATTTTGAATCGTGTGTTGAGGTGTTAATTCAGTAAAGGGATTATGCGAGGGTGGCTGAGATGCTAAACTACGTACGTATCCATATGTCATTGGGTACGTTTGTTGCAAGCTGTTGACGGATGTAAATACGTCATCATCAGTATGTTCACCTTCTTCTGTTACTTCATAACCATGGGAACCAGTATTGCTTGGTAATGCGCCTGGTAAGGAATCATAAACTTTGACCTGTTTAACTGTATGCGTTATACCGTGAATTTGAGGTTTTTGATATTCAACTCCACCACCGTACGAAGGTACAGATGTTGTATACGTTTGTCCAAAATCATCTTCGAATGATGGAACAGAAGGCGGATCATAACTGTAAGATGGTGTATCATGGTGATGTCCATTACCATAGTGACCGTGGCCATGATGGTTATGGTGACTCTGATGTCCATGATTTACAGGATGGCTACTATGTCCATGATGACCTTGATTCCCATAATGACCATGACCTTTATTTCCATGATGTGTATGCTGCCCCTTTGAAACTGTGTGCGTCGTCGTATGAACCTTTTTATGATGATTGTGATAATGATGACCGTGAGGAACATGTGGTTTTTTATGATGGTGGTGGTGGTGATGATGATGATGCTCTTTCTTAGGTTTATGGTGATGATGATGTATAGTTATGACCTTTGTGTGGTGGTCATGATGGATGAATTCCGGGATGTGTAATTTGACGTGATCGCTGTAAAATAACATATTTATTATACAAAAAGCTCATATGATATACATCGAAGCTGTGATGCATTATCCTTTAAAAATTAATCGGTACGGTAGATAGCTTTAAACTCATAGATATATAGTCAATTTGAAAATGAGTAATTGGAGAAATGTGAAACTAACACGGAAAATATTTTTAAGTCAAAATTATATAATTTTGATTTTATGATTTATTATTTGTTCAATTGCAATATCAACGTCGCAAAGCAATACTCGCAAAAGCATAATTAATACATCAATTAATCCATTCAAAATTACATCAAAGCAGTTTGAAATAAGTATAGTTTGAAATGACTTCTTACTGATGTTTTTCCCCGTGACCTCCAGTCTCTCCACCTTCCAGACACAAAACCACCAACACCGTGAAATACTTTGTAAAGTCCATTATTGTTAAACAAACAAGAAAACAGTCTACAACGTCTTTTATCCAAGTGAGGTGAACAAACACAATCGAGCCGGACCTACGTTCATTCACATTTTGTTTTATATTACGAAGAATACTTTCTTTTCTTCTTGATTTTTGCTTTTATTTGAGATCAGCTGTAGGAGTATCACAGAGTCAAGCACCGCACAGCCGCCACGCCACAACGGTTTGAATAGCGCAACATCGTGAGATGACCATTTATCCAATTTCACTTAAATAAACCCGTAATATCAACAAAAAGACAACGGCTTCTATTGTCGCCGGAGCATGCCAAAAGACCCATTCGACTCCAGCGGTGCGACGATTGTCGATCTAATTTCTATCTATGCAGGGTTCCATTCGCTGACAAGGAAATACTATTAGATCCGTTTTTTGTCGAGAACTGTGTGTAATAAGTATTTCACTACCGTTCCAAAACAACGCATTCGATCAGACCGCAGGGTGGATGGCGTAACAACTATAGATTGCATGCAGGCACGTTCTTTGGCTCAATGTTTGACACTTATAAAGTTGAGAACCTACTTTTCAAGTGACATACTAAAGTTATTGTTTATTATATACACTTTGAATACAAGAAGATTAATAGACCTTCAAAAATGTTAAATAAAAACAAAAAGCTTTAAAAGGAAAAGGAGAAGTTGATAGCATAATAAATAAAGTTTGTAGGCGTCAGATTGAGCCCGTAAACACAGCCAGCTGTAAACGAATCCCATTAAAATTTAATTAACCTCTACATTCCAATTTATCGAATTCCTTTGGAAAATGGTTTCTCATATTAATAAATAAGCGGGTACAAATATCAATTATTCCAATATCTTTGCATATGTGTGGATTGCTTTATATGCGAAAAAAATTATACAATATGCATTAGTATTATAGTGCTTTTATGACGAAAAAATGTATCATAAAATAACCACTTGCTATTATTATCTCATTACTTTCAAGTAAGCTTATACGAGTTCGTAAATAATTTTAAATGACAAATTATAATTAATTTGGTAAAATAGTTCCTCTGTGTTTTTGGAGAATGAATGGAGGCTTGCTGGTCTACAGCGGCTTGGTTGGAGCTTTAACGATGGTTTTCCTTATGGACAGCTATCATAGTAACAAACAAAACATTATTATTCAGGCAATCATAAATCTTAATGAAATAATTTTAAAATAAAAAGAATAGAGATTTCTTTATAATTTATTAATGTCTTTCAATATAAAATCGTAAAAGTTGCTCATTTATAGTAGTTATTTGATTAAGAATTGCATAAATATTTATGGCTACTCAGCATTTCAACTAATGGTAGTAGCGTCACAACTCTAATAACATAGATATTTATTTATAACAGTTTTATTATAGTACAGATTAAATAATGCCATCTAACAAAATTAGATCAAATGGTTTATTACAGTGATTAATTAAGATTCTTTCTTATTCTATTATTATAATATTATAAGTCTTGTATAAATAAAATTTTGTACGTCACTGGTTTAAACGCTTAGTAATAATTCTAAAATTAAAAGTATTTAAGCTACTATTTCACAATGTTAAGCTTTTAAAGTTATGTAAAAGTAATAAATAAAAGAAAAGATATTTTAGAATTTTCATCACTTATCTCTATAAAGAAAGACAAAGATTTGAATACAATTTAGATATATTTAAATTTATTATTTTCATTAGCTTTACTTAAACTGCGACGCTAGATAACAACAAAATATGAGAAATATTTTGTGTTTAAAGAATAAAATATATGTAACTTTTTGCTCGTTTTAATATTAGTGATACTAAACGATTTGTTTAAAAACTTCAATTTATTTAAAATCGACTTTAAAAAGAAATATAGTAATGAGAAGTTTTATATATCTTACATGAGTCTTACAATGATTTCACTTTATAGTTTCGTTTGTAAAGCGGTATACTGTGTCTCACCGGTAGCGTAGGTACCACGCGAGGTATGTCAGGCACCTTTAGCGGCACATCTAGATCAGTATCGGGCAGGAATTCCGGTATACCGAAGTTCTGGTGTCCTAAAGGAACGTCATCGTGTATATGCAAGTGATGAAAGTGCTCGTGTTCCTCCACAGGGGATAGACTTAAATCGACGTGCGGTTCCCGGTGAGTGTGGTGGTGATGAATGGTCTTTACAATTGTATGTACATGATTGATCTTCTTTACTTTGTATGGTACGTGGATAATGACTTTCTTGTTGACACTGAAACAAAAGAGGATTTAATAACAAACATTAATTATATTAATCACCGTTTGCGATTGTATGAATGATTCGGACAGGTCTAATAGCCAAGAAAATGAGACCAGACAGATCTTTGGCCTACGATTGTAATGAAATAAAATGTAAACTACTCAACTGAACGTGAATCTGTCAATGTCTTTGTAGATCTCTTTTGAAATTATAAGACCAAATGTTTTATTTTTCCGAGCGATGTCAATTGTAAATACAACCAAAAAAAGAATTAGGCAAATTCGTACAGCAGTTCTGAAGTGACGCACTTACATATTATTATTTATCTGGATTCATTTACTTTCTTTATAATTGTATATAAGTGATAAAATGAATTAATCTAATATATTAATGTATAAATACTTCATATCATTTAATGTTCGATAAATTCGACCATAATAAGAGGTACAAATTTCTCTCTTCACATGTTAATATTGTCTATATTGAGTATTGTACAAATATATTTTAGATATCATAAAAGTCACTATATAATATCTATGACTCGTCGAAAATAAAACTATTTCTATTTTTTTTCTTTTAGTCACCGTAAAGCTTGTCAATAGTTAAAAAAAAAGTAAGTAAAATCGTTTGAAAAATAGGATTTCTCCTGTACCGGTACTGAACGGATTTATTGTCGCTTAGGACGAAATTCTAAGACGAAGCATAAAGGTAACGGAAGACTAAAAGTGAGCGGTCCATTTTCACTTTAAATCTATGTTTGTATATTATATGGTCTTCAAATAATACAACCACTACAGGCAACTATTTTAGAGTACTTCCTGCAACGAAATCACTCAGTGTAACATTTCCTGCATTTGGGTCTTCATATAAGTTAAGTGTTTGTTGAAAGTGCTTTAAAATTATTATAATATATAATTCATACTTATATTATTTAGTGAACTTCATTTCTGGGTAACACCTCCTTTTACAATACTTGCGGCAGGGTGTACAAACTTGCGCGCTATTACTATTTATCAACTACATGCTAAATATAGATTAATAAACGTCTGTACATATTTCTCCAAATTTTATTAAAAACATCTGTTATTAAAGAAACTTGTAGGTGTGTCATTTAAAAAGTATCTGGTATTAACTTAAAAATGATTTGTTCAAATTTATTGATATCTATACTAATATTATAAAGAGGTAAAGTTTGTGAGTTTGTGAGTTTGTGATGTTGTGACGTTGTAGGTGGTAATCTCAGGAACTACTGGTCCGATTTGAAAAATTCTTTTAGTGTTATATAGTTTATTTGTCGTGAATGGTTATAGGCTATATATCATCACGCTAAGACCAATAGAAGTGGAGCACCAATGAAAAATATTTCAATAAATTGGAATTTTTTTCCTCTTGAGAGCTTCCGCTGCGTGTTATCGTTAGACCAAAATATCTGTTTCACGCGAACGAAGTCGCGGGCAGAGGCTAGTATTATATAAAAAAAGTCGATATCTGTTCGCAGTCACTCCAAAATATCAAACCATATATCCAAATAAAAATTATATAGCCATTTAAATGACAAAGGAATTTTTTAACATTATCACCGGCAAACTGTGAAAATATCTCATTTTATGTTATTTCGTAATAATTGTAGTGTTCCACAGGTATTACATGTCCTATATAGATTTATATTACAAAAACGCATAATGATATTGCAGCTAAAATACTTCTTCAAGTTTAGTCGTATATTAATTTAAATAACTGTCACTAAAGTTATTGTATCTAGGTTTTTCTATTGAGCTCTCTTTTGTTTAATTTAATTCCATTTTTTAGTAGAGCGTACCTTTTACAAAAACGCATAATGATATTGCTGCTAAAATACTTCTTCGGTTTTAATCTTATATAATTAAAAAAACTGTCACTAAAGTTGTCGTGTCTAAATTTTTGTATTGAGCTCTCTTTTGTTTAATTTCATTCCATTTTTTAGTACAGTATAACTTTTACAAAAAAGCATAATGATATTGTAGCTAAAATACTTCTTGGGGTTTAGTCTCATACTAATTTAAAAAACTTTCACTAAAGTTGTCGTATCTAGATTTTTCTATTGAGCTCTTTGTTTTATTTAATTCCATTTTTAGTACAGCGTAAGTATTACAAAAACGCATAATGATATCGCAGCTAAAATACTTTTTCAATTTTAGTCTTATATTAATTTAAATAATTGTCACTAAAGTTGTTGTATTTAGATTTTTCTATTGAGCTCTCTTTTATTTAATTTTATTCCATTCCATATTATTAGTACAGGGTAACTTTTACAAAAACGCATAATGATATTGCAGCTAATATACTTCTTCGTGCTTAGTCTTATGTTAATTTAATAAACTATCACTAAAGTATATGATATACACTAATTTGTTTTTTTGTAGTACTCTTTAATGCTTTATAGATTTTAAGTATCTGACTACAATCTCACCTGATGCAAAATGATGATGCGGTTTAAAATGACCAACATGCTAAACTTTGAAGGAAAATTGACTCTCATAATATGTAGCTACCGGAATACACCTATAGATGTTTAGTGACAGATTTTCAACTCGAGGGTAGCAACTAGTTGCTACCATCGAGTATTCACCTTCACTAAAAGCTCCGGCTACTCCGCAAATATTCAAGCCTACGTCAATAGATTAATTGGAGCATAATCGCTTTAAAAATTATTTTCGATTAATTTTATTAGTATGTTCCTTATAAACTGTCATCTTAGAAATGACATACTTTCCGTGTACAAAATATACAAAAAATCAGAAGAGAATAGAAAAATCATTGTTTGTACTCTATCACCTGTGAAGTGACATATGCTTTATAATAAATCTCATCAAAATTGGTTAAACACTTTTTGAGTTTTATTCGCACATACAAATAACCAAACAAACCAACTTTCTGCCATATATATTCGGGAACTGTGACCTATGTAATGTACATCGTAAGAACAAAAATGTATAGACAAACTACACATTTATTAGTATGGCTTGTATTCAGAAATTTTCACGCAAGTCGTTGGTAACACATCTGCACACAGCTTTATTTAAATCTGATGAACAATGTACAGATAGATAAAAGATGAATTCACTTAAATTCAAATGTATATATGTTATTTGAATTCTCAGTAATAATTAAATCATAAATATTGTACAATACTCTCAATATTGAATTATCACACAGATAGACATAATCTGTTATCATTCATTGTATTCAAGTTGGCATGAAAGATGCATACAGCAATCGACTATATAGAAACACCGCTTGTGTAAATATATTTCGCTCTTATATTGAATATTGTATTATCATGTTCTGCTCAAATGTGTGTGCTTTCTTAATTGATACATATTAAACTCATTCAATGCGCAGTTTCCTTTTAAAACTATTCAGAAATTACAATCGTCCATGTTTATGATTTAAACATATGAGATTCGCAAAATTACTATTTCTTACCCTTCGACATTCCGAATATACATCGACAAGAGAACTGCGAACCAGAACAGCAACTGAAAACAATATAAAACAGAATTAAGAAACTTATGAATACAGTGTAGTCAATGCATTGTTAAGTTACAAATCTAAATAAGTAATAAATCCGTTTTAAGCGTAAAACAAATTTGGGACTTTTATAAAATGTATGTTAAATAACAAACGCAACTACAATTAATCAATCAAAACACATACCAGATTTTTGCAATCCATCATCGATTATCTATTCTCGTAAATAAAACAAACAATGTTCTGTTAGAAAGTGAAGTTAAACATGTATAATTACTAATTTGACAAAAAGTACAGGGAGCGTGTGAAACTGTAACACTGTCACCAGTGATGTCGTTTTACAGCGATATTGAGGAAAATCCCGCTTTCTCACGTTTACGCGAAAATGATGCGCTCGAGCCTAACGATGAACAAACAATGAAAGCCGATGCGTCTATCAATACCTATATATATGGAATACATGAATATTAAACACATGAATCCCGGTTTCATTATATCCGCTTAAACATTATCTAGAAAACTCCTTACACACGATTGTTTAAAATAAGTTTTATGCAGATCTTTAATATGAAACATTTTTATAGCAATTGTTTATGTAACAAATTATGAGCACCAGACTTTTTTTTTACTGTGTTTTAAGTTATCCCAATGTTCCAAACGAATTTACTGCATTCCTGGTAACCGAATAATTGGGTACTCTCCATGAGAACTTTTTTTAACTTTGAATAGTTGTTACAGGGTTTGAATTTATTAAAACATCATAAGCATTTTACCATTTTTGTAAAGCATTCAATCCTTTAAGAAACGAAGTTGGTCTTTTCAGAAAGATAATCTGAGGCAGAGTTAAAAAATTCAACTCGCGACCTATGTATTAAGATCTTGCATTTGGACAGTCTCTATTTTAGTATCCTCTGACAAAATTTCAGGATCACTTGAAGAAAAAATAAGTTGATTTTTCTCGTACACCCATATATCATATCGCTTATAGTTGTTACGTATTGTATATAAACTATTTACTTATAAAGAATTTTCAAATAGATTCCAGAAGTACAGGAAATAATAAATCACTAAATAAATACTGTGACTAAAGAGCCCGATATACCAAAATCCTAACTAATATTGTAAATGTGAATATAAGTTTGTTGTTGACGCTTTCGTACCTTTCCTGCTGAACATTGGTATCTTGAACATTAAATTTTGCATACATGTTGTCAGGGGCCAGTAAAAAAAGCACGAAGTATAAGATGATTTTTTCCTATAAACATGATGAAATCCTCAAGGGTATAACACCCTGGTTGCGGGGAAGAGAATGAGTAGTGTCGTTATACTCTTACCGACTAAAACCCCACGGTGTAGAATCACCGCTTAATATAGACACATAGCGGACATTATAATAACAATATTTCAAAGATTAAGATGAATTGAAATATACCCCCAATGGTCTTAATTATTTGTATTTGCTTATTTCTATTTTTTTTTTTAATGTAATTAGAGCCTACTGAACATCGTAAGTGTCTAAGTGATCATCACTGCTCATGGACACCTGCAACACGGGAGGAATCCTAGATACGTTGCCAGTAAGGAACTAGCTCGTTTCTTGAAGGTTTTTCACGCGGGAAAGAACATGTAGTGTAAAGACAGCAGATGGATATTTGAGTAATATTTACCGAAGTTTCTTTAACTATTTCCGTATGTACATTGTTGGTGCTTTCGTGGTTAGTTTGCTTGTTTCGTTGATTTTTATTGGTGGCTGAAATTAAAATATCTTGTTATGTGCATTTATTTATTATTAATGTTTAAGAATGTGAAACTATTAGTAAGCGGTATCTATGACTTCATTCCCGTTTTAAAGAAATTTTAATTTATTCGAGCTACGTTTTTTATTTGATGATATTGTGAACTATTTAATACTAACAGTTAACTCTACTAACCATTTAAATAGACCTCACTTTAATGTTATCATTACCGTTTTCTGTCAAAAGAACAATATAACGGTATGTAACCTACGAATTCAGAAATTGTCCTATTTGCCAGTAACAGTTCGATCACAATCGGTTTAGCCGTTTGAGAGACAACCATAGATAAACAGCAGAGATTTTAATTTTATTTATATTTACAATTTAGCCGATACCCACCCCTTCGCTGTACATTAAATAAACTATTTTTAATGGCTAAAAGATCAACGAAATAAAAAAAAAAAACCGCGTCGAATGGTAATAAATGGTGTTATGCCGATACGTTCAGTAATTTTCACGCGATTGAGCATCAAAGGAGCTGTCTTTAGTGCATATGTAGATTACCTGAGCGTCTTTAAAATGCTTCCACAACCCATAACGTAACTCCCAATCTTCGAAGAAAAGTGACGGCTTATTCCACGTTACATGGTGCCGACCAATATTGTATTGTTGCATTAAGGGTGGGTTTAGCTGAGGTGCTTCTTTAGCTCTTCGTGAAATTATTTGATTCACATAACGATATAAGACTGGTGCTTTGTGTACCCAACAAATTAACGACATCACTGATATAACTATGGTGTGCATCCAATATCGGCAGGTCGCGGGTAAGTTCTCACCAGTAAGCGCGTAATCTTGTATTGCCATAACTATACAAGATGCTGCTGCGGCAGTCAAACTACACGGAACTTCTAACACAATCGTACAGATGACGGAAAATAGCGCTTTCATATTTCCAGCGTTATAGCAGTGTAATTTGACAGATTTAAGGAAATATTCATGAAACTTTTCTCTATGATAACGAATGAAAGCTTTATCACTGGTATCGTAATATCCCATTTTCAAATGAACCTATATGTAATAGAACGTTTTAATTCGTTTCTCCAACAAGCTATTGAAATCTTATATTTAATGTAATTACAAGTATAATAAATATTGTACAATGAAAGGAAACGTCGTAAATAAATAAATAAATTACTTGAATTTATCAAATGGTGGAAAAGTGAGTTATTGATATCATGGTGTCTTAAATTTTCGGTGACTTTATGAAATCCGTAATAGAAAACAAATTAAGGAAGCTTCGTATAGAGGTCTATATCACTCTACAGAATATTTATACACTGGTATTATATAAAAAAATATATATTTAGTGATATAGGACGATTAGATGCCATAAGGGTTTCTACGCTTACTATAGTTAAGGAGTGTAATTCACTCCCAGCGTATGTTATTTCTTCATCTTATAACTTGACAGCGTCCAAGAGAAGAGTGTATAAACACCTAGCAAGTGAGTGTGATTCATTGTTGGCTTCATCTCCACTTACCATCAAGGGAAATCGAGTAAAAGCGCGTGCCTGTAATATATATATATTTTAAAGTATGCAGACAATAAATACCTATGTCAGATAATTCGTCATGTAAATTACATAAGGAAAGAACTGGCTCTAGACAAAACATTTGAACTAACCATCGTGATATAAAATAATTTATCATAACAAAGATAATTAATTACCTGTGAAAATTCATAATATATCGTAGGAACTAACAAGTATTGTGCGTTGCATTGCCGATCCAAGAATCGTTGTAAAAGTCGGCAACCGACGAGACTGTGCAGCGCATTTGATGAACTCACCAAATAATTTAATACATGTTCAAATATACCTTCTCCAAAGCTCTCTGCATATGAACTTACTCGATAAAGCTTTGCCGCATGATCCAAGAGTGATGAGAATTCTAAAACCTCGTTATCATTCATGTCAACCACAGAAAACCAATTAAGCATAGTAGTTATTATTAGAAATCGATGGTTATTCTCCACTCTCTCGAAAATACGACGTAAACAGACTTCAAAACCTTTTTTCAAATAGCCATATGGCGATGACTTCATTTGGTCCTTACCACTATATGCGAAAAAGTGTAGAAGACGAGTTACGAACGGTAGAAGCTTTTGTTTATCTATGATCCAATTAGTACTATTGAGTAATTCATAAAGTACTCTTATACGATGTCTGGCTGACTTAATGTCATTAGATATAACATAGTGGATATCAGTGAGCATGAGGTTAAAAAATATGGTTTTTCCTTTGCTATAATAAAGAACTACTTCTAATATTTGTTCTACGAAATTCTCAAAAGGCCACAACGAGACAAGACCTATAAATCTTAATGTTATTTTTATAGTAGAATCACTACGTTCAGGTTGCAATCGATCCATCGTTTTTTGGAACACAGACTCGGCTCTATAGAACTGCCGTTTGCCACACCAGTACCAATATCGTGAAATCAATTTGTTTAATTTAAGCCTCATACCGAAATAATATACTAAAGTTAAAGCACATAAAAGTATTTCTTCAAAATCCGAATTCTGCACGTTTCTTCGAGAAGAATTTTTCAAAATATAATCTAATTTCTTTATAGCACCTACTTTTTTGTTGTAAACTATCGGACTCAAATCCATTGGCATGTACATGTCATGTAGCTGGCGAATCTTTTCTTGTAAATCTAATCCAGTAAGTGATTTCCTTTTATTTAACATCTTTAATTAAAATGTCGTAAAATCCACTGTAACATTTCTTTACTTTTAGTTTTCACATTACAAAATTGACTACTGTAACATTATACATTTACAGAGTTTTGGTTTTACTATAGACAAACACTCACGAAGCAATAGAGGCGAGTACTATTAGGTTATATATAAAATGTTATTGTGCCGACAAAATTTTTCTTTTTTAAATATGTTTAATCAAACTGAATAATCATTTAATTTTTAGAATTGTACATCCAATATATGTAAATTATGATACCGATACGTTTTTTATAAATAATTATATCTATCAATAGGTATATGTGAACACAAATCGTGTGGAAAATACATAAGAGACTTCTTTCCGTCATATAATGGGTTGGGTTTCTACAACGTATGGATAAGAGCTAAATAATGATGTTAAAATGTATTGAACATTTATAGAATATATATTATGTAATTTCGAGTTTCATATACATATAATAAGATTGTAAGTGTAACTTGTCTGTACTTTTTAGATTTTTGTGAATGAAATTATTGCAAATGTCTAGGAATACGTAATAGAATACATTTAAATTATTTTTAGAATTGTTTGTCTATATATTTGTTTGAACATGAATCACTGCTAAAGTACTACATCCTTGATAAAGAAACCTCACAAAGAAAATCACACAGCATATCCTCGAATAACATTTACTCTTGGTTTCATTAAAATTGGTTTGTTCTCTCAAATGTTATTGTAATTTTAATGACAACGCGACTTAAGTTCGAGAGAAAAGTAGATAAATAGTCGACACAGCTAAAAGAGGTTGGAATAAATAAATTTTTAGATCGTGCTTTATTTCACTTAACTCAGTTGAGTACTATCAATTCTCATCTATTTATCTATCTAATACCCTTAAACGAGCAATTCTTGTATATTTTTATATTTGTACTAGCTGTTACCCGCGGTTTCGCACGCGTTTTTTAAATTTTGTCAATAAATTCAAAATCGTGATCACACATCTAGTGTAAATTACAATAATACTATTTCAAAAATATTTGTATCACACGCACATCATCTACTGTAACAGGTAACGTGTAAATTATATATGTGAATACCAATAGTGAATCGAATGGGATGGGATTATCATCAGCCACATAACTGGAATTTTAAACTACATATCACCCTCAGTGCTCACACTATATAAGAAAATAATGAAAATATGAAGCTAAACATTATCTAACTAAATATTTGTTACATTTTTTTATTTGTATAGATATAATATATCCATAGTGTCGATATAATCAAGGCATTATATACCTTGCTATATTTTAAATCACATAATTATATGACTTTCAATTATATTTATTCTTGGAGTCCAGTACAGCGCACGTCACAGGTGTATGTTTACAGTGAACAACATATTTTGATTAATTTCACACGGACGAATGCACGGACAACAGTTTATCACTACATTGTGTAAAATAAAGTCATATTCCACGTCTGTATATATGTCTGTTCGCAATAAGATCAAAAACGACTGAACGCATCTTCATGTCGTTTTCACCAATATATAAAATGATTCTTGGGCAAGGTTTAGGTATAGTTTGTCTTATTACCAGGGCGGGCAACGTCTTCTAAACCCGCCAGCTTAAAATAAAACAGCTAATTAGTTACTTATTTGCCCGTCAAATTCTCTTTCAAATATTACTTGTAGTCCAGTGAAGCTGTTAAGTGTAGTCATTTCTAAGAAAAAAAAAACGTTCAAATAGGTTAAGTCGTTTCGGAGATTACCCGGAACAAATAAAAAAACAGACATATCGACAGAGTTTAAAAAAATGTTGATGTTTGTGGCATCACAGATTGTATTCACCAAAAATAATTTATTTTAATATAAATTACACTGACTTTACTTTTATAATACGTAATATATCACAAATAAAAAATTGGGAACAAAACTAACGTAGAATAGAGTTTTTAAAGAGTTTTTGGCGGGATTTCAGTCTGTCATGTAGTGGATTTTATATTTTATTCATAATATTGTGTTACATGATTCTATATCGTGTAGAAATTGGTTGCGTTTTATATAATATCGTTCGTTTATTTTGCATAACTGAAATGAATGAAAAATAAAACCACGGAGCATCGATTCTATGGTCTTGAAGATTAAGAATATAAAAATTTACGTTATATTATATAGAGGATTCGGCGCTTATACCTTTACATTAACTTGGACATAGAAGAAAACTAACTATATTGACAACTTCAAAATTGGCAGTATGGATTAATTCCTTCGACTGTCTTATTGGACGAATATTATTACTACTAAACTTTCTGAATAACAACACAAAATAAACTTTAAAAATGTTTGCGATACAAACGTAACACGTAGAATTAGAAATCGGAAACAAAACTAACGTAGAATAAACTTTTTGAATAGGAATACAAAATAAACCATGAAAATATTTTTGATAGATTGTTATCGCGTTACCATGGCAACGCATATAATACTAACATTATTAACACGCAGCGGAAGCTTCCAAAATAGCCCGATTTTGATTATAGCCTTTCTTATTATTATTATTTATTATTATTCTCTATAGCCATCCTCGATAAATGAGCTATCTAACACTAAAAGAAACTTTTAAATCGGATCTGTAGTTCTTGAGATTATCGCGTTCAACCAAACAAACAAACTCTTCAGTTTTATATATTAGTATAGATATATTCAGGATCTTGGAAAAGGCGTCATTTATTTCCGTAAAACTTAGTATTTAGGTAGTTTCGGGGACGATAAATCGGTCTAGCTAGATTTTATTCATAGAAAACTTTTTTAACTGAGTTTTCGGGCAATGAAAAAATATAGCTAGAATATAAAGGTAAATTTCGCCGGCGCTGTCAAAACGAACAGTGACAGCAGAAAAGACGTATTTTTTAATATATTCTTTTTGTAAAAACACGTTAATTTTATAATACAAACCTAACAGTTTATTTTAATTTTTTTTTTAAAGAACCGAGTTAGGCTCGTTCGCCCAGATACAAAGTACCCAATAATAACAATTATTGACCTTATATATGGCAAAATTTAAATCACTTTCAGTTGTCACAACATTAAAATAGCGTTCCAATTTAATAATGAACCATTGATTATTTACTATTACATCGGGCTATTATCGAAAATATAATGAAAGTGTTTTACGTAACCTTACTTCCCGCCTGTTTCCGATCGGAATTAGCGGCGCCGGTGTGCGTTCTGAGGAGCGTGCACAAAAGAAAAAAAAAACAAATACTAACGGAACATAACATCGGCGTTACGACATCAGAAGTGTTTGTTGCAAATATTAATTTTTATACCTACTTAGATATAAACATTTCGTAACTGCCTACCAGTCATATCTCTAAATTCACAGATTCGATCTAAATGTAGACTTTATCGAAGTTACCTTAGTTGTGTACTTCCACTAATGAAGTCTACATATCTGTAGGACCATTCATGGGAAATTTTTCAAAGATGGTTCCAGGGTACTTATTTTTTGGATTCGATTCAATCTTTGCTATCTTTTATTTCCATGCGAAACGAGCGGGAATCAACTAATTTGTGCATAAAATCTATACTAATATATAAAGCTGAAGAGTTTGTTTGTTTGTTTGGTTGAACGCTATGATCTCAAGAACTACAGATCCGATTTAAAAGTTTCTTTTAGTGTTAGATAGCTCATTTATCGAGGATGGCTATAGGCTACATATCATCACGTTAAAACCAAAAGGAGCTGAGCACTAATGAAGAATGTCTCAAAATCGGGCTACTTTGGAAGCTTCCGCTGCGTGTTAATGTCAGTATTATATGCGTTGCCATGGTAACGCGATAACATTCTATCGAAAATATTTTCATGGTTTATTTTGTGTTCCTACTCAAAAAGTTTGTTCTACGTTAGTTTTGTTTTCAATTTTTAATTATACGTGGTACGTTTGTGTCGGAAACATTTGTAAAGTTTATTTTGTGTTATTATTCAAATAGTTTAGTAGTAATAATATTCCTCCAATAAGACTGGCGAAGGAATTGATTTTTTTTTATTCTCTCGATATGTCTGTTTGTTTATTTGTTCCGAGTAATCTCCAAAATAGCTGGACCTATTTGAACGTTTTTTTTTTCTTAGAAATGATTACGCGATTGATCTAGCAAGGTCTTAACAGCTTCACCGGACTACAAGTAATATTTGAATGGGAATTTTACGGGCAAATGAGTAACTAATTAGCTGTTTTATTTTAAACTAGCGAGTTCAGCAGACGTTGCCTGCCCTGATAATAAGACAAACTATACCTAAACCTTGCCCAAGAATAATTTTATATATTAATGAAAACGACATGAAGATGCGTTTTGTAGTTTTTGATCTCATCGCGAACAGACATATAGATAGACGTGGAACAGGACTTTGTTTTACATAGTAGTGATGAACTGTTATCCGTTACTGTAGATGATGTGCGTGTCATACTTACAAATATGTTTGAAAGAGTATTATTGTTATTTACACATCTAATAACAAATTTTAATATTTTTTTAATAAATTCAAAAAACGCGTGCGGAGCCGCGGGTAACAGCTAGTATCCTATAAAAAAGTGAAATTAGTGCCAATTTCAATATTATAATATATTCCACGGTTGTTCACTTCAACGACAAAAGAGTGAGATTTAAATGGGTGCCAAACTCAATGGTCCGTCCTGAAATTTCTTTATAACAACATAAAATATTGTATAATGTATAATGATTTCTTCTTATAACTTAGAATATAAATTAAAGCCGAAGGTCTGACTTGGATAGGTCAAACATACAGTACCGCGCGTTCGACATTCTGTTAGTTTGAACTTGGCTTGACACGCTACCGTGTCTCTAGATATTTCAAATTATTATTTCAGCCTCTACTATACGATGTATATGAAACACATTTGAATGCAACAAGTTTCAAAATACGTACACGGTTTCAGAAAAAACAATTTTTAACATTGTAACGTTCGCCATTCAGACTTTTTTACCTAATGAATATAACCCTTTTAACGCTTTGAGACTACCTGTATCAGATTATAATTATTGATTAGGCCAATATAAATGTTATCAAAAACGGTTCAGTTATTACGTACATTAGCCCAGACAAAAATGATATGCCTAAATTGTATTTTTACATACTAATGTAAAAGTTTATATATACGTCTATATATTTTTTTATTCAGTAGTTCCCTTGTATTTAAGTGAAACTTCGTATAATAGAATCTTGAAATTGTGATCAGGAACTTTTTGTTTCACGAAAAGTAGTGAGGAAAAACACTGTGTCGCGTAGAAGGGTTACAGTGTCTCTCTTGTATTTGGGTATTGGTGAACAGTGAAACAGACGCTATTTCGCTTTCTTTTTGAAGGCTTCACTTCTATTATTTGTAAATTACACACGTGTATTTTTTATTAAAATAAAACAACTAATGAACGTTCTATTCATTTTTTAATTTAATGAACACAATCTTTTCTTACAATAATGTACTCAGTCTTCGTTATAGTCTACTTGGAATGAAAATTAGATTTCTATTCATAGAAATAATATTAACTTTAGCATGTTCAATTATCTTAAATATAAAGTGTATACTATCGATATTTAACTATAGCATCATTTTAATAATTCACGAACAAACGAATAAAATCAAATAAATCAGCACTCCAATAAAACGTTGATTATTAATTAATAATAGAATTCTATGAAATTTCATAGAAAAATAAATTACACAGAAAAAAAGAATCATTGGTGGGTTTTTAAAAAATCAGAAGAAACTCGAAAGCAATAATTTTATTGCTTATTTGATGTTTTAGACGCATCCGACGCAACTGCTACCGGTTGTGCTACAGAATACGATGGCTGCGAGTATGTTTGAGCTACATAAGGCCCTGCACCATTCTGCTCTTGTAGTTTTTCTGCCTCTTCAGGAGCGACTGGACACATACAGGGAACGAGTTGAACGTGTTGCAAAGAAACCGGAGTCAAGCTTGCTCCGGCGGGTATGCTGATGGGTATAGGGGCCATACTTTGATGGACTGGAACTTCGGCTTGAGTATATTGCGGTCCTTGAATCTGATACGTTTTATGCGATTCATATGGCGAATACATATATTGGTAACGGATCGCGGGAGACATATTAGGTGACAAAGGTTGAACCCAAGTCTTTTGAGATGACGGAGGACTGCTGAAACAAATAGAACATTACTATAGTTATGTATTTGGATATAGTTCTTAATAATATGACTTAATTATGTATATTTACTTAAGTTTATGATACGAATAAATCTACAGAACGCTACCATTATAACCCACACAGAATTGACACATTGTATAATATAAAAGTGTTAATTTTGTGTATAAGTGAGCTGAATAATTGAGTTACCATTAAACAAATTTACACAGTTTCGAATTAAAAGCCTGTTTGTGTAATGTATTAATATTTCCATTTAGAATTTATTAGAAGGGAACTTCATATTTCCTGAATCTTGATACAAATACCAATAGTAGTTTATTTGGGTATAACGCAAATATAATCCTCCTTTATGTTGTAATGTATGTTTCTTTGTAACATATATCTCTAATCTGTCAACCTTATATCTCTAATCTATTACAAGCCCACCCATGTTAATAAACTCGCGTGTACTGAATATTTTACATAGCACATCTACACTAATATTATAAAGCTGAAAAGTGTATTTGTTTGTTTAGTTGAACGCGCGAATCTCAGGAAATACTGTTCCGATTTGAAAATTTCTTTCGGTGTTAGCTCATATATCAAGGAAGTCTATAGGCTGCATATCACACTAAGACTAATACGAATGGTGCATTAATGAAGAATGTTTTTCCTTTTGAGAGCTTACGCGACGTATTAGCGTTAACCCAAAGTAACTATTCCACGCTGACGAAGTTTCGAGCACAGCTAGTGCGATATATAGCGATTATTAGTAATATTTACAATTAATTTTATGTATTACATGAACATTGCACTCGTACAATGCATTACTTGAATAAATACATTGTATAAATGTGGGTAAATATCTTATTGATATTGATTATTCGTATAAAACGTTTTCGCTCGACCGTTTTTTCTCAAACTTACTGTGCATATCCGACTACAAAACAGTTATTTAATTTTTCGGGTTAATATATAGCTTATGACACTCACAAATGACGTGGCTTTCGATTGGTAAAAGAATTTTCAAAATCGGTTTAGTAGTTCCTGAGATTAGCCCCTACAACCTTACAAACTTTACCTCTTTATAATATTTATAATATTAGTATAGATATATATATTAGATTTACTTGAAGAAAGTCGCTATAAATAACGTCAGCATTTTGATAAACCGAAATACGTATCTTCATTTATTATTTTTTACAATTCTGTACAAATATTAGTAAAAACACTAGATTAAATTAAAAGAAAATATATTTTAGTATACAATACCCTTATTTTTGCATAAAAGTATTATTATTGTTTGCATGAATGTATTTTTCAAATAAAAAAATTGAAAATCATATTAAGAAAATATAAATTCGCATAGGTGGTAATATACAATCGCAAAACTAATTATATGTATAATAATCTTTAAAAGGTAATAAATTGTAATGTATAATTTAATACGTACGCTGATTCGGACCCCCACTTTAAAAAGAATGCATCAGATGTCGCGATGATCGCGAAGATAACCAGGAAACTCATCTGTAAATAAATCCATCTTATAAGGTTTATCTGTAGTAATATCGCATCAAGTCGCGTCAGACAAAGACATTTTTTTCAATAAATGAATGATATCGAGTGTTTTCTCTTCAAAAATAACGAATACTCACCTTAACTATAATTGCTCAAAACACTTACGATAATTAGTAAATATGTTTATTTTAACCTCGAATATACCAAGGTTCGAAACGAGTTAGGTTAATTACATATAAGATACTAAATTTTTATGGTAAAAAAAATATTTATGTTGTAAAAACACATTCTAAATTTTACAGCTTACTCATATTTTAACATACATTTTGAACATTTACTTTTATATACTTTTCATAAAAATTGACATCAACAATTTAAATAATTGTTTCTTGTCTAACTGAATAGGGAAAACGTCATTATTTACAACACAAGATAAACGTTATGTATTATTAATAATAGCGTGAATATGTAATTTTCTTTAAAATCATATATTCATACTTTTCAATCGGAAATTTCGACTATACCATGTTTAATGTTCTCAATTAAGTCAACATAACCGTAATAATAACCAATATACACGCAAAGCAGTAAAGAAAATAATCGAAATGAATTCGCAAGGCAACTACATGTTATGTAAGTCAACAAAATTACAACTTCGTATATGACAGCAACGGCTGACAATAGAAGTCGCTAGTGGTTACATAATTGTTGTCTTTTTATATTGTAGTGTGTTTTCTGTTTGACAGAGTGCACTTTGTCGTTGTCATTAAAAATGAGTTTTATTTAGACCAGACTAGGCCCACTGGGCTACGGCTCAAGCCTAGGTCCGTTCCGTCGGCGTGGAGCCCTTGAGTACGCTGCTCGCGCGATACAGTGACACTAAATCTTACATCACTGCAATAACATTACACATATCACCTCCACACACGTGCACGCACACATGCTTACACATGAAAGTGGAAGAGTTTTATTTTTCCTTTATCGAACTGAAGTAGTTTAGAAAGATTATGCAACACAAAATACATATAAAAGTTTTCGAGGTATGTATGCTTGGTGCATATGTTTATGTGATATATATGTTTCAATAACTCATATAAGTATGAATATGTAGCTTAGCTTAGGTTAGCTCAGATGGGTCGCGAATTGCATGTATCAAACAAAAGCCCAAGTTTTATTTATCTACCAACATTATGGTAGAGAGCAGCAAGTCATATACCACTGTCGTTATCAAGCTTTCGTTGTTTTCAAAATATTCTTAGTAGAAAACTTTGCCTGCTATAATTCAAAAATTTATTTTTTAATGCATTTATTACTTTCATTATCATACAACAAAATGACACTTGTTACATCGTGAATAAAAAACCCAGCCAAATAAAAGAGAAAACATCAATATTTAATATATATAAATCTCGTGTCACGGTGTTTGTGGTCGAACTCCTCCGAAACGGGTGGACCTATTTTATGTTTTTTTAAAGTTATATTTGGTAAATATGAGAATAGGTTGTAAAGTATGTTTTATACTTGTAGGTGATTAGATTCAAGTTATCGAAATTCTTTCGGATTTTTTTGACAATTTATCTTTTTTGTATTTTTTTATTTGCCAAAAAATACCTATATCCTTAAATTTTCACCTTCCTAGCCCTACCCTCCCATTTTTATTCGTGATTTTCGCATTTCTGTATGAACAATATCCACATGATTCAACGGTCCTTTGTATTTCTTACGATTTTTTAAGTTTGTAAATACAATTGGAACCAGCTATAACCGATTTCACGCAGACGAAGTTGCGCGGGTTAGCTAGTATACCTATAACTACCGCATCAAATATTTAACATAAATCATTTTATTGTAGGTTAAAGTCAGAATGAGTTCATAATTGCTTTTTTCAATCTATTTTGGTGCATATAAACTTGTAATATGTATTACACATAATCTATTACTCCTAGTCAGTGTAAAAACTGAATATAGATAAACGTATCATGCTTCAAAATCTTTAACTAACTAATTATGCATCTCATAATTATGACTTTTAAGCAGTCTTGCTTGTAAATGTCAGAGGTAATTTCATAGTACGGCCCTAAAGATTACCGAAGGATTCACGTTTGTTAAAGCAGTAAAGAGAGACCTTTATTAATAAAAATAAATACAATAATACATATATTTTAACGTAGACTAATCTATTAGCGCTGTGAAGAACGAATTATTTAACCATCTAAATAATTTGAACAATTTTTATAACGGTTTTTAGGTGATATGTACTTACCGTATTATTGTAACAAATTCCTAATAAAACTAACAAACTTATGAGATTTTGAGAAATACGTTGACATATTGACCAGAGGAAACTAGACCGCTTCAGGGTTATCAAACTTATAGAGGACATTTTCTATGATTTGATTAAATCGAATATTCGATGGTAGACCATTGACCATTACGTTAATATAAATAAACAATCTTGAAATACATTATTTAAGATGAGTTTTTTTTTATTCCAATCACAAGAACTACCGAGTGATTCGCCAGATGAGAACATTATAAAGTAATTTGGGTCGGTCCGTGGATAATTGTTAAATGGACCGTGCTAGCCCCAAAGTCATAAATATTTAATTCATTTTCATTTCACCGCATTCTTCATTAAGTCAGTGACTCCTTATCTGATTTATCATAATATTGCATATAAGTTTATCTCTCAAGGCATTATATAAACCTTTACATATGCCACTATATGTATTGTATTTCCATTTTACATTTTTACAAAACATAATTTAACTTCTAATAGGTGTCGTATAAATTACTTACTGAAAACTTATTTTGTAAAATCGACCGTGATTTAATAGAAGTAATATACTAGTACGATTTACGAGTTAATTAACAAATGTTTTATTGTCAAAAATAATATCATATGTACCGAATTCTTATTCAGGTACTTTATTTCACATTTTATCAATACATAGTACGTTATTGGAATTAATGACATGTTTCAAATAATACTTATGACGGGTATACGTAGCGGCAATCAGATAACTAGAATATCAGTACAGCTTACCCGATTAGGCCTCCCACGGCAGCGGCTCAAGCCTAGGTTCGATCCCTCGGTAGGGAGCCCTTGAGTGCGTTGCTTGCGCGATACGGTGACACACAAATATACATCACCGCTACAACACTACACGATCACCCCCACACACGTGCACGCCTACACGCTTACACATGAAAGTGGAAGAGTTTACTTTTTTTCCCTTATCGAACTGAAAAACTCTCAATTTTCCGATAATAAATATATGAAAGAGTTGTTGAGGCGTGTAGCTTGGTATACATATACGGTTCAACAACTCATACATATATGAATAGTTAGCTAGGCTAGCTAAGATAGGTCGCGATTTTGCATGCAACAGGCAACAGCCAAGCCGAGGTGTGCCGTGCACCCTTGAGCTGGTTGCCATAATAAAATCGGCTGAGTGCCTTAAGCGCTCGCCTTAGTAGTCCAGTGAAGCTGTTAAGACCTTGATGGGTCAATAGCGTAGTCATTTCGAGAAAAAAAAATGTCAGTACGGCTTTATTACTAGAGGACTCGGCAGATGTTATCCCGCTTTGATTATAAAAAAAAATCATTGACAAATTATATACCAAAACTATTCTCGTGAATCATTTTATGCACTGGTGAAAATCGCATGAAAATCCATTCAGTAGTTTTTGAGTTTATCGCGCACAGACAGACCGACATGGTAGAGGACTTTGTTTTATACTATGTAATGGTACTATAGTTCTTTCAGTTATTTGGCATCAAAGTATGACAACAATGCTTTTAAATTATTCATTTTTGTATGACACTCAAAAGGAATATGTTTGAAATAAAAAAAATATATATTGTAACTTCCTAGCGTTTTCGTAGTAATTCTAGAGAAAAGTAAATAAATAAATAAAATTAGAATACATTACAGTTTAAGATTATCATTAAAATCTATAATTGGACCAACAAAGGAATTGGATGAAATGTTTTAGAGCAATAATAATATACTTTACATGCACCTCATGCTTATTTATATATAACTAGCGATCTGCCCCAGCTTCGCACGGATGCAATGGAGATATCCAATAAAAAAAAGTCAGTGGCAGTGTTGATCTATAATATGATATGTACAATGTTTGTAATGTATTTAATTGCATAAGAAATAACACTGTATTGTATAAAATAACTTGGTAAATAAGTCATAAATATTTTACTATTTTTGTAATGGTTACTGTGGATTATTCTTTAGAGATAAATATATACCATCGACCTTTTTAAGATATACGATTCCGTAGTACATTAATTTATCTCGTAAGGTTTAGCCACCGTTTGCGATATAAGCTCTCAAAAATAGGTTTGTTACGACATCACATTACAAATCTTTGAATTATCGGCTTTTCTGTACTATAATTATGTACGTATTATACATAAAAACCGTCCTTTTGAACCTGTATTGAAATCCTTTGAATAGTTTAAAAGTTCTAAGGGAACAGAGAGTGGAAGCGATTTCATTTTGTACTAAGATTTTATTGAGCATAACATATCTAGGACTATATTGTACATTTTATAACAAACGGTTTACATTATTTTATATTTAATTGTATTTATAAAAACTTGCCTCTAACTTATTTAGTACAATAACGGCATCATTAGTTCAGTTTCCGAAAAGAAATCATGGAAGACATCATTATATCCGATTAAGCTGTTTCCATCGGTATAATAAAAAAACAGACGTCATCTACATTGAAAATATAATAATGAAAAGAATTCTAAAATTTATTTGGAACTAAGAATAAAATAACTAAACCCATACAGAATATTTTTATCCTATTAAAAGTTTTTTTTTTTCATTTCTGTTTGAGTTACTATTAACAAAATACAACATGGTTTTAACGATATGTTTTTTTATTGTTTCCATTTTGTATAATATTTATATAATGATAAATAGAAGGTAGGGCTTACTACAAAGTTTCAAAAAAATGTATATAATTTATTAGCATATTATAAAAAATCATAACGAAATAAAAACTCCTAACTTACCATTCTTTTAGTGTTCAAGTACATGTCACTTGTTGGACGAATAAAAATGAAACTAAATAACTATATACTACAACGTTTACCCTTGACGAACCTTAAATCAAAACTACTTCCCGCAGTCGGGTTAAGGCTTATGGGCTTTATCACAGAAATATTCAATAATTCTGAGAACGAAGATGCGTACACCCACTCCGGACGCGGAATGACCGATCCCAGGGAGATCTGGCGTTTTTTATACACAGTATCAGGAACATTCCGTCCTTAAAAGCCGGTCTCCGACATCAACTTGAGGTATAATAATAATCTTATTAACTTATCTTCACCTCTATCTTTACTTAGACGTACCGTTATATTAGCCCGATTTTAAATGGAGTTTGGTGGACAACGCCCACTTAAAATAATTTCACACTTTTTTCTCGGAGGGACCTTAAGTATTTTAAAGTTGTTTTTTCTGGAAGGAAGTTATATCGTTTCGAATGAATTGTTGGCACTCGCGCTTCGGTGCACCCTAATGGTAGAGGAAGGATGTGGCTGACACTCGTGTCGAATCACCGGGACATGTCTATTACAATCGGCACTCTACGAATAGCCACGGCTCTTCTGTCGGTGTCCGTTGACTTGCTCTGCTACCCGATGCGTGAAATCTTAAATGAGTGCAGTCACCAAACCAACGAAATTGATAAAAAACACACACAAAACATCTTAAGTATTTAGTAATTATCAGAATATCGTGTCCAACTTGTATAAGAATTTTTTTTCAAGCCACTTGTCATTTTAAGAAGCTTTTAATTCAATACCTGATGTATTATTAGTAATTGAATACTTACTTTATCGCTCTTTCGTTGATCTTGTTGGTGGATGGTAGGTTTATGGTTATGCAGAGGCCCAGTGTTTGATTCCCTACCGGAGTCAGAGAAGCGGATTAAAAATGTTTCATTTTTAGGATTTAGGTGTGTTCCTTGTGTAACAGTAGCATATTACAAGATATATTTTACAGCATTATTTTTAAAAATATTTTTATAAACCAATGTTTTTAAATAATGAAACCATTTCAGAAATAAACTTTTGCTGAATAATTAAAGTAGTTATTGACTTGTTCTTCTACATCCTTTCGATGAAATTTTCGACTATAATAACAATGGTAAGAGTAACATAAAACATTCCGGGAATCTTGTAGTCCGGTGAAACTGTTCAGACATTGGTAGGTCAATAGCGTAGCCAGTTCGAAAAAAAAATCCGGGAATCTACTTCTATTCCAAAATATCAATGAAGTTATTCCCATCGTATAAGTGCTATGAAATATTTTTTATACAAACTATTTCACTAAAAACTTGTTATATGTTTAAAGAATGTCTAATTGTGTTAAACAACTATACTTTGTTTTATCTTTCTAACAAATACTAACATAAACAAATGCTGTTGGTTGCATATCATTGTTATTTAATATCGGCCTAGAGTATCTAAGAGGTATTTCAACCTACCCAATAATTTTGATTATTGACCTGTTTTTCATAGTTTATGACTGCATTTCTATAATTATATAATTATTACCGTAATTGTTGTAGATATCAGATAACAATCTTACTAAGATTAATGGTTTATTAGCTAGGGTCTTACATTATGAATACAATATGAAGGGCTTAATTTTCATGAAGTGTACATTTACATAACGATATGTCGTTACTAGGGAATAATATAATGAAGCAAGTTATACGTGGAACCCCAAATATAATTTGCAATTTTAATAATATGAGTGTTTAAAATGAGAGGAGACTAATTTTATACAGATTCATAACGTGAAGCAATACTATGAATTTGTATATAACTTTTTATTAATAATGGTCGATTAGTCAATAATCTTATTCAAAAGTCTATAATTCTTTTGAAGTTATACTTCTTTTGGAGTTTTAGAGAAAAATTATGAGAGTAAATTTTACGATGCGCGTGCACACTGTCACGAAAAACCGACACCTGAAGTTAGCTACGTTTTGTCTCTTTGTATTTGTTGTTTGTATTTCTTTGTATTAAAACTTTCAATGTATTAAATACCTTTTTTCTATTGTTAGTGTCGTTTTTTCTACAAACGTAGAAAAAGACGAAAGATAAAAATTTTGAAAAGATTTTTATCTTGTTACGCCAAAGAAGTATAACTTCTAACGCATGTACATAAATAAGGATACACACACACTTTTTTATTATATCTCTTTACTGAAGAATCAGAACTTTAATGCCTTTTCCAGAAGATCCTTAGTATGTAGAGATAGGAGTGCGGGTATTAGAGATATGCGTTGATGTGTAAGGATTTTGGTTCTATGGACCGACACTTGGGTCAGAAGAAGAAAAGTTTCAAACACTGCCCGGGCTCTTAAGCTTGCAACACAATGTATCATGGCTAAATATGAAATACTAAATTTACTATTTTATATTATTTATTAAGTTAACTTCATCTCATCCAATGGAGAAATATTAAATCTAATGTCACATTTAAAAGTAAAACCGAGAAGTTCAATTTAATTATTCATAGCAGTTCATCTATAAATATATATAATAATTTGAATGGAACAGCCTACTCATACGAAAATTGATTTCTGTCGCATTACTAGACCTTTCATATATTTATATTTATAGCATTATTTGATCAATAGAAAGTATACTTTCCTAACCCTTACAACAAATTGTGTACTTTGTATGTTCGGAAACGACCCCAAATCTCAGAATGAGAAACATTGTTCTCAAGTATACGATAAATGAATATTGTAGCATGAAAAAAAAAACTCTGTGCAATTGTTTTCAAAACGAAATACGGGTATTTGCACTGTATATAATAAAAATTATATATACAACTTCTAACTGATTCCTAGCGTAAATCCATGTATGAGAATTTCTGCATCGAATGGTCATAGTTCTATGCCAATATATTCAATAGTTTTTACCTGATTGAATCTTAAAAGGGATTGTATTTCCATTTAATATTATTATTTCATTATGTATAGCCTGCATATATATACCTACAGATTATTGAGATTCTTTAAACACGTTCATAGTAGGTAATTTCTAGAAATATCGATCGGATTCTAAAAAATCGTTCACTAACAGAAAGCTATGTTATTTGACTGAAATAAGGTATTTTTCTCTTCATTTAATTTTGTGTGGTAAATAATGCGAAGGAAATACTTGGAGGTCGTTGAAAACTGATAAAGTTTGTGCTTGTAGTGTGTTGTAACCTCTGGAATTACCGATCTAATTCTGAAAAATCTTTCATTGCGAGAAAGTTACATCAGATTTATAAATATACGATGTTTTATTTTTGTATTGCTAATTTAAATCCTGAGAAATTGCGTATAGTTAGTTACTAGTTTCATTAATTTATTTTTCTGTATTATAGGGGGCAAACGAACAGACCGGTCACCTGACGGTAAGTGATCACCGCCATCCATAGACACTAGCAACACCAGGAGGGTCGCAGTTGCGTTGCCGATCTTTAAAGGGGGAGGCGAGAGGAATAAAGGTAGGGAGGTAAGGTGAGGTGGGTTTCCGGCGCTCTCACTGACTGAACGAAACGCAACAATGCAAGAACTGTTACTTCAAGTTGGTGTTTCTGTGGCTCGCGAGTTACTACCCCGGGCGAATCGACCCATTCATGTTGAAACTAGTAATTGCTCTAGGGTGGCTCTACCACTCAAAAAATTGTACAAATACAAGACAGTTGCAATTAGTACATTTTTTTATTATAGCATGGTGATTATGTCTGATGGTAAGTAAAAAGCACAGTACAGTCCAAAAACAACGGCGACCATTAAGATTCATCGCCCGTTGCCATTGTCATGTCGGCCTGCGTAAACATCTCTTCACGTTACGCTTGGTGAGGTCATGTTATCTATTTTGGTTTCAGTCGCGTTTTATGGTGTTTGTCAACCATTTTTATATTTTCACAAAATATGTTATATTTTGCTGTAAATCTTAAATAAATAGTAAAAAGATTAAAAATAAAAATTATAAATCAATAAAAGCTAGTTAAGTTACTGGAATTGTATTTTTTGGTTTTGGTAAATTGAACTAGACCAGTGTTTCCCAACGTTTTTTAGGTCATACCTAATCTTAACATTTCTAAAATTTGTATGCACCCCCTCCCCATACATAATTTTTAACCTTTTAATATTGTTTTGTTCCTTTAAGAAATCTAAATGATAAGTTTTAGGAAGAAATAGTGATTTGTTATCAAATAGTGAACTTGTTATCAAAACATCGTAAGTAAGATTTCAGAAAATATAATTAAAAACTTACTTGATTGGCGACTCTAATTACCCAGTTGATATTTTGGTAACATCAAACGCAATCATACCCAATAATTATTTACAGCATTTTTTTTAAGAATTTGCCTTTTTTGTTTAATTTGTCACCGATATCTAGCATTGCATTTAAATAACACAAAAAGTCGTGACTAGTCCATTTTCAAATTGCCCCCCTTAACTATCAAATTGCACCCCTGTGGGGCATGGGCCCCACGTTGGGAAACACTGAACTAGACGTTACTAGCGTCCAACTTTGTGCGTGTGATTATAGCGCAACTCTAATTTCAATCAACCAATAATAAAACTCTGCTACATGACAATAAGACTCAACTTAAGGATTTGTAAAAAAAAACTTTTTTAAAACTTTTATGTTCTAGAATGGAACCCTCAATACGAGAGTTCGTCTCGTACTTGAACCATTTTTTATTATATGAGATCACAATCAAGATACGATCCCGTATAAACAAACCTAAAGAAAAATTTACGATATAAAATCAACTATATTATTTATAGCTTATCCACAAAAATTTATGAATCAGAAT
Organism: Antheraea mylitta; assembly: GCA_014332785.1. NCBI lineage: Eukaryota > Metazoa > Arthropoda > Insecta > Lepidoptera > Saturniidae > Antheraea > Antheraea mylitta. Next base: position 511,912 of record JACEII010000042.1, on the reverse strand, counting down.
AATTTAAGCTAACGAGATATCATATTACCTACCTACAGTTTATGTTCGGAGAATGTGTCGACTTAATAATAGCAGCTATTAATTATATGCTGCGAAGCGTCCATTTTAGAAAGTATTATTCTTAAAGCGCATAGAGATAGTCAGCAAAATAAAAATTAGTACAGTGCATTAAAACGAAATAAAACATATTTTAACATACACATGAAAAAGTATATTTAAGATCGTTATAATAATTTTAAGTGTATGGAGAATAGATATACAAAATTACATTAGAAATATATTCATTTTTAATTCATTTAATACCTACAATTGTAACATATTTTTTAATAAAGTATTATTCTACTCATCATCAAAATTAAATCTTCTCATACCATCAAATCGGAAACCGTACGCTGGCGCATTCTTCACGTCAACTAGCGCTGGGTTACGGTGTTTGTAGAAACTACCGTGACCATGCGCTGGCCTCGACGATCCATTAGGCAAACCATGTGCCGCTCTAGGATAAAACGCTTCAAATTCTCCGCTAGATGGCAGTACGGTTTTCAAACTGTCATCCTCGGGATCATATGGACGGCACTCTATCGACACCAAAAAAATCAAACTGCACAATAACCTGCAGAACATCGCTCGCATCTGAAAACATGCGATATCACATATAACAAATAACTAACCGATAACGACTAATTACGAAGCTTCATTTCAATTACGTACTGTGTAATTAGTGCTACACGATGAACAAACTAGTGGCTGTTGCGTAATATAACAGGTCTGCGTCGCGTCGAGCCGAAACTTGTACGAAATAACGTTGTGGTCAGCGGCAGTCAGTCACCTTGACGCTGAGCAATTCACTTATCTATGGCAATTCACATTTAAACTCGAAAATCATGAGTCTCTGTGACGCACGCGATTCCGTAATATCATACTTTCCCTTTTGTTATTGTTACAATGGTACTAACAGTGGTATTTCAGGCCATTTATAAACTATTTCACTTGATGATTGCAATCCTGAACATCCTTTTTCTCGCCCGAAAAAATCATAAAATGTTATCATTTTTCAGTCATCATTACATAGTATAAAACAAACTCGTCTGTCACATCTGTGTCTGTTCGCGATAAACTCAAAACTACTGAACGGATTTACATGCGGTTTTCACCAGTAGACAAAGTAATTCATGAACAAAATTTAGGTATATAATTTGTCAAGGTTTTTTTATTGTTAGGGTGGGACAACGTCCGCCGGGCCCGCTATTTTTAACTAATCATTAATAATATCGTAAAATTCATGGCAGAGATAGATATTTCTATATCTAGTATTACAATATATTATAAAACAAAGTCTTCTGCCTCGTCCGTCTGTCTGTTAGAGTTAACTACTGAGCGAATTTTCATGCGGTTTCAACTAGTAGATAAAGTTATTCATGAGGAAGGTTTAGGTTTATACTTTATCATGATTTTATTTTATTATTAGGGCGGGACAATGTCCGCCAGGCCTGCTAGTAGTACGTATAATAGTAGTAAAATAAACAAACAACGAATAGCATTGGTAGTCCAGTGAAGCTGTGAACGCCTTGTAAGGCCAATAGCTTAGTCAGTTCGAAAAAAAAAAGAATAGCATTATAAGAGCTATTCACGCAGCCACCGTATTTGGTCAGCAACAGAGTCTTAATAATAATACTTTATTTAATTCCATGCATAATACATATTAAACGGTAACAATGACTTATTAACCTATAAAATTCAAAATTACATTTCTTACGCTTAGATTGGTTTGATTACTAATTATAAATTCTATTTTGTATTTATTTGAATTATTTAATAACTCCTAATTATTGAATGCATGGACCCCTTTCGTCCCCCAAAGAATTCCATCCTTCTCTGTCATTAGTTTTGTCAAACCAACTTCCGCCCGCGCACGCTATAATTTCATCTGCCCATCTGGCCTGTGGTCGACCTCTTGATCTGGTGCCTTTTGGTCCAGACGACCTTATTGTAAAAACAGTAAACAGACTCTTACATACCACTAAATTGCATTTTCCTCATTTCTCGTTTAGCAGGGTATAACGTATGCAGAAAATCATTTCTC
>JACEII010000042.1:354338-509819 GCA_014332785.1 Antheraea mylitta | reverse complement strand
TCATTTCTCGTTTAGCAGGGTATAACGTATGCAGAAAATCATTTCTCGTTTAGCAGGGTATAACGTATGCAGAAAATACTAGTTTTGGCATAACATTCAAACAAACGCGTCAAGTACAAAAAGCAAAAAAAAACAACTTCATTTCATAACTTATCTTTAATGAAAATATTTTCTTCCAATGCTTATTATATTATAAATATAAATTACATTTAGGATACTTAGTGCTTAATCCACAGGTATGATCGCTATATAACGTATATATTAAATTGTTGCTAATCTATATTCAATAATTATACACAACACTTTTAAATTCAATTACGGTTTCGTGTTATATTCTGAGGAAAATATTACTCTAATGTGATGTCAACTTTTCTTAGCGTTATAAAATATCTCAAACAATTAATGTAATAAACCAAATAATATATTCATTTATAATCAAAATTAGGTGCAATACAGTATATATAAAAATACCATAGCAATTAATTCTGACTACATGTTACCAATTACAATAGATCGTATATTGTATAATACAATAAATAATAATAATATAAACGAACTAACAGTTGCAATTTCGACGTAATTTAAAAAAAAAAACAGGTACAACATATTTACATATTCTTGTACGCACAGAATTACAAAGCCTCTAACCGTGCAAAAGATACTACATATCCATACTTAAAAGAATACCAATTATCCATGTATATAGATTTTATTGCAACCTATATTATTAAATTATTTTAAACAGATTAAATATGTTGACACACCGTTTGTTTAGGTTACGTTCGAATTACCAACCGAAATAACGGTATAAGTTATCTTCTTTGATAATACATCAAAAACATTATACACATTGACCGTTAATAGACACAAATCCTTGGTAGTAAATGTTCTTACTTTTTTTTATTAGACTCCACATCCGAACAGCAATAATACAAAGCACACAAGCAATTTAACATCCCTATTGTAATTTACTGAGTAATACAAAGTTCTATATAACGTAAGCCATAAGAATAATCTAGTAGTCACAAAATGCATAACGTCCAAAGAGTGATCAAGAAAACTTTAAAATAAATAATGACAAAAGAATTAGACGTTATAGCATGCTAGCTGGTAATAATATAAATACGAAAGAGTTTATTTACACTCTCACTCCTGAACTATTCAACCGATCGTCGCGAAATTTTCATACAGATTCTTAAGGGTCTAAATGAGGATTTTTTTTCTTCCAGAAAATTTTACATTAACGACTGAAGCGGCGGAAAAAACCGTAATAATTGATACAATTGCGTTCACTATTACTGCCGCCTCCACAGTTATGTTTTCCAGAGAAGCGCTGGTCTCTAAAATGCTATAGCACATAAACTTGCTGTTCAATTATAGATTAATATCAGCATTCTGCAATGTGGAATCTACACTACTGTGGTTGGCACTAGGCGTAATATAAATGATTATTGTGCACAACTTACTTGATTTAAAGTTAGTAAATCAGAGTATGAATTTTAAAATATTACAAAATCTTCCTCAAATATTCTAACAAGTTAGACACAATTTTGTTCTATCACTCACTCACAAGATACCAACCTTATGAAACAACCCATTTTACTAACGTGGAAGAGGAAATAGTAATGAAAACCCTAAAACAAATATAAGAAAATTTAGACTAACCCCGTACTATACACGTTGAATTTATTAAAGTAACTTCTTTGTAATACGAATGAGATCTAATACATTTTTGAGTTTCATTTTCTACCAAATATACTTGGACAGCCAGTTGTGTATCCTCGAACTTAGCTCTCTAAAGTTAACGTTCATAGAAATACAATAAATACTACTGTTGGGATTTCTGAATAATTTAATTATGAAATTATAAATACAAATGAATACGAAACGTTATCAAGAGTTCTTTAAAATGAATAAGGCACCTTGCATTAAAAGCCTACTTGTGTAAGGCACCTTGCACTAAAAGCTTATTGATATTGCATTTTACTGCTCGAACTTGTGATCAGTCACATTTCTTAAAGCGTCAATTGCAAAGACAACAAAGCATAAAATCTAATACTGACAGAAAGTTAACATGATATAAAATCTATTGTCATTATTACAATGATATGAAATTCATCAAGCTAGATAATAGACAAATGCGAGTATTTTATTTTTGTTTGACCTGTTTTCACTATAGAAAAATATATTTGTTTATATATATGTACTCTAGTATCGTGAAAAGCGGTACGAGAGACAACTTTAATAACGATAAACAGGAGTGTAGAATGAAAATACAAAATTGCAATTTATAATCTATATAAATAAAAATGAACCGCAAAATATGTTATTAAGCCCAAAACTCGAAGCGGCTTGTCCATTTTGATTACTTTTATTTATTGATATAATTTGATTTATTCCTTGAACTCTGAGGAATGTTTTTATCGAGAGAAAAATTGGAAAAATTGCACCGAAAAGCATACAAATCAGTTTTCTTTTTCTGTAATTGATAACGGAACTTCAAATTGCTCTTAGCAACTTGAACACATCCGTAATTACGATGCCTTTTTTCATTTCTGAGTTGACGCATATCATTTTACCATTTTACTATAAAAATTTCGCTTTCTCAGTTTGTATTCCGGAAAAGCGAACAATCTCTATGGAGTAACATAGCAAAATGTTCCGTATATTAGTATGTATTTACAAAAAAGGTAGGCTAAGAAAAAAGATCATATAAAGGTGAAACGAAGTTCGCGGGGACAACTAGTTTATTATATATGTATATTAAACGGTCTAGATCAGTGTTTGCCAACATAGGGCCCAGGCCCTACAGAGGGTCAATTTGATAGTTGAAGAGAGCAATTTAAATATGGACTCGACATGACTTTAACCCTTTCGCTTTGGGTTATTTAAATGCAATGCTAGATATCGGTGACAAATTTAACAAGAAAGGCAAATTAAAAAAAATGCTGTAAATAGGTATAATTTCGTTTGACGTTACCAAAATATCAAATGTCAAGTCAAGTAAGTTTTTCATTATATATTTTGAAATTTTACTTACGATGTTTTGATAACAATTTCATAGTGATTTCTTCCTAAAACTTATCATTTATATTTCTTAAGGGAGCAAAAAAAATTTTTAAAGGTAAATTATGTATGAGGGAGGAATAAACATTTTAGAAATGTTAAGGTGGGGCATGACCCAAAAAAGGTTGGGAAACACTGCTCTAGATGAAGATTTGTATGATGTATTTTTTTATTTTTAGCAAGATTCCAAGTAATGTTTTACCCAGATAGATTAATATCGAAGACATGTAATGGCATGTGCTTACTGGGCAATGATTTAAAAGAATATGGATCATAATATTTTACAGTTGAATGATCTCATTTAACAATCATGTGTTCTGGTAACAAGTCATCAGGCACGTATTTCATATAACATTATTACAAAGGTATTTTTACTTCCAATAACTAGTAAACAGAGACAAATACCTTACTATGAAAAACAAGCATATTTATATATCATCGTATAGACATCAAACACACATTAAACTCAGTATTATTCGTTGATATATTTTAACAAATAATTGCACTTGTTTATGTGAAATAACATGACAATAATATATTATGCACGCTATGATATTATTGAATGGTAACTAGGCACGTTGTATGGAAACAATTTTGTACCATTATCCCCCTATCAGCTGGCCCTAATATAATTATATTAAAATATACAAGGCAAATAACATAATAACACCTGTACAGATTTCGAAATAAACACACGACATCTTTTCAGTAACGTTAGTACATTATTATCTACTAGGCCAAATATAAAAAAAATAATGAATCGAAGTTGTTTTACATAGAAAAATAAATCGCTACTGAAACACATTTTATACATAATTTTTGTATATTAAAATATCAGACTAAAGCTAATGTGTTTTTATCTATGGTGCTAGATTTCATATCTATATGATAAATAAGCGTTATTATAACAAAAGATAACTCTTTACGGCGGCGATGCTAAGCGTTATAGGTAGAAAGATCTAGACTGTATGAATATTAATAAATTGTAAAAAATTTGGAATAAAGTTGTCAATGAGATTTCAATTATCACAAAGAGCAATAATGTAATTTAATTTATTTTATTTAAAAAAAAAAAACACTTCCAAACAATCGACATTTCTAAAACCAAATCTTCCAATCGTTAACGATTAGCAAACCGCAATAATGGCCCCTATTCAAATTTTTTACTATAGAAACCAAGTTGTATAAAAGTCACTTATTTTAAATTAAACAACAATACTAATTTTATCGCAGCTATTAATTCTATTTTATTATTGTGACTACAGTAACAACTCTAGAGTGCTTGTAATATTGATACCGTATTAAAATCTGAAAAATATTACCTTTAAAACACTCAATTATATTAAAAATATATGTTATCATTTATGCAGCAATAAAATATGATTAAGGCTACGTCGGTTTTATATATTTACGTTAACAGCGTACACACAAAAATTTGTAAGCGTATAAACCGAGATAATCCATTCGTTCCACGGATTATCTTAATACAAAAATATGTCAGATCATATAAAGAAAAACACACAACAATTAAACCAATTCCTGATTCAAATATTTGTACGTCTATGATCCTCAACCTGTGTCATAACCCCGTAAGATTATATATCCGTTCGTTTTTAATTCCATGTGTGTAAGTCTATACTGCTGTATAATTTTATATGTAATAAGTCGGGGGGTTATGACATTTCACAGATTGAGATTAAGCAGTCTTATATGATATATGTTTACGACATATAATATAGAAGAATATCCGACAAGAGTTATGACGCTAACTACACACGTGATATGTTATTAATACGAAAATATGTTTTATACATTAACAAGTTTGTTGTGTAGCCAAAGTGTTATTGCTTAAATGCAACTTTATGTTTTTGCAATAAAATAATTATAATAGCAGCAAGCTACGATGGTCGTTTTGACGTATAATACTGACGTGAGACTTAGATTTATTTTCGATAAAATATATAAACAAACTCTGCTTCATTTTGCATTAAACAGATGTGGTAGACGTAAATATATGTAGGATATAGATATATTTTATGATTTAGAATTTTGAGAAAAATATTAATCCCGAACTGATGTGGTAAATAAGTACACTAATACATAGTTATGAACCATTAAGGGTTCTCTGAAATAGCGCTGTTCATTTTGCGTTAGTAAAAATGAAGAAATTTGCTTACAAAACCATATTGTACATTTAGATACAATAATAGTTGATAAATAATTTGTATATAATTATATATAACTTATTATATCTGAACGAAATTAATTCGAAGTCCTAAAATACATTCCATAAATTTTAGGACCAACTAACTACATGTTATTACTAATAATAAATAATAGTAACTTACGATTTCAAACGAAATTATTAATTCCTACGAAACTTCGCGAGTAGAGAAACCTCAAAAAGGCCATCATAGCCCGTCACTATTACATAGATTATTATACGGCATATTTAATTATTTTCTATCAAGACATTTGTTTATAAGTTCTCTATGATATAAAAACATTATGAGTTTGCAAAAAAAAAAACTCCTTATGCCATAATAATTTGTAATGATGACCGATGAATAATAATATTATAACAGAGGAAGATGTTATATTCGTGATTTTTAACACGGATACATTAATACGAGAATAATTAATGCTTCACGTAATTTTAACAAGGCTCACAAGGTCAAAAATTTTGTGAAAAGGTTCCCATTCTAGGTTTTTTTGCGTGTAAACAGTATTTATTGCGTAGATAACTTGAAAAACCATAAAAAATACTATAAAATTATCTAAATTTGTTGTTCGAGTATATTTGGATATAAACCTTAAGCGTTACGATTAAACACGAAGTATTCCGATAGGCAGAGATGTATTTTTATCTCGATATTAAATAGATTATAACAGTTGCTTTTTTTTCGAATTGATTACGCTATTTACCTAGCAAGGTCTTAACAGCTTCACCGGACTGTTTAAAAATTACGAACCACTTATTTCTACCTATGCCCATAAAGCTAATGCTAGATATTTTTGATATTTTCGTCACATAAGCTTCAACGCATATTATTTATACATAAAAATAAAATTAATATTTCTAACAAATATATTTGAATAACAAAATAAATATAGAAAAAATACAAAAAAATAATAAGAATTAATATGATTGAATCATTGGAAATTATTTTATCTTAAACTATGGAATCCAATTCATAAACCTATTAGAAAATAAGGTATCTAATTTAAAAATTATTATTATACCATTTTCAATTAAAATCATTTACTAATTCTTATTCCTATTATATTATGAATATGCATAAATAATAATATAAATAATACGATTAACGTTAATTGTAAATTTTTTATTAAACTTATAAGATGTGTGATTTTTGTTTATGGTTCTGAAGTGAGAACATGTCTCCAAGACTTCAATTGTAGTCACTGTATTTCACAAATAAAGACTCTTCTGTTATTTTTGTTTCTAACGACACAATTATTGTTTTAATTTATTGGATGCTAGCTGGACCTGCAGACGTTGTGCGGCCTTGATAATAAAAAAAAAATCTTGACACATTATTACTAGAATCTTCCTCATAAATCACTTTACATACTGGCGAAGACCGCATGAAAATCCGTTCAGTAGTTTCTGAGTTTATCGCGAACAGACAGACAGACCTGGCAGAGGACATTGTTTTAGACTATGTAATGATTATAATATAATGGAAATATCATCTATGTTCTTTTGATGATTGGAGGTCGTCTATTGTGCGGTTTCGAGTAAGTCTTTTTTACTCCTTTATTCTCTACAAACTGAAACCTTGCAATTATTACACACTCAAATTAATGAATACAAGTAATCTAGATTATTAAGAAAAGTTTCATATTGATTCATTTGCACTTTCCACTTATATGTTGTTATGATATAATATTTTTCAAGATAGTCCAGATTCTGATCAAAATTATTATCATTAGTTGTAATGAAAACTCTATTAGGAATAATTAAAAGAAACTATCCATAGAATTATGATGTTTCTAGCTACTTGTCAAAAATAATTTATAGGCCTTCTGATATTCTAACTAAATTACTAGATGTATTACACTTTGTAATCGACGATGACCATAGACAATAATACTTCCAAAAAAAAACATCTAGAACCAACGATTATTTAAATGTATATATTTGTATGCTTAAAATGTATATATGTATGTATTAACCGACTTGTGATGAAGTACTCAACTCTAATGTGTTCCCATGTATCACACAAAATGTATTCTTTGTAATTAGTCCTATTTTAGTTCAATTAATTTTAGACTCTTTATATACACATTTTAAAGCGCAGTATTTTATTTTTTTATTATGCCCTCGATTTACATCCACAGATACTTTGAACCTTACCTTTAATAAATATACTATAATATTATTCTTTTTATTTTAACTCTCATCATAGCACAAGTTTGTAATACCGTTAATTTACTAGAGATCTCATAAAACTATTGTTTCATTAACAACAAATATAATCTAGACGACACGCAGAGTTACCAATTTCACCAAAACATAATGTTATAATACTGTAAAACTTTTACAAACATCATTCTGGCTTGTACTCAAAAATATAGTGGTCTTTTTCATATGGAGAGTAAAATTGCAAAATTACAATTATGTAACATTATCAGTTAACTTTTTTATTGATTTCATTTAACTGTTTAATCTTAATTATTCAAAAGCGTAAAATCGACTTGTTAACGGTTAATTACCTACGAAATAAGTAAATGCAAATGTTTAATTATCTAAAACACTTTAGATAGTATGTTATTCATATTTCAGTCGCAATTATTCATAAAAAATACCATCGGCCCATATATACATACAGGATAAAATCAAATGACGCTTTTATAAAGCATATACTAAATTGTGTTAGATATAGAAATTAAACAATAATATTGCTTGCTCGTCCATATATCAGACTGACCGGCCGGATAAAAATTAGGATAATTATTACTTAATAAAATTGGTACTATGTTAATCGAATTAATATCAGTGCAAACATATACAGAGCAATTAAAACTGTTTCGACACGTAACTAAATCTAAATTATACGCTATATAAATAACTTTCTACTTTTGTTTTAGGCGATGGTTGGGTGAAAGGCGAAAACCAGAGTATTGAAAATCGGCCAAACACGGATTGTATACTCTTCCATCGAGACTTGCGGACCCAGCGCGCTTGTTCCTTTTTTAGTTGCTCGATACCCTAAAAAACAAAAACGTATTTACGACGAAGATGAAATAATTAAAATTACAATAATTCTATAAAATGAAATAATAAAAAACAATAAAATATGCGAGAAAATTAATTATGTAAGAAAAAAAAAGTCGCTAGAGACACATGAAATAAAATCTGTAATATATTAAGTACATAATCGATTTAATTTTATCTACATTTTTAACTAACTTCAAAAAGGAGGACGTGCTCAGTTCGATATTGTTTATTGTATATGTATTTGTTTGTTATCTGAGAATTGCCTCATTTTATCGATTATTATACTAAAAAGGAGATATTTTCTTTTCTTATTTACATTGGAGCTTGCATTTCGACGATGTAGTAGGGAACACTTCAACATGGAATGGAGGATTGAGAGATATTGAAAGATTTATGACAATGTAAGACTAGGTACACAGAAGTATAGACCTACCTAACCATGATTACTGATGTCCTGATGTATCCATATTTAGAGGGCGTTTTATTTTTTTGTAAAAATTTTCTTGTCATTACTAAAAGACTTCAACGAGAACATTTTTCTTTTTGCACACATTTGAGCAAGTAAAAACATTATCGAAAGACACTAAATTTGATTCATAAGTATTTTTTTATGCAAGCAATAAGAATGAATAACAAGTTGTCAATTTTTGAAATTTCATATGTATTGTAAAAGAGTATTTACAATACATAAGTATTATATGCATGTATATTATTGATTAAACAGATTCTAATGAAATTTTACTAAAGTTAATGATATTAATAATAATATACTTAAGTTAGTAATATAGTGAAATATGGTACACCATGCATTTTATCTCAAAAGAATACGACAGGTATCACCTTGTATTATAAAAAAGTTTGGCCTGTGTTTAGTTTTGAAATAAGCTCCAACTCAATGAATTACAATGTGTTTATGATTTTTACTGCAATACCTGAGCTTCTCTTACTAATAATAATTTGGAGAAAATAAATGATCGACTTAATTAATATTATAATTGCTAAATTGCGTCTATTTGTTTATTTATTACGTTTTCATGAATTAACTATTCATCATTACTAAATCATCATGAGATTTTGCATTCATGATATAAGGGCTGCTGAAAAGTACATGAATACCTTTCATCCACAAAATATGCACTGTTCATGTACCCGAGGGTTAAATCAATTCCACAATAAGTTGATTTAAGGATACATTCACTTCTATGTTAGTTGATATTATATGAAACGCTCAGCTAACTTGTATAATGTTACCACTTGTATTATTTAAAATCAAATGTTAATTCAAATAGCAACAAGATTTACTTACGGTCTCATCATTCCATATTGCATGTAACTGTGTTCCGAGCATAACTGCTGTGAAGATAGCAAATAACAGAGCCTCGGCAATCAGAAATAATAACAAAACGACGGTGGCCGGCGGCGAATATGCACTGCAATCGCGCCATTCATGCCTTATACAGGTAGCGAATTGATAGATCGCTAGGCAGACCGCGTGAATAGATATTGCTGCTATATAGAACTGAAAAAGTTATATTTCTATTATGCAATATATTGTATTTCTATTCTGCATTTTTTCATCGAACTGTCTACGCTATTAATCTAGCAAGGTCTTAACAGTTCATCGGACTAAGTTCTATTTTGCATTTTCCTGAAAAAACAGTTATCAAAATATGTTTTATACTTGTTGACACTTAAGTTATTACCTATACTATATTTAATTTTTTTGTAATATTCAACATTTTCACTAAAATCTCACCTGATGTGGAATGATAATATGGTCTAAGATAGTAATGCTATGTCTAAAAGCGAAATAACTTACAAGTGCAACTATCAGAATATACTTAGAAAAAGGTTAACAACACCATATACATATAGTATATTATATTGTAGAATGAACATATACAGAAACATATGAAATTAATGCTTTGAGAAAAATTAAATTACCATTCACACTTCAAAATCTGTATATTAATATTACAATTTATTTATTCCTGTAGTAAAAACATGACATAACAATGAGAAACTATACAGTAGTTAACATATTGTAAAAATAACTTTGACCTAGCTAACTAGTAAGTAAGTAATACAGAGAATATATAGGAAACAAAAAAAAAACAGGCCAATCTAAAAAGAAAATGTATCTAGAAGAGTAAAAGAAATCCCTACTTACCGTAAATAAAACAAAATATTTTTGATTATTTTCACCAACACAGTTGTTAACCCAAGGGCAATGATGATCCATTTTTCTTATGCACCGCTGACATACTGAGCAATGGTGAGCCCGCTCTGGTTTAATACTGCAGCACTTAGTACACTTGAAAATAACTTGCCCTTCACGGAAACTCATCTGTTTTATCATTTCTTTTGTAGCATTACCTTTGGGTACTGCACCCTACAATGCACAGATAATTTTAACTTTATTACCATAAATAATTTCCAATCACTAAAGACTGTATTGGTCAAGTGTTGTCTATGGAACTTTGAGATATGAGAATGAATAGTAACCCAAATAATGGTCTTACATTTGTGTTAAAATGATCAGAATATATATATATATATATACTATCAGTAGACGTACCATCAAATACAATGTGATAATCTATTATGTAACAAATTCTATATTAACTGTGTATTTCATCTTTACACGTTCCTACTAAAAATCTAATAGTAGTTTTGATAGTTTTAAAATATATCACATATTTAGTTTAATATTTCTGTACTATCAATTTTAATTTATGTCCAGTAGATGCACGGGTTTAAAGAGATTATAAGGTTTTATTTTATTATATTTAACAAAGATTAAAATCATATTAAAAAGAAATGCTACTATTTTATAAATAACATTGTAACATTTATTCTCATATAAATAAATATATATATATATATATACATATACCAATAAATTTCAATTATTTTATTAAATCTCAGCCAATTAATGCCACCATACTTGAGATGTTATAAATATCCTAAAAAAATCGATTTCAGCTATTCTGTTAGGTTTGAATTAAATTATACACACTACTATCGACAGCAACTGGCAATTGTTTCTTGACCTGTTCGGATGCATTTTGCTTCATTCATTGAACGAAAATACTGTTTCGGATAGGTCAACAGTTTCGCTCAGGAAACAAAGCACTTGATTTTTTTTAAATCCCTCCATTTTCAGATCTTTGTTGTGAAACTATGCTTTCCTCTGTTAAGGGTTAAATTAACATTTATATATTCCAAATGTTTAAATATGTACTGTCAGAATTTGGAGATAATTACTATCGAAAGTAACAGAATAAATATACACCAACTTACAGGATCAGTAAACATTGTTCGAAGATGAGACGCAAACGCCAGAAATGCCAGACTTTGGAATATGAAAATATTGGCATAACTGTAAAGGGGGTAGGTCGACAAACCAGGCAGAAGCATTACCATCATAACAACAAACTCTGCATACAATATCAGTAACCATGTTAAGACTGCACATATTATACCACAGATATCCTGAAACAATATATCATATTTTAATTTACTGAAACAATTAAATTTATTTTCCACATTTATACAATGCACAGTTCATCTATTCACACAGGGAAGTGTTATTCAAGATACCACCTTCCTTCAATTCATTAGTTATAATAATAATTATATGATTACATTATGTTTACAAGTTATATCACATTTCTAGTTCTATCTTAAGTTCACCCTTGCCCCATCAATAGCTAATATTTGTTTACTCTACAACTAGTTGCAGCAAGCTAGAAGTTTGAGATGACCTATATTTGTTGCAATAATTAGTAGTCAGCAAATTTTTATAGACTCTTGCCTGTTTTTGAGGTACTTTAATTGTAGTTTATCTGTTCAATAGCATTACTGGTGTTCTTACTGACAGAATGAAACGCAACAATGCAAGCACTGTTACTTAACATCAGTTTTCTGTGAGAGGGTGGTACTACTCCAGGCAAGCTGACCCAACCCATTCATGCTGAGAATAGTTATAGCTTCAGTGTGGCTCTACCACCTTAAATCTCAGAAATCGGACATTAGTGAGTATATATAATTAGAAAATCTGTAAAGATTCAATAATGAAAGATAAACATTAGTAGATTAATGAATTTACAATTAAGAACTAACTAATTCACCTAATAAGTATATTATTATATACTATTTTATATGTTATGTTATGTAATGCTATATAAATAATATTAGTGGTGTAGGCTCTATCAGTTTGGACACATTGCAAAATGTAAGTTGTGTATATTTTGCTTCACAACTTTATTTAATTATTTTCTATGTGTGGTCATATATATATTAAATATGAGATACTGTAATAAATAAGATAATGATTTCCTAAATATTTTTGTACAGTAAAATCTAATAATTTATCTTGCAACAGAAACCTAGATGATAGATTCATAGGAATTAGATTGATTTAATACAGAAGAGAAAAAAGTACCTTGATACACCAAGCTTTGCCACCGCAGCATCGATTGTGCATATCCTTATCAGGCGGACTTAGCACCATACACTCAGGGTCTATCTGATACTGACTTTCCATATCATCTTCATCAGATGTGTCATAGAATTCACGTATCATTGAATACTTTTTGAATCTAGAAACAATATTTTTTACAAATCAACACAACATACCTATTATCTATACTAATATTATAAAGAGGTAACGTTTGTGAGTTTGTGACTGTGAGTTTGTGACATTTTAGGGGATAATCTCAGGAACTACTGGTCTGATTTGAAAACATCTTTCAATTATATATAGCTCATCCATAGAGGATGGTTATAGGCTATATATTACCACATTACAACTAATAGGAGCAGACCAACAATGAAGACTGTTTAAAAATTGGGCCTTTTTTTCTTCATGAGAGTTTTCGCTGTATGTTAGCAATATCCCAATGTATCTATCATTCCACATGAACGAAGTTAAATTGAAATTGAAAAAACAAAAAGAATGAAGAAACTAACGGACAGAAGCTAGTATTATTATAAAAAGGTAAAATTTATCATTTTGTAAGAGGAAACCTCTGCAGAAACTGATCTCATTTTATTTGGTTAGAAGTAACATTAAAGTGTACATTCTCTGTTAAGTATTTCGTTATTAATTAATTTAATTAGAATAAGTTTATTCAAAGCTCTTATTTCTAGTCCACTAAAGCTAATTTATTGTGAACATGAAAACTCAGGTAACCCATTAGGCGGCGCTGCTGTAGTCAAATCTATTACTTGTTGTTTTTTTATAAAAAGATGGACATCATAAATTAGGGAAAAAAGGGAATTAAAGGCCTGTACACTAATGGCAATCATTTATTTATGTGAGATTGGTGTCCTTAAGTGCCCACTTTCTCAAAAAAGATTGGTTATAATAAGCCACATGAGATCAAATCAACATCAGATTTAAACAATCATTGTGGCCAAAATTGGTAAGAAGTATCATCATACATTGATAAATACAAAAACTTTTGTTTGAATACTTATAGAGATTTGGAATACAGGTTATTTGTGTTGTGGAATAAGCCATAACATATTTTTCATGGCATCTAGAGAATCAGAATGGCAACAGACATAAGACATATATAATATTAAACAGATTACAAGTTTACAAAAATAATATGATAATTTTTAAGTAATAAATATTGAGATGTCTGAAAATTTGTAAACAAAAGAATATTTTCAATATAGTTATGTATGGTGTGAGATTATATAATAACATTATATTTGTATAAAAATTGTTCAACAATTTACTCCTTTTTCAAATGACATAGATTTGGTGAATAATTTTAAACTAGATCCATACATCTTATATATGACAGACAAATTTATGTCAACAGTCAATATTGAATAAAAAAAGGGGTATCTAAATCAATAACTTGCTTATCTCATTTACTACATTTACTAGATTGATAAATTAATATAAGGCTGACTCTTTTTTACAAGTAATATTTTTTTCCAAAGAAAGAAATACTTTTGTTGTTTGACTATTTTATTTATTATGATTAATTAGAAATATATTTTACTGATAATGTAAAAAGGTAATAGTTTTAGAACAGATGATAATCACTCATCTTTATAAAACAGTTTCATAACAATAATTAGTAAACAAGTCTGTTTAGAACATAAACTAGAGTTACTTTGATTATATTATATATATATATATATGTACAATGTATATCAAAGGGAGTTGATTAAAAGTTAACTATATAACCAAGTTTCAATCTCATTCCTGTTTGCTATATATTTGAAAATCACAACACATTGGCACATACAAACACAACAACATAAACAAACAAAAATCAAAACTGATTCACAAAATTCCAACTGCACTGCATAGTTACAATTTCCATTTACGCATTTTTAAGTTCGATTTTATCATTACCTGTGGTTCACAAACATTTCTCTATGATACAACGAATACTGCGACATAATAACTGCTTTCTATAGAAATATTAAACTGTATAATAAACCATTACTTTTAGGCACGCAAAGCTCTAAAATACTAATATGACTTTGTTTTTCACGCACAGGCACAGATGTTTATAATAATTCGTCCGACTTAGATTTACAAATATAAAGGCTAATTCTAATAATATAAGAACAAGTTTATACAGGACTGCCGGAAATAATAATCTTTGCTTACCTTAAAATCAGAGTTAATCAACTGTATAAGACATTAACCAACCCAATGCCGAGTGTCAGGGTGAAGAAAGTTTTTTCTGGACATACATTATTAAATTTGCTATATTTGTAAGTTAACATTAGTTATTATCAATTTGTAAGATACGGATTTCTATCTTATATTTAAATTTACGAATTCATCTCACAAAATAAATTCAAAATCAATAAATGAAATCGTAAAGTAAACGCTTTTTCTGACTTAGTTTTTCCAGTCAGGTCAATCAATGCAACAAGTGTTGCCAGTAAAAAAACAAGGCGGTGCTACTAAGTATAATATGAAAAGAAAAGAGATTTTAAGAATACTAGAGATGCGCATTAGGGTGCCCGTTATTTAATAAGTTCGCTTTTTGACTTGGCCGCTTCGGTAACGTTCAAATTGTGAGTTTTATAAGCAAACGACATTTAAGACAAAAAAAATTCGATGCCATATAATCGTGTCTAAGTAACGATACTTACATAGAGTTTTTGTAAATATTTTGTTCTAATAAATTAAACCTTAATTAATGCAAACAATATGTTAATGGTAATTATTCTAAAAATAAATTTAGTAAAAAATAGTATATAGTGTTCCTTAACTTTTATTTGTCTCTGATATACATATGCGGAATAAAAAATATAGTGCACTTATGTCAATGAACTCCTAATGAATACTACGAATATGGTAGATTTTTCCGTATATACTAGTTTTTTATATATATAATTCATATATATTACGTAATGGGGAAGATACCTATTTAAATATTATCTTGTTAAAAGTTTTTATTCGACTAGTATAGTACGTTTAATTTATAGTACGAATAAGTATTTTTTTAGGTTTTAAGACGTGATTTGTTTGAGTTCTAGTTTAGGTTCTCGAGCAATGCGATCTCTTAATATCATCTGGTCACATTGACCTACAGCGTAGGTATATAATTATAATTATTTTAATATAACTAAAACGTTATAAATAAAAAAATATGACTACTATATTTCATATTAGAATTCAGAATATTTTAAGTAATTTATTTATTATCTATTTATACTTATTTATTAATTTAAGTAAATTGACCAATAAAATAATACTAAATTACGATGAGGTAGGACGGTCACAAATACCTATCAAGTTCAAATATTTAAGTATTATTGAAAGTTTCAAGCAAATAAGAGTATAAACAATTTTCAGAATATGATTCAATTTGAGTGAATAGTTTTGATATGAATATCTTAATTTCAAAAAGTAAAGAGCATTTTCGATATTGCTGAAAGATAAAGCTCGTATATAGCTAAATGATATACTACTAACCTATTATTATTACAGTACGACCGAATCTTTACGTTAAGGATGCCATGTTACAAATATCGATGATAAAACTGTATATCGACAACATAACATGACGTTAGCCAATATCTCGAAATAAACATCCATATGATTAAAATCAAAAAGGTGTTAAATTCAAATGACATTATTCTAGTTTAAGAAATATAATTAACTTTAAAAGTGTCTTTTAATTTAATTTTCTTTACCAGGTGACTGTTTAAAGTTTAAGTCTTCAATCTTAGGGTAGTTTGTGGTCACATTTAACATATAAAATAATAATATCAAAACTAATACTAATAAACAACAAAAAGGGCTATAGTTAAAAATTGTTCTAAACATTTTAAAGTATGGGTACGATACTTTTAAATGTAAAAAAAATTACACCTAACTTCAGTAAACAAATTTCAAGGGGCGCATTTCAAGGTACCTGCCTATTACGTCAGTGCTTATTGTGGGAACGTTGCATTGTCGAACAATGGAAAGTGGTGCGTGGCTCGAAGTGCAACAGACGGGCTGGACTGCGTGGCAGAGCGTGTCTCATTTATTACACTAGATTAGTTTGCATAAATCTGACGTTGAGTGTATATCAGTTTTGCATTTCTCGAGATAATTCGGTCAAACACTAAGCACTTATTTTTTTAATTGATTTAGAACGACTAGCAAGTAATTTAACCAGTCATGCTGTATGTCTGTATACAGAATAAATCAAGATACATAGAGTAAAATATACTATTTATCAAATAATAATACTTTATAATCTAAAGAAACAAAAAGAATATATCCTGTAATTTAACCCAAAATTTATAGACCCACTTAAAAAAGTAATATAAAAAACTTTCAACTCGAATACTCATAGTAAATTACCATTCACCATTATGTATCATAATCATACATAAATATATACACACACAGATACGTATAACACATATATAAAAATAGAAAAAGTATTATAATGCCTATTGATATAAATTCTATGAATATAGTTATAAGTCTTTACGAAAACTTGTTAAATAATTACCAACCAACTTTACGATATCGGTTCCAAATTTTAGTGTGCACGTGCATCGTGAAAATTTAGTCACATCATTTTTATCAACCGTGCTAATAGAAGTATTAGGTATACTTAAAATAATTAAAGACCTGTAATATGAATTAAAAATACAATCAGTATTGGGGATATTACCATTTTTTAATTCTCAATATTTTTTGTTTAAATTTTTATTTATATCATTAATTATTATTAGTTTTTCCCATACAAACAACTTGTGTTAACCAGTCAAGAAATTAGAATCCAATGAAAAACCTAGTTTCAATTAATGACGAAATTAAAGTTGTAACCATGGTGTACAATTTTCTAATCGATTGCTTTATTTCCCTAAATAAAACAGAGCGTCATCGTTAAGTATACATCTGATGTTCGATTTAATAAGTCAATGTTTTATATTTATATTGAATTTATCGGAGTAATTTGATATATTGGTGCCAAGAATAAGTTTATTTAGGTATCGATATGTATCGAACATCTCTACGTACGTTTACGTATTTTGCCACTTTGGACAATAGGGATGCAAGATTAATGAAAAAGAATTGATTAAATAAATATCGATTTATCATTATGCTATATTAATTGATTTGAAACAATCGATTTTAATAAAATAAATTATTTAAAAATCTAAATGCTTTTCATATTCCAATAATAAGGCTAAAAGATTCATATTAACAATTTATCAGATTAAAAATCAAATAAAATAATAACCAATTGAAAACTATTTATCATATTGTCATTATCACAACAATATAAGCAAACTTTTTTGTATCTCCTTTAAAAAATTATAAATAAAATAAGCTATGAACAGAACAGGTAGTTTGTACCATAGTGTGTGTGATACGCAAAGTCGTAAACAAGCAAAGTGTTCTAACATATATACATTTATGATATAGTTCATACATATATGAAATTATAATATAAAAATTAAATTAAATATAATAATTTACGTTATATAAATATATAACATAAAATGTTGCATGGAATTTCAGGTCAACAATTCACTTTATTAAAAGATGCCTGTAAACAAACAATCAAACGCATAAGTGTAACCGGTTAGTTTCGAATGAATACAATAGGTCATTTCGTAAAAGTAACTTATCTTAGTTTGTAAAAACTTATTGATGTCGAATTTACGATAGTACTGTTTTTTGAGAATGTTGAGGTTATATAACGTATGACTTGCATGAAAGATGTTTTTAGTTTTATTAAACTAATTTTCCAGCGACCAGTATTTTACTGTCATAAGGATCACAGTAACCATTATAAAATATAATAATTCATGTTACCTGTGGGAGATTTTCGTTCTATATGCTGTTTGAAATGTGTAGTATTATTACAAGTTTTTATTTCTTTCAAACAGTACATGCATATTGCTGTGGTATTATCGTTCTTCGTTATAAAATACTTTTGCTTTTAGGTATTTAAGGGTTAGGAGACATTTTTATCGTTTACCAACAATCATAGTATCTCACTCTTAACTCATAAATAATAATGGAATTATTTAGAGTTTTTTCATTTGTCGTATAGATATCGCTGTTTATGAAAATCGATTTAAGCTCATAAATTTAATAATCTATTTATTATAAATTGATTATTATTTAAATCGATTATATAGTAATAATGATAGATTTAAATAAAATACGATTATTTTCTCATCCCTATTAGAAATATATAATAATGTTTAAAGAATATTACCAAAAGAAGTTCAAACGTTTATTAAGTATTTTTTAGTTACAGTAATAATTATTGTTATTAAATTAAACTTCTTCCACATACGTTTTAAAATTCCAAAAACTGCTGGATAACCTATGAATAAAAGTTATAAAATCGTATAACCTCACTGTTGAACGCTGCGTTCGTGGATCTGAGCGAAAATAACCATGCCTCCAGTAAGAAAATAAAATTCTGTTCATAATAATTTACATAATCTACGCTTACGAAAAATTAACTTGTAATATTCCGATTGACATTTTCAAATACTTCATTTCATTTTTATAAATATATCTATTAAAGTATTTCCAAATTAATGTACAATAAAATGGTTTTGATAATGAGTAAATATAACATTGAATTAAGACAATAAATTAGTTATTTCAGAGGCAATAACACCACATATGGAAATATGCATAATATAAATGTTTTTTTTTCGACCTGCTACGCTATTGGCCTTTATTTTGGCCTTTACAGCTTCACCAGACTACAAATATAAATGATAGTACTTACTTGATATTACATAGTTTAGTGGGCTATCAAATAATTGACAATATATGTTAGACAGCATTAATTATAATTAAAGGATATAAGTATGAGTAAACACAAGGTATAAAAGAAACACCTGTTATGTGAGATGGGCCACTTTATTTAATTATAAATATTGCACATAGCTTAAAAATCTATTACAGTAAAGTATTTTGTATTCCTAAATCTACAAATGCAAATTTTAAAATAAATATAACAAGAACATGTGATTTTTTAAAAATTCCAACAGATATTATTTTAGAACTTCATATCTACCAATATTGTGATATATATATTGTGGTATAAAAAATCTATCCTATTATAATTTGCACACAGTGTTTGAAGTTACAAAGAGATATTATTATGCCTACATCTTACATTAGTATAGAAGGTAGTCCTCTACAAAGATATATAATTAATTGAATTACCTTATCAATATTAAGTAACAATATAAATCGAAATATAAATGATTAAAATTGCATATACTTATAATAAACTTTATAGGAAAAGAATATCTTTTTGGGTTGATAATTTTTTGCCAACTCTCGCTACCACAAGTAGCAATCAATTATTTTCATGAACAATGCCTCCTTATATCTTTCATGTCTATCTTCATAATCCTGCAATTAAAGGCTGTAGATCTGATAAATTTGTAGCTTATATTCTACATATAAATGGTGGCAGTTTTTTTTTTTTTTCTCGAAATGACTACGCTACTGACCCATCAAGGTTTTAACAGCTTCACGGACCACTAAGGCGAGCGCTTAAGGCACTCAGCCGATTTTATTATGGCAACCAGCTCAAGGGTGCACTGCACTCCTCGGCTTGGCTGTTGCCTGTTGCATGCAAAATCGCGACCTATCTTAGCTAGCCTAGCTAACTATTCATATATGTATGAGTTGTTGAACCGTATATGTGTACCAAGCCTACACGCCTCAACAACTCTTCCATATATTTATTATCGGAAAATTGAGAGTTTTTCAGTTTGATAAGGGAAAACAAGTAAACCCTTTCACTTTCATGTGTAATCGTGTAGTGTTGTAGCGGTGATGTATATTTGTGTGTCACCGTATCGCGCAAGCAACACACTCAAGGGCTCCCTACCGAGGGATCGAACCTAGGCTTGAGCCGCTGCCGTGGGAGGCCTAATCGGGTCTATAAATGGTGGCAGAGATTACTGTAAACTATGAATTGTTTATTTGTTGAAATTCAACATTTTTTCAATTTTAACACTTATCTGCCACCCAACCCATAATCACATATTTCTTTTAGTACACCATGGATTAATTTTTATAATCGTAAAAAGATTGAATGCTATGGTTGCCAATCACCACTGTCAAGTCACAAGAGAAACAGTGGTCAATCATATATAATCAACATGGTAGTCATAGTGTCAAGAATAATGAAAATTGAGAAATGGATGAAGAAGATATTATTAATTGTTTCCCTTCTGCATCTGTATATATAGATGCTTTATATATTTATTGATGAAACAAAAGCAAATAACAGTTAATGTAGTGAGGAGATTGTATAATTAAAATGTAATTTTGTAGTTCACTACTATGTGTAAAATTTAACTTGGTACAATTAGTTCTTCTTTTTTTTACTTAATAAGACTTGTTCTTAATATAAAAAATGTATACTTCCAGCCACCAAAGGGTAAGGCGCCTACGAAGGGTGCAAAACAAATTCTCGTTGAAAATACAGCAACAGTAAATTTTTACCGCAACATGTCATTGGGAGCAGCATCTTTTTATGGACTTGTTACATTTTTTTATTATGATAACCTTACTATTGGAATAATAGTAAGTTCTGTTTTTAAATTATTTAAGTTATTTTTAATAGATAATTAGTAATTTGTTTGTATGCATGAAAAGCGTTATTAAGTAGAGACCCTTTTTAATATACATTTTCAAGACTTTAAAGTATTTTATATACAACAATAATCAAACTTGTATGTAGCTGTTTGATTAGTCTGCCACTTAATCATTGATTATAGCACATGTTGACAAATCATTATTATACTACATAGTAACATATTAAAAAAAAATGTCAAATATATGTGTTCATTGATTCCAAATGGCTTGCACACATTTGACAGGACAAGGTTTTATGAAAGTAATCTTTGAAAAATCTAATGGAGAAGCAAAAACATCTTCATACACAAAAGTGATTAGTATGCAAGACAAAACAGTAGGGAGACCTTAAAAAATCTGTCAAAATTGTTCACTTGCCATTCTATTACATTGTTATCTCTAAAAGGAACATTTGGTCTCATTTTTTTGTTAGTACACCTGAATGAAGCCGAGGTTGGCAGATACTTTGAAATATATATGCCGATTTGTTATTTATTTAGTACTAAGAGTAGTTTATTTGATTAAGAATGACGACAATTTGCCGCCATTTAAATTTTGAGAGTGGGGCATGAAGGTGAGGTTGTTTTAAAAATAATAATTTTGAAGTCAAGTTATTTTATTGCAAACACTCTAGATCTGATCTGCAAACAAACCTACCAGTTGTTGCTCTGACGTTTACTTATTGCATTCTATTGACATGTTATAATATATAACTAATTGCTGTTTGACTCGAACAATCATGAAATCCTACACAGTCGTGAAATCAGAACTATCCAATGAGCCTTCCGCTCACCTTGACTTTTCACTGATATATACTTATTGTGTATTGTGTTCTAAATCATTGTGATCATTTTTGATGAATACAGATAACAAATCCGTTATACATAAAAAAAAAACATACTATTCATTTCGATTAGATACATAATTTAAGTGAATCTTTTTTCTTTGCAGTGCCTGAATATTTTAATTTTATCAATATATATGGGCTGTTATCAAATGATGAAGTATATAAGCCGTCCTAGTTACACTGATAACAGTCAATTGCTTGATCCAGGTCTAGATTTAAATATGGAAGGTGGAATGGGAGAGTTAGTATATATTTTAACTATTATTTATTTAGCACACTAATGGCTAACATTATTCCAGATTATTGGAAGCCTTTTTGAGAATATAATGAGTCCTTTTTGAGAATATAATGAGTTTAATCTTAAGGTTCATGCATTATGCATATCTATAGCATCTTAACAATGGTAAGAGATATTTTCATCAAGTACTTCATTTTTTAAACTGAAAAAATAGATTTGTTGTAGTTAGGAATCTACTCTTTTAATTAAAACAATGATTAAGTATTATTTAAATACAATTAAAATAAAAATAATTATTAGTATATTATATATAAAGAAATTTTTACTAATATTACAAATATGTATTACGAACATGTAATTATATGTTTGTTGTGCTTTCCCGCTGTAACCGACCATTATACAATTTTGCATATGCGGCAAGTTTTGAATTACAAAAGAGGACATAGGATACAGTCTGTCCAGGAAAAAAAAGTCTGTACCAGAGAAATAGGTTAAAAGCTTATTAAAAGTGTATGTGTTTTT
Source organism: Antheraea mylitta (assembly GCA_014332785.1). NCBI lineage: Eukaryota > Metazoa > Arthropoda > Insecta > Lepidoptera > Saturniidae > Antheraea > Antheraea mylitta. Next base: position 486,784 of record JACEII010000042.1, on the reverse strand, counting down.
GTTTGAATGACGTCTATAAATTATGCCAGTATAATGTGATTGTAATTTCGCTATGGCGTAAAGTGGTATACTGTTATTTATTACGCAGTGATGTATGCATTCAGCTGCTAGTTTATATTTTTTTAGTTTTTAGTGTCAATTATTATTTGTGATAATATCAACACATATTATAAAGCGAAATCTTTCTGTCTGTTCGCGATAAAACCAAAAACTACTGGAAGATTTTTCATGTAGTTTTTACCAGAAAATATGATTCATGAGGAAGGTTTAGATCTACCAAGATTTTTTTATTATCAGGTTAACGTCTGCCGGGCCCGCTAGAGTACTATAGTTAAAATAATAAGCAAATTAATTGTTACTGTATTTTATATAAATAAAAAAATCGCAGTTTTGGATTCTCTTATGATATATATATGTGCATACTTGTATTCTCTTATATTTATTATTAAATTAATTTATTGATCTACATTTTAAAGAAAATTAAGAGTCCTCGTCCATATTTTTGATCACTTTGAATATAGCTGTAAGTTCAGGATTGCGCATTATATCATCATGTGTTTTTTTTATATCATAGAAGATAAATGAACAGGCGGGTCACCAGATGTGAAGTGATCACCGCTATCCATAGACCCTAGCAACACCTGGGGAGTTGAAAGCACGTCACCAGCCTGTGTTTGGCGCGAAAGGGGTAGGGGAAAGGAGAGGGAAGGGGAAGTGGTTTTCCGCCACTCTTACAGACCGAATGAAACGCAACAATAAACAAGCACTGTTACTTCACGCCAGTGTTTCTATGAGTTGGGCGGCAGTACCTTGGGCGAGCCGACACATTCATGCTGAAACCAATAATAGCTTCAGCGTGGCTCTACCACCAAAAAAAAAGGACAAAACAAAATTAAAATATTGTTATGGGAACCTTAAATTGACATTCATTTGTTTCTAAATTGTCTTGATGTCAAGATAGTGTTCTACACAGCTATATTCAGCGCAGTTTGGCGAAGACTGTAGTTCAGGTAGTAAGGCAATCGTCGAATACTGCATAATACTAAATGATAATTTGTGGAATATACATTTTTATCCATGACCTGTAGTAATTGTATTGCATTATCAAATAAACTTCAATGCTATTTTTATTTTTTAGGCATATTAAAGATATTGTAATTCTTTCGTCGATTACCCAAGTACTAGCTGCCGCATCCAATTATTTCTGGTTATTGTTACTTCTACTGCCTGTAAGAGCTTTCTGGCTAATCTGGACTAATTTCCTTGGCCCGTGGTTCTTTCAAGAAGCGCCATTAGAAAACGAACAAGATGAGAAGAAAAAGAAAAAAATAGAAAGGAAAATGAAACGTTATCAACAATAAATACAAGGATTTTAATTATATATAAAAATGTATTTGTATACATATATAATTGAAGTTTATTGTTTTTTTTAATCTTGATTATACTGTTAGTAAGGATGGGTATTATAAAAAAAATTGAGCCATCACAGGACGCCTGGCAGATGTGAAACATCGAAATTGTTTTGTATAAGTTATATGCCTAAAAGAACAGATTACGACATGAATCATCTAGCGCATAATGAAAAGATAAAGCATAACAAATTTGTTCTATAAAATAATAACTGTTTTATTCATTTTTATTAAATACAAATATTCAACGAGGCACAGGCGCGGCATTTCTCAAAGGGCTCTAGGTTGTCAGCGCGTGCCACATAACACTATAAAGCGAGTGGTCGAAAAAAGATAGTGTTGCAAATGTTTTTGAGTATTTCGTTAATAGTGCAAAGTTCGTGTTTTGCGTCGTTACGCCAACGATTAGGTTTACTCTGCACCTATAGATGTTTCACATAAAAAAATCGATCAATGAACAAGTATGGAATAAGTCATGTTTTCTCTTATTTAAGGAAAGAGTATTTATATGTATTAGATCCTTAGTAAAGGCATAACTCATGTTAACTCTTGGATAATCGGGTCTTTAGTAATAAAATTTTGAAAGACTAGTATTATATATTTTTCATTTTTCTTTGTGTATAAAAAGAGTTTATTGTAATGAGGAGAATACCATTAATTTTTGAGTCAATTCTACATGTAATGTACAATTTTTGTTATGTACCTTTAAATATATGTATATACGACATAGTGAATGTGTAGCTAGAAAAAATACTGTATCTATGCATTTTTTTACTATTTATTGTATGTGGGTTTAAAATAAACTAAATTTCATTCAGAGTTATTTTTTATTATAAAGTTAGAACTCACTCGTACCTAGTGTAATGTTGTCTCTGAAATTGAAAAAATATAATATTATTGTGTATGTGGAGAAGAGTTTATCCTTTAATGCAAATAGTATGGGATTTGCTATTTGTACATCTGTAGTTCTGCCTCCGCATTTTATGATCCGAATAAAAAGAGAGGCTAATACTGTCAATAATACCTTACAACGAAAATAACAACTATAGTAATGATAGAATTTGAAGATGATTTAAGATATAGCTTTAATCTATATTCGTGACCCTATAACAGCGTATGCGCATGTCGAGTAGTTATCAGATAGCTGGATTGTTTCCAAACTTAATTGACACTTAACGTTGTATCCTTTTTTTTTTTTTTGTTCGAACTGACTACGCTATTGTCTTTCAAAGTCTTAACAGCTTCACTAAACTACAAACGTTGTATAAAAGTGAATATAAATAATATGTTTATAATACGCTAGTATCCTTATAAATTATGACTTACTAGCGGACACGGCGTATGTTATCCCGCCCTGATAATAAAAACGACTGAGAAATCATATACCTAAACTTTCCTCAGGAGAAACATTTTATCAACTGGTAAAAACCATATGGAAATCCGTTTAGTAGTTTTCGAATTTATCACGAACAGGCAAACGTGTCAGGGAATATAGTGTAGTGATTATGGCGTATAAGTTTTATTGCTACAAAGTTTCATCAAAATCCGTTCACTAGTTTTTGCATCATAGAGTAACATATAACCGTAGTAACAAACACTATCGTGTATCTGAAAAATATACAAAATTAAACAACAATTTACAAAATACGTGTATATAGATAAACATCACATAGGCGGCCTTATCGTTTCTTATATATCTCTTCCAGGCAAATCTTAGGAGATATATATATGTATTTCGTTATCAAAATAAATTATCCGGTGGCAATATAGAGATACACACAACAAAGAAAAAAACTAATAATATTAAGAAACTTATTATTAATCAAATATGTTAAAAGCATAATCTATACACACTTCATTCTAAAAGTGCTTGGGAAAGGTAAAATAAAGGATACTACCTTTATTATCTTTCAAAAATACTGGTTTCGGTATTATACAAATGTTAGCTGACGGATTCAACTTAAAAACGGCTAAAGGGAAATATCTCAGTAGCCGTTATATAAAAAAGGAATTTTCAACAAGGTCACGCTAATTTTGGCAGCCTATGTGGGCATGTCATTCTAAGGGGTCCGTGAAACATTTTGGTAATAATTCAGTCACTTATGCCACATCCCTACGGTAAGTTATACGGTTGAGCAACAGTTCTATATAATAAAATTTTATCATAAAACAATTGTGTGGTAGTTCGAACGTCGCGCATTTTACGGCAGACGCGCAGACCCTCATAGTTATCTCTGAAACGTTTGGTGGTCAAATTCAAAACGACTGGTTCGGTAATGAATCAGATAACACCCATCCGTCAAAAGAACGCTGGTAAGCCGAAGAAAATATGCAGGAGATTTCGAGCAGTCAATTCCTCGCTGTGCACAAGAACTTTACTTTTCGCACACTTCCACATGGCAAATTTAGTGTCGAAACTTGGGCCCTGGATCGTATTATACATAGTAGGTATATACCCATATATAACTCTAGAAGATAAACATAACTTGGGAGATACTCGATGTAACGAGTATTTAGATTATTTAATTGCTAGGAATTTTCTTGTCATAGTAATTTATATAAATGATCCTTGTGGTCGAACGGCTTGTCGAGATCTTTTAATTGAGGTAAAATAAATTATTACCTTGAATATTATTGTTTTTTTCTTTTAAATTGAAGGTTAAGAAATATTTCTCTACAATGTATGCTACATAAACAATGAAGTAATTAAGAATTAATTTAAATCAATCTTAATTTAACATCAAATATTTACCTACATACACAGTTTTATTATAATACTCATAAAACTGGTTTTAAAAGATGTTTTTAAATTAGTCTTTGGAATATTTCTGAAACAAAGTATTCCAAACAAATAAAATCTGTCTCTAATAGCCTTCTATAACCATATATAAGGATGTCTTTTTCCTTAACGTGGGGAAGTCCCTTATCCCGGTGAGAGAGTGGGCTATGTGCGACTCGCACGGACTAAACCGCCACGATGTGCAGTCCGCCGCATGGTAGGGGCGGCCAGGGATTGAACATGCTATCTTCCTGAACCGCCCCTGCGGCTGCCTAGCGAATGGACACCAGGCTTCGCCTTCGTTTGACCAGTCTCATTTGATGACGATGTGATCTAAGATGGTAAACACATTAAACGCAGAGGAGACTGACTCTCAAATGCAGCTGTCGGAACACACCAAAAGGTGCTTGACGACAAATTTTCAACTTAAGGGTAGGAGCTAGAGGGAGGTTAACTTAAAAGACCCGACCATCATGATATGGTTCGCTATAAATATTCTTCGGAAAAACCCAATCCTTGAATAGTAGTTTAACGCTATGTAACAAGTTGCATATTCTAGTAACATAAATATAATGTTAATTTAGCGTAATAAAAAAGATAACTAAGAACATCAGCTTACTTCAGTACCTATTTATAAACTTCGTTAAACAGAGTTTTTGATGGGACTTGTCTTGACATGTCTTGACTTTACATTTTATTAATAATGTTACTTGGCTCTGTATTATGTAGTACTAGTAGACACGGCGGACGTTGTCCCACCTTATAATAAAAAAAAATCTTGAAGTTCGACATATGCTGTCACTGACTTTTTTGTAGGCATTATCAAGCTATACAACGTATCCCTAAAACTCAATCATATATTTTTCATCGTTAAGGGAGAGTTCGTAAGAAACATTTTCGTTCGACCGTTTTTTCTCCGACTTACTTTGCAAATCTGACTACCACAACAACGTGGCTCTCTATCGGTAAAATAATTTTCAAAGTCTATTTATTATATCCAGGGATTACCTTCTACTACATCACAAACTCACAAACTTTACCTCTTTATAATAATAGTATAGATAGATTGGTGTTTTACGTAATATATTTCGGTAATTGAGCACAAGTGAAGTGGCTCGGAAATAATATCACTGAGCATGGATTCTGACTTACCACAAAAACTGACTGGAAAGTTCTAACAAGACGGCCACCATCTTGTTAGTTTACTGAAGTGATCGCAAGAAACTTGTAATAACATTAGGTACATACTCGACAAAGGCAGTAGTAATCTACTAGATTATTTAGATAGAGCTTATAGAGCTTGGATATTAGATTAGATTTAGATTATTATAAAATAGATATTAGATTATTATAAAAACTGTTGGAAGATTAATGTAAATGGAAGTTAGTTTAGTTGTAACACAATTCTTATATAGTTTCATGTAGGTTCCTAAAAATAATGATTATTAGAAGCACCACGTAAATAATTTTTACAGTGAGATTTGAAGTTCCAGAGACATTTTTTTCGAACTGATTACGCTATTGACTTAGCAAGGTCTTAACAGCTTCACCGGACCACTAAGGCGATCGTTTAAGGCACTTAGCCGATTTTATTTGATCTCGCGAGTTCCGGAGAAACACCTATAAGATATATCGCTGATAGTGTTAGGTACTGCTTTATTTGCTAAGCTGTTGTGCCGTCTACGTATTTGTTAATTATATGAGTATTATAGTATATTTAGGTGGTTAAGTTATTTAATAAACAAATATTTTCTGTCGTTAAATATCGACGTACGCCAATTTTTAAAACGGTCATTTGTACGCCACACAAACTTATGTGTTACAATGCCACATAGCGACGTCTTAAAATAAAACATATAGTAAAGGTCTACCAACATCCAATATGATATCGAAAATCTTGGGAGTGTGTATTTCTATCATAACCTTAGATACTGCGATAAAATAATGTATTTAAAACTTAAAACATTTGTATGTATATAACAAAAGCTTAGCTTAGCATTTAAACAAAATACGGTTTTGTATCGAAGAGTTTGAATCCAAATTAAAAAATAATTACTAAAGTAAGTTAATAAACATTGTGATATACCTACGCGCTTTTGAGCAACAAGCTTACTCGTTTGAAGAACTCAATTTTAAGCAGATTTTAAAAATATATTTTTTATCACTGAGGTTTTCATAGCGACTTTTGTATACGGACATTACGTTTTACAGCCTGAAACCGCTTTCATCCGCTAATGCTGCGATGCATAAGGTGTCCTTGATTAGGATACACGTTGCACGGTCGAGTACATGTTTCGCCAGTTTCACACATAAGATTCCGTAGTAGAACGTGTTCGATCGAAGACTCGAGCGCTTGTGTTGGGCAGGAGGATATAACGCGCAAACGGAGCGTTGTAACTGGTTCGCTGAAAAACAAAGTTTCACTCCATCAATTATACAGTGAGTATTATTTTTACCTTTTTTAATTATTTTTTTTAATACTGAAAAAATTTCATTTAGTAATGATATTAATACGGTATAAAAGATTGTTCTCTCCATTTTTTGATAACAATTGAAGAAAACATAATATTTGTTATGAACACAAAATATTTGCAGACCATACTTAGCCTGCTTTTTGTGAGTTTATTATAAGAATATGTATTTAAGTATACGTTACATATAAAGCTGGACAATAAATTCTTAGTATTAATTTACATGTATTAGTATTATATGCGTAATACTAATTCAATATTACCTATGAATTTTATTGAGATTTTATTCAATGATATGGTAAGATTACAGAATTAATATAACTTGTATATGTGTGTATATATTGTTATATATATATATATATATATATATATATGTTGTTAAAAACTATACACAATAAAAAAAAATATTTTTCCCACAATCACACAATAAGTAATAATGAATAATGTTTCTCACAGTCGTTGATAAATATTCTATGCTAATTTAAAACGTACGTCAAAATTATCATAATCTTCAATAATTGTAGAAAACATTAAAAATATATATTAAAATACACCTCATCCATTTGTAAATTTACAAGATATTTGTAATGAATTTTTAAAATTTATAAGATTTACACTACTAAAACTGTATTATTAATTGCTGATGGCCATGATTATATTGCATGAATTTATATCCTATACATATAGTAAGAATGTGAATGCAATGTGTCTGTACTTTTCGATTTTCGAAAAGAAATTTTTTCTGGTGTCTAGGAATAAGTAATAGGAGACATTGCAATCATTTTTAGAAATGTGTGTCAGACTATTTGTATATGTATGAACACGCATCACTGCTAAAGTACTGAACGTAACGATTAAACCTCAGAAAATAATAAAGCATATCCTCGGGAGTAACTTAGTCTCTGTTTTATTAAAATCAGCTCCCTTTATCAAAAGTTATTGTATTTTTAATGACGGCGCAGCATAAGTACGAGAGAAAAGTAGATACGTAAATGGACACAATACATTCAGATGATTTTATTAGTCACTGCTTTTATATAAGGTTCCACTTGGACGAAGTTGCAAGCATAGGTAGTCTATAATAAAGTTTGAGGCTACTTAAAAACACGGCTTAAAAAATTCATTTGTCTGTTTGTATGTCCAGGCTTAATTCAAAAACGGTTAGAACATTTTTTGTGATTTTTTTAGGTGGAAAATTTAATAATTCCTTACTTGATAGAATGCAAGAATTAACAAAAGTATTTTTTGAAAGAGTGAAAAGTAACATGAAATAATTAATATTTCGTTTACTTCATTACAACGGCTTTTATTTAAAATCTGTATTCGAGCTTTATGTGTCATTCCAAAATTCGATAAATCTTAGATACTTAGAGGCACTGTTTATTTTAATTTTAGCATTTTCAGTATTTATTCATACGAACTCTCATTAATAAGAATTTGAAGTACAGGATAATATTTTACGAATCTTTGTTTACACGCGTCAGCTCCATTGTTAAAAGGTGCTTGCTCTATATCATTGATACGGCTGATAACACGGCGAAATTGATATTAAAACTACAATTAATCACGTTAATAAAGTATTAATAGAATTGATCGTCTCTTCCTAATTTTTGTTTGAGATTGCTTAAGTTTAGCATTCACATCCAAAGGGCTCGATTGGATAAAATATTTTTGACTTAATTTTTTTGACAATCCTATACGTTTAGATGTTTTGAAGTTATATACATTCTAAGGAGAGAAAAATACATGTTTCTATCCTGCACAATAATAACGATATAATACGATACGAATATAAACGATATAACGATACTATAAATGAGTGAAATTATTTCTTTGGATGCTGTTTGAAACCATTGATCCGATTTCCGATACGAATTATTTCATCTTCGTTCAAAAGTTTGGTATAAGAATGTTTCATTGTTACTTAACTAGCCTTTTTTTTTATTTTTTTTTTTTTTATTGCGTGGGGAAATCCCTTATGGATACCCACCCTCCCGGGGGAGAGGGTGGGTTATGTCCGACTCGCACGGACTAAAACCCCACGGTGTACCGTCAGACCGTGTTGTTGGGGCGGCAAGGGATCGTTCTAGCTAATCAACCTTGTAGAGCCGCCCCAACGGTCCGCCCGGAGGAAGGTAGCCGCCGGGCTCCTACCTATAGAGAGGCAGACTGGGTACACACCAGCTGCCTCCCCTCGTCCACCGGACCTGTGCAATGAAGGGAAGAGCCCCCCGGCTGCATCCCCTCAGGTCCGGCTACGGTGGCAGGAGGAGTTGGGCAAAACGCCGCCTCCTCCTGCCGGTCCTCTGTTGGCGGAGACGGCCACTTAGAGGATCTACCTCGCGGGCCCTCTCCGCCGCCTCCTTTTGCGAGATGACCTCTTCGCAAAAGGAGGCCATTGCTCGCCACGCCTGTTCGCTGCCGAGCATGGCGGAGACCACACTCGGCAGCGACAAATTCCCCCCTACCGCCGCCGCCAGAGTGCGGCGCTGTCCCTCCCACGCAACACACTCAGAAAGCGTGTGCTGCGCGGTGTCTTCCTCAGCGCCGCACTCGTGACAGGCGGCGGTCGGCTCCCTGCGGGCGATCCGGTGCAGGTACCACCCGAAACAGCCGTGCCCGGTCAGTACCTGCACCAACCTGAACGTCAGGGAGCCCCAACTCCTCCCTATCCATTCTCGCAGGACCGGGCGGACGGCGTCGACGGTATACGTCCCGAAGCGCGCGTCCGCCAGGTCCTCCATCCACCTCTCTATCGCCCCCTCCCGTACCTCCCTCCTTTTAACCTCTATCTCCCTGGGAGCCGGAGGCTCCCCACTGCATTTCCTCGCCGCCGTGAATTCGTACACGGCGGCGAGAACTCCTGCCTCCAGCTCCCAGGGAAGGGAGCCGGTGAGCGTGAAGGCCGCCGCAGAAGACACCGTGCGGTACGCCCGGATCGCCCTCAGTGCCACTGTGCGCTGCGCATTACGCAGCACGCGCACGTTGCCGGCACCGAGGGCGTCTGCCCAGACCGGTGCCCCGTAGGCGGCCATTGCCCGCACGACTCCCATGAATAGTCGACGGCACCCGGCACCCGGCCCCCCAATATTGGGGAGCAACCGGCCGAGTGCCGCCGCTGCCCCAGCAATTCGCGGCCCGAGCCCCGCAAAATGGGGCTCGAACCGCCAGCGCCCGTCCAAGGTGAGGCCCAAGTACTTATCATTAGGTACCGGTTAAAATCATAATGTAACGTGAATATAATTCCGAGGAATAGTCTTTCTCAATTTTGTTCATTTGTATTACCTAACTGCATTTTTCTTTAAAAAATTATTTCTTTAACTTACTTTATTTTTTCCTTTATTATTACTAACGCTTTCTAATCTCCTGCGACCTCCATCTAGAGTGCGACCCTCCAGGAGGTCGCGATCTACACGTTGAAAAACACTGAACTAGATAATGAAAAGCGCACGAGATCGCAAACAATTATTCCTTTGTATCTTTACTGACAGATGAGTACTCGCTTCGCTATAGCTATAAAAAAGCATCCTGCCCCACGATACTGGCGTCTGAGCATAATTTAACTACAAAACACAACCAATTGCCAGCAGCATCATATGCATTCATTACATTCTTAAATTGAACAACACTAAAATATAACTTTTATGTATCTAGCACGTAGCTTTCTATAAGTAAACAAAAATCGAAATTGACAAAGTAATTCCAAATATTGTAAATAAACATTCATACTCATTAACGTCTTAAGGATGTTGGAGCAAGTACGTTACACATTCCTGCGAATAAGAATACTATTCACACCGCTATAATCGAAGTTATGATGGCTTAGTTCAGTATTTTCCAACGTGGGGCCCACACCACACAGGGTGGTAATTTGATAGTTAATGGGGGCAATTTGAAAATCGACACGACTTTAACCTTTTCGCTTTGGGTTATTTAAATGCAATACTAGATATCGGTGACAAATTTAACAAAAAATTAAAGCAGATTATTAAATAAAATGCTGTTAATAATTATTAGGTATAATTTCGTTTGACGTTACCAAAATATCAACTGGGTAATTAGAATAGTCAAGTAAGTTTTTAAATGTTTTGAAATTTTACTTACGATGTTTTGATAGCAATTTCATAGTGATCTCTATCTAAAACTTATCATTTATATTTCTTAAAGGAATAAAATAATTTTTAAAGGTTAAAAATTATGTACGGGGTAGAAAAGTTTTAGAAATGTTAAGGCGGGGCATGACCTAAAAAGTTTGAGAAACACTGGCTTAGTTGATAGCGATTTCGAACAGTGTTGATGAATGTAAGTTCCAATCGTTGCAACTGAGATGGATCTTCTGCTAAAGGAAAACAACGTAATGAAACCATAGAACGGTGGTAGGATATTTTCTAAGTTCCCCTGCCTAGCTTCCACTCTCAAGTTGAAAATCAGTCGCTATGCAACTGTTAGTGTTTTTCGGGAGATGAATTTGACAGCCAGTGCCCTCTAAGATTGACGTGTCTATTATTATTATTATTATCAATTAACATTAGACAAGATAGCATTCAAACACTAAAACCTATGAAGTAAAAAAAACGTTCCTCGGTGTACCTAGAAGAGTATTGTTGACAAATGAAACTATCTAATTCATTCCCAACCTAGTGATAATGTTATAAACATACAGTATGTTACGTAATGCATTTTATATACATACTTTGATATATTTTATAACAATTATTATAAGTTTATTATTGCATTGAATATATATAATTTGATCGTCTTCTTATATATTCTTTATCTTAAAGGTGATTACATGAATAATGACGGCGATCGAGATTTCACAATACACTAGAGGATATAATCGTTTATTTAATTTATTTTTTTGTAATTCCATGTGTGCCTGTCTCAGAAAGATAGCTCTATAAGATCGAAATACTATGTTAGCAACAGCTTGTCGTGTGCCAAATTTAGCAATTTAAACACATAACACAGTTTAATGTAGGTATTACGACAAAGAAAAATCTTTGTGCTATTACATAATCGTTTAACTGGGGCCTAGTAACAAATATATTACATCAATGAACAAAATTTGTACGTTAGACAATATTACATACTTAACATGATTATTAATACATAATGTCTGTACCGAAGAGTCTATAAAATATTTTATATACTCAATATTATCATATTTGAAAACAAGTTCAGCCTGTATCTATTCTTCACCAATTCTCCAATTTATCCTTGTTAATTTTTTTTCTCGAACTGACTACGCTACTGACCTAGCAAGGTCTTAACAGCTTCACCGGACTACTAAGCCGAGCGCTTAAGGCACTCAGCCGATTTATATTGGCAACCAGCTCAAGGGTGCACGGCACACCTCGGTTTGGCTGTAGCCCGTTGCATACAAAATCGCGACCTATCTTAGCTAACCTAGCTAACTATTCATATATGTTTGAGTTGTTGAAACGTATACCTATGTGTACCAAGCATATACGCCTCAACAACTCCTCCATATATTCTTTTTATCGAAAAATTGAGAGTTTTTCAGTTCGATAAGGGAAAAAAAAGTAAAACCCTTCCACGAAAATGTGTAGCGTGTAGGCGTGCACGTGTGTGGGGGTGATCGTGTGTCTTGTTAATAGAACATCTGCCATCGATTCAAAATATATATGAATATTATTTTAACATAAAAAGTAATATTCTTTGCATATATTGATATAAAATGTCTGTCACAATGATATTTCAGTTATAATGTAATGACATTATAATGGGATGGGACCGTCGCCCTTCCACACCGTAACATGCCGTGATCATATCGACAGCAAATTCGCAATACTTGACGATGCCGATACGCTCTGTGCATAGCATACGATATTTGATTTATATACAGATTATACGCTTTGTAACCGTGTATGTTAGCTAGAGTTGTCATGCAACGTCTTCCCTCGTGTTGTAAACCAAAAAGTTTTACGGCCGGCAGACTATCTGACATAAATCTTCCATGGAACCATCTTGTTTGGCATCAGCTGACGATTGGTATACAGTCGCTATCATTATTTTTAAGGCTTTGCGTAACGGAGTTACATGCGTAGAAAAATATCTGAAATCTTAATATTATACTGAGAACTAAGTAAGTACATCCTGCATTATAGGTAAATTACGAAGTTAATATAACATTGACAAATTCTCTTTGATGCGTCGTTTATTCAATAATAACTTTTTTGAAGTGAAAATTTCTTTAAGCGCGTTGAACGATAATCTTGACAGGAGATAAATTTATAATTTCGTGTCATGACATGCTACGTAAGCATGACCGGCCGTATTGCACTTGCGCGGCTTGCGTCAGATTGTGAAGCGTAGTGTATATGTAATATTGATACTTCGCAACTTAGATTTGACTGATTAACAGACTTTATAAAAATATATATAATTATTGCTTCGAATTCCAATAGATATGAAAACCACACTAATGTCAATTATTTCAATAGACAAATTCTAAAACTTTTTTTATTCACACTATAATGAATTCGAAAGAGAATATATTTATTTCATTGTTTCGAATTTTCACTTCTGTCGACAGTCCTTAAGACTGCCTCGACATTTTTTTAACCAATTATAAGCCTTAACCAAACAATCTATCTAATGTTAGTACAAAGATGTGTCATTGCGTTGCGTCGATTGATGTGTGTTTGATTCCTATATTAATCGCTAGTTTGTTCTACAATTTTCGCCAGTTATCGTTATGTACCTAGCCACAGAGTTAGAGCCATTTCTTTACGCTTAGCATATTAAGAAGGCATGGGGTCACATAGCTACTTATATCTAACTACGTTTTTTTTCTTTTTTAAACAATTTGAAATTATCTTTAAATTTAAAAAATTAAACATTTCAATTAATCATTGAATTTGCTGGTGCAACAGAATTAAGACAATTTGTTAAATGTATTTATGACGTCGTCCGTGTATGCCTCATACGTGATAAGCATAATATTTCTAGACGAATGTAGCTAAAGAATCGGGGAAACTTTGTTTATTTAATTTAAAAACATCAGAATTCCTAAGATCAATACTTATAGAGTGAGAGATTTTTTAATTGAGCAATTGGGATTAACCGAATATAATTTCAAACTTAAAAAATTGTTGTATTTATTCAAAATGTCAAAATTCTTCTTCTTCTATTTTATTTTTGGCAACCAGTCTTCTAGTAGACTATTACTGCCATTCTCAAGTGGGTAACGATATTACAATTTTCTTGATATAATTACAATGAACTAACAAGATGGTGGCAGTCTTGTTAGAACTTTCCTGCGAGTTTTTGTGGCAACTCAGAATCCATGCTCCGTGGTATTGTTTCCGATCCACTTCACTTGTGCACTATAACTAAACTATTACGTAAAACACAACCAATATTAAAAAAATATAGGGCTACATAACACAAGGTTATGGATAATATATAAAGACCACTACAGGACTACAAAATCCCGCTAAAAACTCCTTATTCTTGTTGCAAATTAGCGACATGGTAAAATAACAAAACTAAAGCGATCACTATCGGAACAGGGTGAAACCTAGGTAGTAAACAAGTCATATTCTGTTTTCGCTGTCGAAACCACATGTATGACACCGGTTATATAAGCTTTCTTAGAGCATGGTCTGTGTACCTACGCGTTCTAAAGACACTTGCGTGTGTCGGTGACCGACATAATACTTACCATGTAAGCCACATTATATGTCAAAACCATTATTCCGTGATCTACATGCAAACTATTAAAAAGGTTCCCACTCGAAAGGAAATAAGCTTATTACGTGCTGAAACATAAAATACCTTTCTATTGGCTCTTATTCTAACACCTGCAAGTTTTAAAAAGCTTACTAAATTTATATAATAAATTTTATATACAATTTTTACGTCAGCTACGTTAGAAGAAAATATTCACGAAGCAGAATAAGCGTTGATTATTATAGGGAAGGCAAAGTTCCATTTGTCGATGACATCGGCGTAATATTACGAATTAGTGACCACAGAGTGACCGTTTAATGCTCGAAATTCGGTCATTGTTAATTAACTTTTCAAGTTTTAATTTCAAGGAAAAAGTACACACATTTTTCAATTTTTTATTGATAAAGCTCATCAATAGGTATTATACAAAACAAAAAGAAAATCGGTCTGTTTACTTTTCGCCAAAGAAATAACGTAGGTATTTGTTAGTGAGATTATAACTCAAAATTCAGTTGATAAATCTAGATGATTAATTTTTTGATCATATATTTTCTCAGGTCACGTATTTTATTTATGTTTCTATATTATATTAATTAATTAATTAACCCGCTTGATTCTGCGTTAAATAAACTTTTAGAAAACAGCAAAGTGTCCACTGGAGTTCAAAAAAAATACTACGAAAAATGTTGTATGAAATGGTTATAATCCTATGCCGCTATGTTCAATAGTTATGACGTGGTTGAGCCTCAAAGGAATTCTTTTTGTGTCATAGGAGGCAAACTAACAGACGGGTCACCTGATGTAAAGTGATCACAGCTGTCCATAGACTCTTGCAACACCAGTGGAGTCGCAAGTGCGTTGCCAGTCTGTGTTTGCGAGGAAAGGGTAAGGGGGAGATGACGAGGGAGGGGCGAGGGTAAGGGAGGTGGGCCTCCGGTGCTCTCACGACCGAACGAAACGCAACAATTCAAGCACTGTTACTTCACGTCGGTTTTCTGTGAGAGGGTGGTACTTAGTTAATAAACAATCTATATTTGTCATATTTGTATATGTGTGTAAACTATATAACAAAGTATTTAAACAAAATTGTATAAAATTATATTCAATATTACTTACAATATTCAAAATCAATTTAAAAAGTAACAATTTCCCTTAACCTTCGATACATACGAGTATATCACGTAAGTATGTTAATCTAATGATTATATATACCTTTTATTTATCGATTCGTTGAACAATCGACACCTTTGCAATAGCTACTTTTGCCAACAGGATATTTGGTAATTAGCTGCATTAGATGCCAACTGCTTGTAGTTTTACACTTTCAATAATCGGATACCTTAATTCAGGACTAGGTCGCGGTTTGTGCTTCAATGAAGTCATTACTATTATTTATACATATTTCACTAGTCATAAGTATTACTTATATAATAGGTTACTATGTATTACAATTTATTTCATACACACTAAAGGTTAAAGTCACAAAATATAATCAAGATAGAGTGCAATAGCAAAATTATTCAATTCAGTAAAGTGCACTGATGAAGTTATCGGTGTTTCTAGTTTCTAAGTGGTATAATCAAGTTATTATATTAAATTAAAATGTACACGTCTAAATCTAGAGCTTAATTATGTTATGTTCTGTATATTTATATAAACGGATATTGTAACCTCGATATGTAACAGTAGGTACAATTATCACATAAAATATAAAAGAATATTTAAAGTAATCATTGTTGACTTGTTTAAATAAATTTGTTTGTATATTATTATACAAATAATTCTACATATTAAGTTATCGAATTGTTAAGTGGACACAACTTATAAAAATGTATATGTGTAAATCTGGAGCCTAATTATGTTGTTATGTTATTATTATATTTGTATATTATGTTTGTATGAACGGATATTATAACCTTCGGTATGTAACAGTACAATTATCTCATAAAATATAACTAGTGCGCTGAAGCTGTTAAGACCTTGCTAGGTCAATAGCGTAGTCAGTTCTAAAGAAAAAAATAATAAAAGGATATTTAAAGTATTCACTATTGACATGTTTAAATACATTTTCTTGTTCATTATTATACACTAGCTGACCCGTGCAACATCGTCTGCACCAAATTGATTATCACCGGTTTCAATTATATTTTACAACGCGAAAACTTATAATAAACCTAAAACCCGATTGCAGCCACAATTACGGTTTGCAATTATGAATCCTAACTATCAAGGGACTCAGTCAAACATATACCCTGATGGTATGTGAGAATCTTTTAAAATAAACCTAGAATCCGTTAGTAACATCATCTGCCTGGTTTAATTAAGATAAAAACTAACCTACATATATTGGCGATAATGTAGAAAAAAAGCTTGAGGGGTCTAGGAACCCTGGTCGGAACGAAGTCCTTTCCGTTTTTTGTAGACCTTTACAGTCAGTATAGTTTACATTATAAAATATCAATTGATAGAGTTAAATCCTATTGTAAAGTAGACACAAGAACTTTTTTGATCAAGATTTTATTTTCAGTTGCATATACAGAAAAAGTGAAAATGACGACTGCAAGCATACTACTGATGGTAACGACTACTTGGAGTGTATCAAATGAGAAGCACGAAAAAGAGTTTGAACGTTTAGGGCTCTCGTTGAAAAATGTCGTGGCAGAGGCGATGACAGAACTGCGCGAAACACCTTCCATGAAAGAGCAAACACTTCGTATCATGAAAGAGTGGATTCAACAGAATACAGACATTAAAAACGTTCGTCAAGGTATTGCTCAACATTTATCATCGTTTACGGTAGTTTGTGCTATTATAATATTATGTATTCACGCCATTGAAAAAACCGATAATTATTGAATCGGAAATTGAATTGTAAGTTCCGATGACAGGAAGTGATTGTAATGGATGTGTTGTTTTGAATTATTATTTATATGAAAGTTCTTCGTAAAGATCACGAAATGACTCAAATCTAATAACGCAGAAATTTTGACATTACTACAATTATATAATAGATATTCAGTTCAAATTTCTAATTTTTATATTTTGTCTAAGTGTCCATAAATATTGGAATATTATACTGAATATAACTTGCAGTAAATAATTATGCCCGTTATACCATTAGCAATAGTATAACCATACAACGTGGACTAACTGGTTGTATGTTTGTATGATATAACATATGTGTATTGTAATTAATAAGCTGTATACGAAAACATTTACCCTGAACTACTGCACTCATACTTATGTGAAGTACTATTATACCTTCTTTATACTTTAATGTACATCAAACTGATATTATTAACATCAGCTCGGTAATGAACGATCAAATAAATAAATATAATATAAAAGAAAGTTGAATCAACGGAATAAATAAATTCAATATTATATTTCTTTCAAAATTTCATTAGACTCTCCATGGACAAAGTTTACTTATTCTTCAAAAAACATTGGATACAATATTTGTCATACTTTTAAGTAATAAGAGAATTAGGTATCTTTACTAATAAATCAATTGTTAAAGTTGGTTGTTTATTTTTCTATTTGTTGCGCGTTAGCACGCATTTAATGCACATGAGCAAAAAATTGTGCATACACGTTGTAAGGTATGTAGAAGAATGAAAAAAAAAGTATTGTTCGCCAAAGCTAGATCAAATCTAGACGCAAGCGACGCCGTGGGTATTCAATTAGTGCAACTAGTATTGAATACTGGTTTAATAATAGCAAGATTATATAATAAGTAATTTTAAATCTAGTGCATAACTTGTGAACCTTGAAAATTGGCACCTTGAAATATGTCAATGCAATATTGCAAATTGTTATTGGGTCTATTGACTGATATTCTTTGAAACATAACATATCAGATCTGACGATATTGTAAAATAAAAATAAGAAAATGGTTATAAAGCTGACATTACTACGTGTTTAATATAAAATACCTATTTTTTAAATGTCAGTAAATACCCAATATAGAATATAAGTTTCGGTTTTAATTAACTATATTTACAGATGATGCGTTTTTACTGCGTTTTCTTCGACATAAAAAATACAGTATACCTATGGCACAGCAAACGTTATTAAAATATTTGAGTTTAAGAAAATATTACCCGAACATATTTAAAAATCTTGACTGTGAAGACCCGATTTTGGAAGAAATTATCGACAATGGGTAAATACTTTAATACAATTTAATAAAACTTATGTTCGTATATGAATTTGTACAGTTAAAACTTGAATTGAATAAATATCAACATTTATTGTATTAAAAAATTGATGTGAGCAATGTTATTATTTAGTTACCATTGTATATGAGGGCTAATGTCTCAATTTAATCAATGTTAAGTTATACGTGATTATTACTTAGCATCATGGTAGGGTTTTACCCTCAAGTGGAGTTTCTGCCATCAAACACCTATCTGTATGTATTGACAGTAGCACTTACGGGTCTCTTCCTCTAGGTTTAGCATGTTAGCACAGTATAAATATAAGAGACAGTACGGAAACTGCCTATAAACGCTCGAAAATGGCATACTCAAACATGCGCATCGACGAGAGGTATATGGACAGCACCGCGAAAACCGCTTAGGGGTCTTATCGATCCGCATGTTTGTGTGAGTGTGCCGGTGCGAGCGTTTATAGGTAGTTTCCATACTGTCTGTTATGTGTACTTTGATATTAGTGTAATATCATGATTAAATGCTAAAACGTGTACAAAAATAGGTGACAAATAAAACTAATGAGTTCTTATGCGTATTTGTGCGAATTAAGAGTTCCTTTATTTTCATATATCCTTTCTAAACGTATTACCACCTTTGATCACGTCTTGTGTACAGTTTAAAGACAAAGGCATCCATGAACACTCCCATATTGTGTATACCATCCAACAACATATTATTCTTTATTGTTTGACTAGAATTTCGAAACATTGTTCTGATTTTAAGGTACATAGCCGTTTCACCGGTTCGAGACAACAAGGGTCGTCGTGTCATCGTGTACAACATGAGTAAGTTGCTTCTTATGTAACGTGTTTATGTTAACGTGTTCGAGTAAGATAATGTTTTTTTATTAATTTTTTTTCATTGTTAATGCGAATGTGACTAATTTATTTATTTTTATGTGTCATTTTTTACTATGTTATACTCATATTTCATGCGAATTGAATATAATTTTAGCGCGAAAAGTTTTTGTAATCCGTGTACCTATTGAGAGATTAAAAAGATCTGTGTACAATAAGACTTTTATCGTATAGGTAAATTTGCTGCGAATAAATTTACGTGTTGGGACATGTGTCGTGCACATATGGTGGTGTACGAGAGCTGTATGGACGACACCATCGATCAGATTTGTGGCTTCACTCACGTAGGAGATGGTTGTGGCGTCACAGGAGCACATATAACAGCGTGGAGCCCTTCAGATTTCGGTAGAATAATGAAATGGGGAGAGGTAATTTAAAACATTAGCTAAATTACAATTTTCGACCAATAGCGAAACATTATATTTACTATAATAAAATGTATGTTTATATTTTAAAAGAATCCCTATCTTTTGTTTACACTGTATCACATTATTGTACTGGGCAGCCTTTGCAGTATAAATGTTATAGAAAAATGTGTAGCGTACATTATACTGCAAAAATCATAGACCACTCTGTTTGTCTCCTATTCAAGTGAACAGGAAAAATTCTAAGATATCTGGTCTACAACGCATAGTAACGTCTGTAAATGGTAGTTACAGTTTGTAGTCTGGTAATGAATAGTATTCATAGTAGGTACATATTCTATGCCACATAATGCTATGCTACATATTTTTTATTGACTAACAACCGAACAAGTATATCAAAACTTTCAAACAATTTTTAATATTTTATTTGAAGCTCCGCTATTTGATCTGTAATATGAAATCAAAACATTCTGTAACGCCAATGGGAAAGTTATTAGAATTTGTAAAACCAATAAAAAAGCTTTATTGATTGTTCTTCGATTTGATTGTTGAATCGAATGTTTTAATAAAACCGGCTTTATAATGCAATGCCATTGACACTGTAGTTGTCGCTCAGTGTATCACGATGAGCCTATTCTCAAGTAATAGGAATAATTTTCGGTATTCTTCAAGTCTTGAAGTGTGTAGTCGATGACATTTTAGTTAAACGCTCAGATTAAAATGATTAGGTATAACTATATATCATCCTATTTCAATTGAATAATTATACCATTAAGAACACTGTATAGTAATAACTACTCTCATTAATCTACTCATGATTAATAAACTTGGTAAATCAATAAGCAATTAATTTTATATGTAACGTAATAGTTAGAATATTTAAAACCTTTCAAAATAGTATAAATAGGGATATGAGTGTGTTACGTAGTCACGCTCTAACTATTGAACCGATCGTAATGAAATACTACATAGGCATTCTCAGATGCACAGAAATGTAAATAGAGAACCATTCATCTAGATAAAAGTACTTTTCTCTAGGAATAAGTCAAATCTATACAAAAGCGGGCGATGTCGCGAATATAAACTAGTAATATAATATTTAACACTTTCAGCAATCATTACCAATGCGTCACAAAGAGTTTCAACTGAATAATATACCACCAGCCATCAAATATATCATCGACTTCGCAATAAGTAAAGTGACATCGAAGATGGCTGGGAGAGTACATGTAAGAAATCTGATATTCATTTTATTTTACGTAATGTAACAAGGTAAATATTACACAAGTAGGTATATGAAACGTTCATATTGTCGAGACGTAAGTATCTTATGATTGTCGAATGTGACATTAGAAAATGTTAGTCAAGTAGATAATTATGCTGACATTAAACTAACTTTGGCAATCTAGCAATTTCCAAATAAACATATGACTTTAACTAGATATCACAAAAAGATCATTTATGTCATACTTATGTAATTACTAATTATTCCCACGGCTCTGTGTGCGTCTTTTGCAATAATTATTTTTAATTCATTATTATATTTAAGCTTATCATAATTATTGTTACAAAGCATAAAACAAAGTCTGTCTGTCTGTTCGCGATAAACCCAAAAACTACTAAACGGATTTTCATGCGGTTTTCACCAGTAGATAAAAGGATTCGCGAGGAAGGTTTAGATATACAATTTGACAAGCTTTTTTTATTGTCATTATTGTTATTTTTTATATAAACTTTATAATAATATAGTGTACTGATGTAAAAGTATATAGTTATTTTATTATTTTTAAAATATTAGTTTATATATGGAATTATTCGAAAAGTATTAACGGTTCGACTATCGACAGGCTTGTAACATGTATTCTAATATTTAGCAGTTTATATGATATTAATAAAGTTTGCTGCATTCAAATATATTATGTTATTTTAAATGTTATACCAATGGCTGGTACACACCAAGTAACATGCTTTCTATAAAATGTCATTAAAATTTATAAGTACAAATTTTCTTTATTGATAACTATTATGTATATATATTATATACTACATTGGCGGTAAACATGCGTGCGGACCGTTTTGTGCTAATTGATCACTACTGCTAATGTATGCATGAAATATCAAAGATCTATGCGTCTCCGATACTGTGGCCTGCATAGCAGGTAATGCTCTTAAAGGATAGCGTGTCATAGATAAACAGCAGAAATGGCATTGGAAACAATACGTAGCCTTGCGAAACGCCTACATTTATTTCCATATTTTCGAAGCAGGTATCATCTACTATGGTTTCTATACGTCTGCCAAACTGAAAGCTGATAACCCTTTTGCACATACCCTTAGACAATCCCTAAAAGGTTGCAGGAGGGCAGCAGTGATAGAAGGCTCTGATGCCAAACTCGATCAAACATATTTGCTATGTCTAGGCTGACTGCAAAATGCTCATCTTGCCTTTAAAGGGTTGAAGACCATCGTTATGATGAAGAAGATCGCCAGTTGAACGTCCATGACGAAAGTCGTATTGATGGTCGCTCATTAAGTCACGTTGTCTTAGGAACTCTATATTTATTACATGATTCATTATCTTGGAGGACAGAGACGTTATAGATAAAGGCCTTCGATCTTCTATTAAGTAGAAAGTCATCCACTATGCTATGGAAGTTCAAATAGACACATTAATACAGTGCATAGATAATACTGTACCGCACTGCTTGAGCACCACTCGTAATATGCCGTCTGACACACTCTATTAATAAACATCAAGGCAGAACAACTCCTGCCAGATATTCTTTTGTTAGATGTTAATTTTCAGCATAGAACATTCACACCACGATATGGTAAGCAGTATGACACTTCCATCGACTTTCATGATCGAGTTCAAAGCTTAGATAATTTGCCCATTAAACTGAAATACTCGTAAGCTTTGTTTATTTATCTTTTACTTATATTTTCAAGTACCATTTAGCTCACGTTTCACACAATAGTCCTAATTAGTTTAGGTCGTAGTACAAGCCTTTTAGACTGTTTGTTTCATCTTTCTAGCCTTCTTACAAGGCCTTGTAAACTCCATTGTTTTACTCCAGCAACTATTAATGAACTAAGACTGTAGTCCTCCATACCCAACAAGATTGCCTCACTGACAACAGAGACACAAGGATCAGGATTTTCTAATATGAAGCAAATCTGCTTCCATGGGTACGATGCGAAGAATTTACCCAAAACAATATGCTGACTTACACTTATACGCGACACAAGGTAGTTAGTCTGGAAGGTTCGGACCTCACACATGGTGTATGAATCTGGATAAAACAGTGATCACATATTCCCACTGTCTGAACGTCTTGTCAGCGGATGGTTCAGTAAACAGCTCGTATGGTTCTGAATAACCAGATATTCTTGTTGGAGTATGTACCAGTTGTTTGAATTGATAGGTCATTGCAAATTCTCAAGTAGACCTCCTCATGAGTTTGGTGGATCGAGATCTAAGTTACTCTATATGTACTCTTTTCTACTATACACTCTAGCAGCCATTAATTGCAGGTACTCAAAGAGTCTTGATGTGACACAGTTATCACTGTGAGATCTGTGTAAGCATGCATAAAAGTGGTAATATTCATCAAAAATCAAGCATATCCAATACTGACTGGTCCCGCTCTTCCAGGCAATGAAGGCGGTGAAAACAGATATTCTTTGTGGAGTAAATGCATAAAGCGGCAGCTTTGTTTTCGAGCTTGTACCCGGGGTAGAGTAGGTATGAATGTATCGGTTAGATTGAATGTATCCGTTTTTGTAACAAATGAAATAGTCGGCTTTGCAGTTTCCAAATGCAGGTAGACTGTGTTCAGATTAGAATGACGTCCCCTGATAATGCAAAAATTCACTGTTGCAACTACTGTTGTTAAGCACGTATTCTGAGGAACTTTTTGACATGGTGCCCTCATTGACGTTCCAAACTCGGACTTCCCGGAGCTGGCTGGCAGCTTATCCACACAATCTAAAACCTAATAAAACAGCTACAATTGTAAGGTTCTCCAGGACCGTCATCATGCGTACGCTGACGTTGTGGAATTAGTTACCCGGCACAGTATACCTCTCAGAATTATGATATGGGTCTCTTTAAAAAGGGATTGAAACACTCTTAAGATCGGCAACGCAACAGTGATACCCCTGGTATTACAGGTGTTCATAGGCTACGGTAACCATTTACCATCAGATGGGCCGTCTGCCTGTTTGCTGCACTTTAGCATAAAAAAATACGTGTGGCACTCGGGGACTGCCGCGGTAAAGCTATTGCATAGCACTTTTTATTAACTTATGCAATTATAACTATTTATTTATTTTATTTATGCAGTATTTTTTTTCCTTTGTTTTTTTTCTTTGATATTAATTCAAGTTACACTTTTTGAGCGTGGTGACCGATAAGAAAACAATTTTTTTTTTCTTTTATTAAATAAATGAGAAGTTAATATTGTTCAAAATATTTTTATTATCTTACAATACATGTAGGTTATTCAGGAAAACACTTTGTACACAAATTATACGAGTACAGATATTCACTGTTGTACATAGATGATAAATACCTATACACCAGTATACTTTCTCACAAACAGCTGATTACGTATTCGACCGATTTCGGAGCAGCTCGTCTTGATCCGCACCCGATTAGGCCTCCCACGGCAGCGGCTCAAGCCTAGGTTCGATCCCTCGGTAGGGAGCCCTTGAGTGCGTTGCTTGCGCGATACGGCGACACACAAATACACATCACTGCTACAACACTACACGATCACGCCTACACGCTTACACATGAAAGTGGAAGGGTTTACTTTTTTTCCCTTATCGAACTGAAAAACTCTCAATTTTCCGATAATAAATATATGAAGGAGTTGTTGAGGCGTGTATGCTTGGTACAGATACCTACGTTTCAACAACTCATACATATATGAATAGTTAGCTAGGTTAGCCAAGATAGATCGCACTTTTGCATGCAACAGGCAACAGCCAAGCCGAGGTGTGCCGTGCACCCTTGAGCTGGTTGCCAAAATAAAATCGGTTGAGTGCCTTAAGCGCTCGCCTTAGTAGTCCGGTGAAGCTGTTAAGACCTTGCTGGCTCAATAGCGTAGTCATTTCGAAAAAAAAAAAGACTCGATCCGTGCGATCTTTGTACAGTTGTACCATATATACGTTAAGCGAACGCTCGGCCAAGCTACATGGTAGGCAGAGTGGGGGGTGTTAGGTTTTTTCGTTACGGAATTTTTGGATTCGGTCTCCACGCTCAAGGCCCGCGATAGAAGCTATGCAACAGCATAAAAATCTTACTTCTCTCCATATTACTTCTGGGTATTAATGGGTTGATAAGAATTCACTGATTCAACAGCTAGATGACAAATTAATAATAATTGTTTTAAATATTTAATAACTATTTTTGCAGATCTATTCCAATATGAAACATCTTCATAACAGCACAACAGTCGAGTGTCTACCAACAATATACGGAGGAAAACTACAAATGCAAGATCTTATTAGCTATACGAAAAACTTGTTAAAAGAACATAGAAAAAAAGTTCTTGCTTTGGACGAAATGGAAATACTTAGTACTAGAGGAATAAATTCTTCAAGGAATAATAACAATAATGGGGATGTATTGTCCGTAGAAGGTAGTTTTAGAACATTAGAAATAGATTAGTTCGTTTTTTCAATTTAGTTTTGAATTACAGTTACAATTTAATGGGTAATCTTTCCATCTCGTCCTTATCTGCATATCTATATGGGGAATCCTTTAGGTAACATAAATTAGTATAAGTTTCATATGTTGTTTCGATATTTATAAGTAATAATACACTCATCAAAAAAGTCTAAGCAACATGTACTAATTTAAATTTTAGGATGGTTCTTCACATTATAACGTTGTATTTTATTTTTAAAATAATATCTTTAGGGTTCTATGATGTAAAAATAACAGCTGTTGTCTTTATAAGTTCTTTTAATAACAGAAATGAACAATATTAGAATATACTGTAGAAACTAAGATACATAAGAAACTACCCTTTTTTTTTTACAAAATGAATTTTCTAAAGAATATGTATTTATTGTGAAAGAATAGAACAATTTAATACTAAGTATGGTCTCCTCTGCTATTTAGAACTTGTCGGCAACGATTATTCATTGAATTAATGAGACTGTTTATGTCATCTTGCGGTATTCGCTCCCAGTGGAATTGTAGCAAATCCTTCAGCTCTCGGGTTGTTGTCGCACCGTCCAAGTCCTTCAAAACACGTCTCTGGAGCATGTCCCATGCTTGCTCGATGGGGTTGAGATCTGGCGATTGTGTAGGCCAGGGCAAAACCCGGATGTTCTCCGTTGCAAAGTATTCACTGGTTCGCCGAGCTGTATGTGAACGCGCATTGTCATGCATTAACCTAAAATCGGAGCCAAAGCTTTGTGCAAATGGGTAGACATAAGGTCTGAGAATATCCTCAATGTAATTTTCAGCATTCATGTATCCATTTACAAAAACGAGCTCAGTTCGCCTGTTCTTCATAATACCCGCCCATAACATAACTGTTGAGCCACTGTATGGATGAACTTCCTAAACGCACCTGAGCCCTTCAGTATTTCCGGGCCGACGATACACTCCCACCCTTCTTGTATCAGGCTTAAACTCGAATCGCGACTCATCGGAAAACATAATTTTATCCCATAGTTCCTGGGTCCATGTTATGCGTTCTCTACACCATTCATATCGACGAGCGCGATTCCCGTGACGTATCGGTGGCCACCTGATTTGGGCGTCGAGCTCGTAGGCCGTACTTATGTAGTCGATTTCGCACAGTTTGCGGACTTAAATCAACACCACTTGAAATTTGTAGCCTCAAACTTATCTCTCGAGCGGTTAACATCGGCTGGCGTCTTGTAGTCAGTTGTATGTACCGGTCTTGCCGAGTGGTTGTACTCCTTTTACGGCCTGGATGCTGTTCAGCGGGTTCTCCTGTATTATTGTAGCGCTGCCAAAGACGACAAATAACACTTCTATGAATGCCAAAATGTCGAGATACCTGAGATTGATTACTTCCCGCTTGCAACATCCCTACAGCTCTTTGCATTTCATCTGCCATCAAATGACGTCGCTTTATGTCGTAAAGAATATTTAACAATTCAGTTTTGTCGCTAACTTTATTTAAATGGTTGGTAAAATTATAAAATCAAGACTAAACGTAGCAATTAAAACGCACTTATATTCAAACAAATTTGCAGTCATTTGAATTTTATGAAAAAACAAAACATAATCATTTTTTTTTTACAACCAGCCAGTATGTCATCAATAACAAAAAAGTTTACTTACCTACGCACTTTGTTTGAGTAAATACTTAGAAATTAATTAATATAAATGGTAAAATTTGTAATATCACGCATGTTGCTTAGACTTTTTTGATGTGTGTAGAACATTCTTTTAGCCCCTGGACTGCCCTAAACCATAGGGGTTTAAGTTCCATATAAAATGCAGATCGTATTAAGCTCTAGCCAATATACTGTTGGAAACATAAGCTTAATAAAATACCGCATTAATTATAAAATTTGAGCAACTTAAACAATAGCGAATCATGCAATGTAAAATTATAAGCTAAAAGAATTGCTTATATATTTAAAAACATGAACCGCCATTTTGAGATACGAGTTTGAAAAACATAGTCCAGGGGTTAAGTTTAAAAAGCTAAGTTTGGTTTCCTTATGTTCATTAATCTGAAATAGTAATAAAGTCAAAATACTTACTATCAAGCTGTGGGAAGAGATACAATGCTATTAAAAAATATGGGGAATATATTTTTTGGTATTACAATATTATATATGTACAATATTATATATTTTTCGTTTGATTTTATTTTTAAATAGTCCCAACCCTAACTAGTAGTTAACTTAAAAGGGCGTTTTAAACAGTTCTTAGGCCACCTTACCTCTTTCTGATTCCGTATTATTAATTTTTTCTCATTTTTTCACCTGCTACTTTTTAACCTTCAATTATCATTTTATTAAAGTACTAGCTGATACCTGTTACTTCGACCACGTCATTTAGTATTTATCAATATATTTTATATACAGAAAAAAATATAAGCATCACACATCTTGCCCCACTTCTATGCGGCAAGAAAACACACATCGCTAAACACGTACGGTATTATAAAAATGTTAAATACGTATTAAATACTTGCTTTAAAAAAGTTTCGTACTAGATGCACCGCGCTCGCCCGAGGCAAGTTCGTGTTATCCCTTTTTTCGCAAGTTTAACCTAACCTAAACAAAACGAGACAAAAGAGCAAGATGGCGAACATTTAGCGAGCCCGGTGCATTTAAAACGTAACCTTTTTAAAGCAAGTATTCAATACGTATTTAACTTTTTTATAATAACACCGACAGTGTTTACAAGAATAATATCTATTGCAGTTGTGATCATTTTGTATTAAGATAAGGACTAAGTGTCTAAGAAGTAAAACTAAAAAGAATATTCAATATTTATCAAGTAAATTTGGCGTGATGCGCGTACGACATATAACATTTTACTTATATAACTAGCTGAACCCGTGAAATTTCAACTATAAACATAATATATACTAATACATATAGCTGACGAGTTTGTTTGTATGGTTGAACGCGCTAATCTCAAGAACTACCGTTCCAATTATAAAAATTCTTTGGTGTTACATAGCTCATTTATCGAGGAACACTTTAGGCTACGTATCATCACGTTAGAACCAATAGAAGCGGGATACTAATGAGGAATGTTTCAAAAACGGGCTATTTTTTGCTTTTGACAGCTTCCACTGCGTGTTTACGTTAGTATCATATACGTTGCTATGATAACGTTGTAACTTTCTATCGCAATCATTTTCACAGTTTATTTTGTGTTTCTATTGAAAAAGTTTATTGTACGTTATTTTTGTTTCCAATTTTTGTTATTATACGTTGCCAAAGTAACGTAAGTTTCTATCTTATATTCGTCTAAAGTAGGATATACATATATACGAATGTGATATATAGTACATGTAAAACATGTCCGTATTATAAAGCAGAAGAGTTTATTTGCTTGAACACGCCAAGTGGAGGAACTACTGGTCCGATTTGAAAAATTCTTTCAGTTAGACGTTTGATGATAGTAGAGCCACGCTGAAACTATAACATGAATGGGTCGGCTCGCGCGGGGTGGTAACACCCTTTTACAGAAAACCAACGTGAAGTAACAGTGCTTGCATTATTGCGTTTCGATTGGTATGTGAAAGCACCAGAGGCCCATATCCTTTTCGCCCCCTTTCCCTAAACATTTCTTCTTCCCCACACACAGACTGGCAACGCATTTGCTACTCCCCTGGTGTTGCTAGTGTCTATAGACGGTGGTAATTACTTAACATCAGGGGACCCACCTGTTCGTTTGCCTCCTTTAAGATAAAAAAAGATAGCTCATTTATCGAAGAAGGATGTAGGCTATATATCATAACGCTCAGACCAAAGGAAGTGGAGCACTAATAAAAAATGTTTCAAAATCGGGCTTTTTTTAGTATTAAACCAAAATAACTACTTCACGCGGACCAGCTTATAGTTTTTATTATATACTCATCAAAAAAGTCTAAGCAACATGTACTAATTTAAATTTTAGGATGGTTCTTCACATTATAACGTTGTATTTTATTTTTAAAATAATATCTTTAGGGTTCTATGATGTAAAAATAACAGCTGTTGTCTTTATAAGTTCTTTTAATAACAGAAATGGACAATATTAGAATATACTGTAGAAACTAAGATACATAAGAAACTAAACTTTCTTTTACAAAATGAAATTTCTAAAGAAAATGTATATATTGTGAAAGAATAGAACAATTTAATACAAAGTATACAGGGGCAGTTTTCAGGTCAGTGAGCATGCTCGATCCCTGGCTGCCCCTACCATGCGGCGGACGGTACACCGTGGGGTTTTAGTCCGTGCGAATCGGACATCACCTACCCTCTCCCCCGGGAGGGTAGCGTATCCGTTAGGGATTTCCCCACGTTAATAAAAAAAAAAAAAAAAAAAAAAAAAAATGGTCTCCTCTGCTATTCAGAACTTGTCGGCAACGATTATTCATTGAATTAATGAGACTGTTTATATCATCTTGCGGTATTCGCTCCCAATGAAATTACAGCAAATCTTCCAGCTGTTGGGTTGTTGTCGCTCCGTCCAAGTCTTTCAAAACACGTCTCTGGAGAATGTCCCATGCGTGCTCGATGGGGTTGAGATCAGGCGATTATGCAGGCCAGGGTAATACTCGGATGTTCTCTGTTGCAAAGTATTCACTGGTTCGCTGAGCTGTATGTGAACGCGCATTGTCATGCATTAACCTAAAATCGGAGCCAAAGGTTTGTGCAAATGGGTAGACATAAGGTCTGAGAATATACTCAATGTAATTTTCAACATTCATGTTTCCATTTACAAAAACGAGCTCAGTTCGCCTGTTCTTCATAATACCCGCCCATAACATAACTGTTGAGCCGCTGTACATACACTCTGCGCGATACACTCGCACCCTTCTTGTATCAGGCATAAACCCGAATCGCGACTCATCGGAAAACATAATTTTATCCCATTGTTTCTGGGTCCATGTTATGCGTTCTCTACACAATTCATATCGACGAGCGCGATTCCCGAGACGTATCGGTGGGCACCTGACTGGGCGTCGAGCTCGTAGTCCGTACTCATGCAGTAGATTCGCACAGTTTGAGGACTTACATCAACACCACTTAAAATTTGTAGTCTCAAACTTATCTCTCAAGCGGTTAACATCGGCTGGCGTCTTGCAGTCAGTTGTATGTACCGGTCTTGCCGAGTGGTTGTACTCCTTTTACGGCCCGGATGCTGTTCAGCGGGTTCTCCTGTATTATTGTAGCGCTGCCAAAGACGACAAATAACACTTCTATGAATGCCAAAATGTCGAGATACCTGAGATTGATTACTTCCCGCTTGCAACGTTCCTACAGCTCTTTGCATTTCATCTGCCATCAATGACGTCGTTTCATGACGTAAAGAATATGTAACAATTCAATTTTGTCGCTAACTTTATTTAAATGTTTTGTAAAATTATAAAATCAAGACTAAACGTAGCAATTAAAACGCACTTAAATTCAAACAAATTCGCAGTCATTTGAATTTTATGAAAAAACAAAACATAATCAATTTTTGTTTACAACCAGCTAGTATGTCATCAATAACAAAAAAGTTTACTTACCTACGCACTTTGTTTGAGTAAATACTTAGAAATTAATTAATATAAATGGTAAAATTTGTAACATCACGCATGTTGCTTAGACTTTTTTGATGTGTGTATATTACGTAAAACACTACCAAGTTTACAAAAGCTAGAGTCAAATAACACAAGATTATGAATAAAATATGAAATCCACTACATGACAGACCAAAAATCCTTCAAAAATTTCGGGGGCCCTTGATTTGCTTATTTTCGATGACGTAAGGGATCAAGGTTTGGGTGGTGATTATAATTTACGTCAGTATAATTTATTTACTTAACCAGGTTTAAAAATATTTATATAAATGTTTACGTAAGCATGGGAGGGGGAATAAGAGCATCGCTTACTTTTGCAAACAAGGGGAAGGTCCGATTCCCGAAAAATTCTGCTTACGTAATTGTTGAACGGCCCCATATAACTAACTGACACGTGCGACATCATCTATGTTTTTTATTATCTCAACAATACATTTTATATACAGAAAGAATATAGCTAAAGTTTGCTTTAATTCTCCATATTAAGAATACGCACGATACTGAATCCGTAATGCTTATAAATATCGTAGCTCCTTTAAGCTTTAATAATTTGATATTAAATATAGTTATCCTGATAATTTGTATTTAGATAAGGGCTTAATATTAAAGAATTAAAACAGAACATACTTTACCGAGATATATCCAGTAGTTGCTGAGTGAAACACGCACAATGAATGGCAGACCTCTACCATTCTATTTAATTTGCATTATAAGAAATATTAATATAGTTTGTATATTAAAATAAGAAAGACATTAAAATGTGTGTATACTTTAATAATAATGAATTATATTATTTACAAAATTAATAATTATAACTTCTTATAAGTATATCACAAATAATATATGATGAAAACAGTGTCGTATTCCAAAAATTTAAAAACTAGCACAACAAATTATTTAGTACATATTTATAAAATGAAATAAAAATATAAACCCTGAAGGATTTCGATGTTCTGAGATTAAAGAATATTCTGTCTTTGATCGTCTTGTTTTCTCAGTATGTACTAAATATTTTGCTATGCTAGTTTTTAAATTTTAATTGCTTATACGTTATAAATATAAAATAAAATTTACAGCCAGCTTAGGGAACTTCATGAGTAATGCCAGTAAAAGGAAATATTAGTATTTTCTTGATTGCACAGTTGTTCTAAAATGTAATCTTCCATCTAGGAAATGTTACTATATCTAACATTATATTACGTAAGATCCTATTCACCAATAAAAAGTATTTTTTTGCTATCATGTCTAAGTATGTCTTAGTCTATTTTATATCTTAAAGATTTGTTATATATTAATATATACGCTGACATTAAAAAACAATGTAGTAGACTAGAATTTTATTAACTCCTTTTTGAATCATCTAAGTAATTCTTTAATTAACCCTTTTATACTCGAGGGCTCTGGAGCGGAGCCATTTCAAATGTTGGTCACAAATGACGGTCACCAACATTTGAAATGGCTCCGCTCCAGAGCCCTCGAGAGCAAAGGGTTTATCATCTTCATATCTATAATTTATTCTGGGTCTTTAAATTTTTAAACTTTTAAAATTATGACTGAATTTGATACAAACGAAATAACAATCTAAAATTTTGTTTTTTCACAATATTCGTTTATTATTGAACGTTAATTAATCACATAATATACGAATATTAGTCGAGACAAAGACGAGGAGGCGAATATGAGGCTATTTTTATGATATAAACCATTAAATAATAATCCAAACAAGACCAATCAAATATGCAATACTGAATATAATTACGAACTAATATAGAAAACGTAGTGTTTTTTTTTCAACTGACTAACCGTTCTTGGCCTAGTGTTCACAGCTTCACCTGACTACAAACGCTCGACTTGAACTATTTTCTTGGATACGACATTGCGAGTCTATCTAAGCTAAGCTAGATAAATTAATCATTAATGTATGCATTAAAAACACACTTATGTGTACGAGCATATCTGCTTTAACAACACGTCCATGTATTTCGCACATGGAAATTTGGTTAAAACCAAAATCGAGAAATTAAACCCCTCCAGTATACTCGTATGTGTACCTCCTCCAGTATGTGCGTTCATGTGTGTGAGATACAGAATAGTATGTATGCAACCTAGCGAGTGAGAGATGCAAAATGTCTAGTCTTCGGCCGCATTCTGATGTGTCCAGATAAAGCAAACCCCAATTAATAATCAAGATGCTGTATTTCAGAACGGGGTAAATAGAAGCGTAGTCATTATAACGAGTCAATAGTACGGACACAGGTAGTAATCTCTGCGACATATACATAATAATATTCATAAATTATGAATAATGGAATGTTACATGTCTAAAATCCTATAATTTTAAGTATATTACATAGACTCAAGTAGTATTTGAGTTGTCTAAAATGAAAACCGGTAAAATAAGTTATTTTCTATACTTTGTAGTTTTCAGCATTGACCAATATGTGTTGTGGTCTAAAATAATAAAGATGCTAAACTTGGAGAGTAAGTGTAATTTGACAATTGAAAAGACAACTGATTAATTTTAATCGATTTTAATTCAACTCATCTTTTATCACCTCCCTACTTACCGTTTTGATTCTGTGTGACACCTTTATTGATATTAGAACTTGTAATAATTACCGGTTAATGTATGTATGACACCGATAGATGTCACTAGTTATTACGTTGGCGATTGACATTGACGAGGTGATTAAGCGCGGTATTAGAAAAAATAATGATAGTTAATAAACGTTGGATGAGACGTCTAAAATGAAAGTTTAATCATTTTGTGCATTGTGATAGTAATATAGTAAACATGAAGTCATCACACTTTTGACAACGGATATATTAGTGGATCGTATTCAACACGGGGTGAGCTATGTATGTTACTTATTAAATATGTAGCACCAAAAACAATCTAACTTCAATATTAATTCACATCCATGAATTTGACTAGTTTACCGAAACGCCCTTAAGAGATAGGTCACTATCTCTGTATGCGTAACGAAGGGCGTTAAGCAAAATGAACTTTCGGCGTATTTGGAGTTGTATCTCCGTCGGTGCTAACCGGGTAACGATCAGAGTTCACTAAGGCCGTTAAGTTCTGCATACTTAAAAATCTTTAAACCCAAGTCCTTTGAAGACGAACCCGTATCATTACATTATTCGGAAAAAAAAAACCGACCAGAGTACGACAAAGACCGTCTATAAGGAGGTCCTGCTGGCCAGCACGCCTGCCGTGGCTCCAGAGATGAGCCGCGACCACGGATATACGTGCTACGATAACTGCATAAATTGTAAATTATTACTATTACTTGTATTCCACTGTAAATTGGTGAAAGACTTGTTTACCAGTTCACAGAAATGTCACATACTATTACCGTAACCCGACTTGTGATGATGAGTTTGTTCCACTGCATCTAATGTGTCCTTGGGCTGAAGGAGAGAAGACGTTACCGGCTATTCCGTATTGTGGTTTGTTCCGCTTGTCCGCGATAATAAATTAAGATTTTAATCTTAAGTTCAATACTTCATTACACTTTATAATTAACATGTTTTAGATTATTCTCTATCATAAGTCAGCAAGTCCACCGGTATATACCGAGTGTTTTTGATTTTAAGGTTTTTTCTTATATTACATTTTAGGTTTAAGGTCATCATTTAGTTTCGTTTTTAAGGTGTGCATTTATTCTTTAAATTTGTGTATATTTTGTGGTACTTTATACTGTCAGTTCGTGCATCATTTAGGTTTGTAATTAATCTTTCTTGGTAGAGGACGAGGGTACAGCGTGGAGGGCTGCTTCGATGGCATTGCTGAGACTGAGCACACGTGGAGACGTATTGTCCTCTTCCGTTGCAGGAGGTGCATCCTTGCGGACACGCCAAGTACGACTTGTACTCGCCATCTTAGCAAAAGACGGTCCAGATGGTGGCGAACCGACACTAGTTGTCGGATTATTCTGTTCTAAAGGAGGTCTCAATAGAGGATCTAGAGAGCTGGAGAAAGATTGCGACGCAGGCGGGAATAACAAATCCGATGAGAAGTCCGGTTTGGGAGGACTATCCATAGCACGCCGGTATGCACGCTCACCGCCACGTTCCTCTCGCTCTTGCCGAGCACGAATCCTAGCTTGACGATACAGTTCCTCTGTGAAACTTTCCAAAGCTTCCCTTGTTACAAAAGGTGGTTGTAAATCCGTTAAAATCCAGTTCTACTATATCAACCGAGCAATCTAGAGGCAAATGAGCAATATACGGCATATGTTTTCTTGTCTGTTCACTAAGTGGCAGAGTCTCACGATGTAAAACTCGTTCACGAATAGTAAGTGGCGCCACTGGTAGTGCGCCCCATGATGCATTTAAGATACGAACATTCAAACTATTGAGAAAAACTTGCTGTCCGTCTTCAGCTTGGTAGAAATAAAAGTACTTTGCTTGATTTTGTTTATCAATATCAGTTAATTTTGTACTATCTTTAATATTATGTGAATCAACTGATAACGATTCTGGTATTAAAACCTCGCCCGATTGATCATAAACTTCATTCAGACGAAAGGATGCTGCTTCTGGATTTAAATTTGCAACAGTGATATTCAATTCTCCAATTTTGTCCTCTATTATTTCTTATCTATCGGCTAGCTCAGTCGGTAGAGCATGAGACTTTTAATCTCAAGATCGTGGGTTCGAGCCCCACGATGGGCGCCAAGGTAATGATACGGGTTCGTCTTCAAAGGAGTTGGGTTTAAAGATTTTTGAGTATGCAGAACTTAACGACCTTAGTGAACTCTGACCGTTACCCGGTTAGCACCGACGAAGAACCTGCTCCAAATTTGCCGAAAGTTGGTTTTGCTTAACGCCCTTTGTTACGCATACAGAAATAGTGGAGTTTCGGTAAACTGTAATCAAATTCATGGAGGTGAAGCTAGATTGTTTTTGGTGTTAAGCATTTAATAAGTAACATAGCTAACCTCGTGTCGAATACGATCCACTAATATATCCGTTGTCAAAACTGTGATGATTTCACGTTTACTATATTACTATCACATTGCACAAAACGATTAAACTTTCATTTTAGACGTCTCATCCAACGCTCATTAACTATTATTATTTTTTCTAATACCCGCGCTTAATCACCTCGTCAATGTCAATCGCCAACGTAACAACTAGTGACCTATATCGGTGTCACACATACATTAACCGGTAATCATTACAAACTGCAATATATTCTAGAACATACGATACAATTGGTAGTGTAAATATCATCAAATTTGATAATCATATGCTGCAAAGCCATATAAAGAAAGTTCTTTGCGCATTTCATAAAACTAGTGGGCGCCCAGTAGTAAAATGATAAATGTCGAAATCTTTATTTCATTTACATGTGTGTATATGTTGTGTAAAATTCAAGCAGTAGCATGAGTAAAATATATTGTAATTAATCTAATATGCTTGTAATGCATTTTATATTTAAAAATAGCTTTCTACACTTATCCTCCATATAAACTTTAACTATGCCAAATTTCAAGTTCACCAGTTCGCGCCATTTGCTTAAAAAGAGATACAAAGTTTCAGCTTCACGTATTAATATATAAATATTAACAAATTCTTTTTATGATGAAGACTAATATATTAGATTATCGATCCGGGTTTACTCATGAAAATTTAAATTTGTAAACGTTAATCATATTATCTTGATTCATGTGTCTTTAGTATAACAATTGATAAATGTATTCAATCTCTTAATGTCGTTAATAAAGGCAAGATTTTACAAGTGCTCCTAGGACTTCCCATATCACTCTTTGTAACAATCTTATTACATCGTTCATAAATTTAAATTATTTTAACCAAAGTAGGCCAAACCACCTAGTTATCTTTTAAATCATTATCTATATCATATCTACCAATATTTACTAGTTATTATTCTAAATTCATCTTCTTTTTATGTATGGAAAATACTGATTCTTTTTTTTCTATATTTATATGTAAAAACTCTTGAAGTACGATTATGTACTTTGTCTTTATTTCAGTATATTGTATGTATGTAATACGTATACATGTCTACATTATTATATACTTGATATACAGTTATAAATACATTATATAAATTCATCTACATAGCAAAAAAACTAACTTACATTACGCCGTAATGTATTTAATAAGAGGATAAATAAAATAAAAGCAATATTGCATAAATATAAAATTGAGTATATAAGTATACCATATTCAATTATTACAACTACAAGTACTTAATTATGTTACATATTAACGGAATAAAATCCTAAGGTCTTTGGATGAGTACGTCAATTAAATGAGACAATTAAAATCTATTCCTGCCGATAATCTGACAGTTCATGATTCCACTGAGGTAGTGTAATCAAATTTTCAAATAACTTATTCGATGTTTCGTTTGTATATTTTCCTATTAATGTATAATAAGGTTCTAAATAATGTCGACTCACTGACACGTCTAAAAAGTGTTGCGCTTCTTGTATTTGATCGCTATGTGGTTCTTCTGTAGCGAAATTTCCTGAAACGCAGATATATTTCACAATGATACATATTTTTTTAACAAATCAATTACCCTTAAACTGTTTCTAGTTGATTTATTTTAATTTAATAACTAAAAGTTAAAAGGAATAATGTATTATATGTAAAAGTATTAATTAATACTTCTGATTTGAACTGTAATACACTAATATTATTTAAATTATGTATATCTTTATATGTATATATAATTATTTTGTTCGTGTGTATGTGACTGAACTCCTCCTAAACGGCTGGATAGATCTTGATGTATTTTTTGTGTGTTTAGGTGGATTCAAGAATAGTTTGGATTCACAATTGGACTGGGTAGGTAGTGCTGTGGTTGAATTTTAGGTTTTTTTTTAATTATTTTAGGGCGAAAAATATCCGCTGGTCGCTGGTCGTTTTTTTTTAGGTATTGAATACCATGATTTTAGATTTAATCTATCCCTCGAGAACAGTACCTTTTTTTCGGGACGTCATGTACTCTATGTCCCTTTGTATATTCCTGACAACATCTATGCTAAATATCATGATGATCGTTCGGATAGTTAAGGCTTGAAAGCATAACTAACAAACAAACAAACCTCACTTTTGCATTTATAATACTATAATTAAGATAGTATGTACCTACCTATAAAACCTAAAACTAGAGCAGAGCTAGATAATTGTGGCAACATTGGTGACGATCTATGCCAACCAATCACTTCATATGTTTGCCCATTTGATGATACTAAAAAATTGTATGGCAAGATATTGTTTATAGTTGTGTTGGCCTGTGAAAAAAAAAAAAAACAAAAATTAAAGATTATTTATATACATTAATTATCAATTTGATCTATCTTTACGTAAATTAATATAATTTTTAGTAACAGCTTTTATGCTATTTCAGATTTACATATATTTAAAAAGGCAGCTGATCATTGGGATTTATTAAATTTAAAAAATCATTTGTAAAAAAACAATCGTGTTATTCCTTACACTAAAATGTTATACCAATAATAAATAAAATATTAACGCTGTTTTATTTAAATTTGCTTCTTATAGTACAAAAGAGAGTTAGCTTAAAGTACAAAACAGTGTACATAAACTACATACTTATATTTTTAAACAAACAAATCAACATATTTTTAAAAAATTATAAAGGGCCATCATGTATTATGTAAGCAGAATTTATATAATTTCTGGCCGTCCCCTCCCTCGGAGCAGCAAAAGTAAGCAAAGTTCTTAACCCTTCCCCCATAATCATGTAAACATTTATATAAGTATACTAGCTGTTACCCGCGGCTTCGCACGCGTTTTTTTAAATATATTAAATAAATTTAAAATTGTGATTACACATCTAGTGTAAATTACAATAATACTATTTCAAAAATATTTGTATCACACGCACATCATCTACTGTAACAGGTAACGTGTACATTATGTATGTGAATACTAATAGTGTATCGAATGGGATGGGATTATGATCAGCCACATAACTGGAATTTTAAACTATATATCACCCTCAGTGCTCACACTATATAAGAAAATAATGAAAATATGAAGCTACACATTATCGAACAATATTAAATAAAACAGCTAATTAGTTACTTATTTGCCCGTAGAATTCAAATATTACTTGTAGTCTGGTGAAGCTGTTAAGCGTAGTCATTTCTAAGAAGAAAAAAAACATTCAAATAGGTCCAGTCGTTTCGGAGATTACCCGGACCAAATAAAAAAAAAAAACAGACATATCGACAGAGTTTAAAAAAATTTTCATGTTTGTAGCATCACAGATTTTATTCACCAAAAATAATTTATTTTAATATAAATTACACTCACTTTACTTTTATAATACGTAATATATCACAAATAAAAAATTGGCAACAAAACTAATGTAGAATAGAGTTTTTTAAGAGTGTTTGGCGGGATTTCAGTCTGTCAGGTAGTGGATTTTATATTTTTTTCATAATATTGTGTTACATGATTCTATATCGTGTAGAAATTGGTTGCGTATTATATAATATCGTTCGTTTATTTTGCATAAGTGAAATGAATGAAAAATAAAACCACGAAGCATTAATTCTATGGTCTTGAAGATTAAGAAGATAAAAAATTACGTTATATTATGTAGAGGATTCGGCGCTTATACCTTTACATTAACTTGGACATAGAAGAAAACTAACTATATTGACAACTTCAGAATTGGCTGTATGGATTAATTCCTTCGACTGTCTGATTGGACGAATATTATTACTACTAAACTTTCTGAATAACAACACAAAATAAACTTAAGAAATGTTTGCGATATAAACGTAACACGTATAATTAAAAATCAAAAACAAAACTAACGTAGAATAAACTTTTTGAATAGGAATACAAAATAAACCATGAAAATATTTTTAATAGAATGTTATCGCGTTACCATGGCAACGCGTATAATACTGACATTAACACGCAGCGGAAGCTTCCAAAGTAGCCCGATTTTGAGACATCATTAGTGCTCAGCTTCTTTTGGTTTTAACGTGATGATATGTAGCCTATAGCCATCCTCGATAAATGAGCTATCTAACACTAAAATAAACTTTTAAATCGGATCTGTAGTTCTTGAGATCATAGCGTTCAACCAAACAAACAAACAAACTCTTCAGCTTTATATATTAGTATAGATTGAAATCTCTCCAATTAAATAAACAAATATTGCTGACGTAATCACCATCCAGAAACCCCATTGCCTATGTCATCAAAAATAAGCAACTCAAGGGCCCCCTCCCGCTATCTGTGTTTATGTAATACTTGAATGACCCCTAACTGAATAGAAATTAACTGAAGGTGTATTATATAAAACTTGCATTTTTATATTAGCCAATTTTTAGAGATGGCTTTCAATGATATCCATTTGAAGTAAGACATTTTTATTTTGTTTTATTAATAGATATTAATGTATCTAAATATTGAACAAAACAAAAGAAGTTATTGAGTGCATGACCACTGCATTCCGATATCTAGGTTACCAGTGTAACGTTAGACAGACCGTGATGGCTTTCGATGAGTACCTTGAAACATGATCCGTATTATTGATATTGTGTATTTTTGTGATTAACTATACATCTATTAAGAATTTCTGGGACATGTCATAAATTTTATATATTTCAAATGATTAATAAGATTTTTATCTATTTACCTTGTTACAATAGATTTGAATATCAGATATTAATATTTATACTAAGATATCATTCATTATGCAAAGTATCTTATATACAATATATAGTATATAATGATTATATACTTCGATTTTGTCATAAATAACAAATTACCTGCATTTCTTGAAGTAACTTCCTACATGATTCCGTGCTATAGCATTCTCTAGTATTTGTTTGAACCACAATTACATCGTTGGCTTTAAAATGCGTCCGTGAAGAAGTTTGGGAAAGTTTGTCTCTGTCCCATTGTATTCTGCTGACCAATTGAAGTGGTTTTTCAACTGGAGGTAGAACATTTTCTGTGGAACAGCATAATTTACACACGTGTGACAAACGCAACATGACAATACAAAATTCAACTTTTTCTTGATAGTGTATTAAGGCATCTCTACAAAAGTTATATTGGTGACTATAATATTGCATCATTCATAACCAATTATACTTTTTTATAGGTATAAAATACATCACCCAACAATAAGACATTTAAACCATTGTTCTATGAATATAACTATATTAATTCAAAATAATTGAAATGTAACTAGTCTAAAAATGTTTAACATTTCTTTTACACCTAAGATCAATAACCATTTAACTTTTGTAAATAACCTTATAAATG
Organism: Antheraea mylitta; assembly: GCA_014332785.1. NCBI lineage: Eukaryota > Metazoa > Arthropoda > Insecta > Lepidoptera > Saturniidae > Antheraea > Antheraea mylitta. The sequence goes on along the minus strand of JACEII010000042.1, from coordinate 445,395 downwards.
AATATCTTCAATAAATGAAATCAGTATTGTTGTACTTATCAAAGGCCCAACAACCTATAGCTTAAGAAGTAGAAATATTTTCTATACTCTTGAGTAATCTGTTTCTTCTTGTTTGAAAAGTGATTAAGTCATCTTATGGGAGATATTACAAAAAATGAAGTACATGGGGATTGCCCAGAAATATATACATTCATAATTGTAACAATTATACTGATCTTCTGAAATGTTTCTTGAATGTTTTTATTTCATATGATGAAGGCAATATGATCCAATATCCCCTTAGCAAAGATATGATAGCCTAGAAGTATTCCTAAAGTTGTGTCAGATTCATAAACATTTTCACCTCTCAGCAATTTAGTTTAAAAACATCCTTATGTTGAATAATGAGGAACTATTGTGATTTTAAACTAAAAGGTCAGATGTAATGGTTTTTTATACAATCTACACTACATCCGCCCACTTTAATCTGACATTCATTAGGGAATTTACTATCTTACTTATAATGTCATTAAAACCACTCTAATTTTGTAACACAATAGTATACAAACATAATCAACAACTAATAAAATTCATATTCATTAATCTATTAATTTAATAAAAAAATAAATACGATTAATACTAACCAGCATCACTTTGTAATATAAGAAGATAAATTCCAATTATAATTCCTGATAACAACAATAAAAGCAGCAAGCTCACTATCACCATTGTAGATCTATTTCTCTCAGGAGCAAAATTCTGCGGAAACCGATGTAGTAGTGGTGTCTCCTCTGTCGGGCTCTGTACATTTTCATCATCATCTCGATGATGTGAATTGTGCCGAGATTCGTGATCTACAATATGCAATCCACATACAATTATTTCATAATTTAATTCTTTTAAATCCATATCGAACACTCAACTGTGCTGTTAATGTAATAAGATATTATGTTTGTTTAAAATGAATAACATGAAATAAAAGTAGAATCCCATCGACTATGATAACAGTATCTATATATATGAACGGAAATGTTTAAGAGTAACACAGTAGTTGATAACATAAAATAAATGTTATTTACAATTCAGTGCATGGAGAGGTAGCTCTACCATTATTAAGTGATCTCTTTCCGCACAATAACTGAACTGAGAACTAAGACTGTGTACTGTACAGATTTGAAAACAGACTGTTACAATCATAGGTAATTGATACTCAATAAACTTTAGATACACACATAAAACAATGTTAGTAGTGTCATATCAAGGCAAAATATTAGGTCAAACACCATTTGTAATATACAGATCATTTGGTGAAGTAGTGTTGTCTGTTAAAAATATCAATTACCTGAAATATAGGTATATAGTGAACTTTGTTTTCGTAATAAATAGAATAATATTAATTAAACTAGCAAAATTAATGAAGCAAATAACAATATAAAATAAAAAAAGTAAGACGAGGTCAGTGTTCAAAGAGATCTAAACCCAAAATCAAATGTTCTTGGGAAAAACACTGTGATATAAGGATACATTAATGTGCAGAATATTTAGTATATAATATAAACAGTTATTGTATACAAGACTTAAGGTCAAAAGACAAATATATTTAAATCTAAACATATAATAAAAGGGTGATGAGATGTAATCTGTCCAATAAATATTTTAAAGAAAAAATATTCAATTGGAGCTTAGAATCAACAACAGAACACATTTGCATGATTTTTAAAATTTTTGTCTGTCTGTTGTTTGTTGTTTGGATTCACACAACAGCTACTGGACAGATTTTGATGAAATTTGGTATGATAATAGTTGGTATAATATATAGGACATGTTTTACATATGTAACACATTTACTAAATTTCAGAAATTGGGTATCTTAACTGTGCCCACTCAATACATGAGTGATAATTCAATGTATGTCTGCAACAAGTTTAGAAAAGTTGAATCTAATAATGAGCCCACATAACTGAAATAGTGAAGACATACAACAAATTTTTGTGATAAATTGGTCATTTCATGTTAAGACATGCTCCTGTTCATGCTCAGTAAGACCAGCAATAGTTTTTTAGATAAATAATGTTAGTTTTTACAACAAATCCACAGAAAATGGTATTTATTTGCGAGATAGTAAGATTAAGCAGCATATCAAGCTTTTTTTTTTTTTTCGAACTGACTATGCTAGTGATCCAGCAAGGTCTTAACAGCTTCACCAGACTACACATGTCAAGCTGGTGTCGATGTATAAAGGTTTATTATAGAGTAGATTAATATGTGAATGATTTTAATATCTGGAACTAACACCTCTTCCTGTGCTTTCTATAATAGCTGTGACGTTTTTCGAATATATACAATGTACAAGTAGATGCTGTAGTGCCATGCTGTGTTTCAAAGAACAAAGTTGTTCACAAAAGGTGAGGCCCATCAAATCGTTGATGGGGAGTTTTAATACACAATACAATCCTATTATTTTATTAATCACTGTTTATGATTGAAGTATCACGAGGACGTAGTCACGGGTACAACTAGTATTGTATTATATTGAATATGAACTTTAGATATGCAGACTTATATAAAAGAAAAACCAGAATAAAGTCATATAATTTACAGCTTCCTTTTATATCTTATCCTATATATCCTACTTACTGTTATTGCAAATCAGTTATGGAAATTTACAAATAAACGTTTATCTTGTCCTTCGTAGGTAAATATTTTATAAAAACACTTACCGACAGATATTAGTGGCTGCATCGTTCACAAAATACTCAGCATATTAGTCACTACACATTCCCTGTAGAAAATAACAAAGGTATTTATTTTTAATTACACTTAATGTGATAATTTAAATACTAATGTTGTGTACATATTCTTGAACAAAAGAATTATCAAAAGTTTATTGACTAATTAGGAATAGATTCCTCTGATTAGTAATTCCAGCGTTACATTGAATGCCCTTTTTATGAAAACGATGTACAGTATATAACTGAACATAAAAACAAAGTGGTTTCATTCAATCTTGCGTGTAAATATAAATCTCAATAATTTCTAGGGATACACGTTCGAAATATATATTGAAGTACCATTCAAGATGAAAATCGATAATGACTAATATAGTCCTGCAGTATTTGTCGATGTTTTATCAAGCAAAATAAATTACTGATTATCGATTTCACATATGAATGTAGTATTATTATGAAACAATCGTAGTTATATCTATTTATTTATACAATTGTAGATACAGATTGTCTCGGGACTGTCGTAAATTAGGTTACGCCAGAATCGGTGCAGCTTCAGTTTTATTTAATAAATTAAGCTCAAAGGTTTTTCGTTCTCACGATCTCAAGCTAGCTACAATAATCTTTGCCTATATGACAATCGTTCTACCAAATCGATTGTATTTATCGGAAACATGGTGTTTATATAGAAGATATGTATGCACACTTGAAAAGGTACATGAAAGCTTACAAAATAGATTCCTCTGTACGGGAAACAACAGTTGCGAAACGATCAGAATGGAGGGCTCTTTTAAGTAAACAAATATACACATCTGAGAGCAGAAGAATAGAGGAGCTTGATCATTACTGCAATGAACTAAAAGCTACATCACCTAAGGCTATACAATATAATTATAATAACGGTGTATTGACTTGTCCTAAATGTGAGCGTACATTTAACGTGAAAATATGATATGCTAGCTATTTACCAGCATAGAAAAGGGTGGAGAAATAAATTGATAAATTAAGTACTTAGCGGTCGCTGTAAAATGATTAGAAGTAAATGATGATAATGACATCGAAATAACTTATAAATAAATGCTAATTTTAGCTTCCTATAATAATATTTTAGCTTTGTTAGCTATTTAAATCTTGACTATATTACGCGCTAAGTTGGATTCATGGCAATATCTGGAGCAGGCAAAAAGATTGATGAGGACTGTATTGGGATTAATAATATTTTTAAAACTAATATTAGCTACAATACTAAACTTAAAAAAAATGAGCCCTCATGTGACGCCACGCAGATGTGAAACACATATGTAACGTAGTAAGCAACACTGTATATACTATAAGTATGCAAGCTTAGTGTGGCAATAGACATTGCGCACAATCGCTAACACAGCATTTCATCACCACGACTCACTCGCATCGCCACGCCAACAATCTGTTTTACACTCCCCTATAGACATTTCACATCAAAAAGTTTATGAATTGTGGTCGATGTTGATATCGAATAATAAATAAAGTAAATACTACTAATATACTGTAAAATAATGACTTATAGAAAACTGGCATGTTTTGTTCAAATTATAAATAATTACATATGACGATATCATATAAAAGGTTTTATGACGAAACAAAATGTAAAAAAAATGATATTTTTAGAAAATGGTAATTTATCAAAGTTGTTGTCGACATTGATTTTAATTGTTACTACTCATGTAGCCATGAGCTTACCTGCTGTGTTTAAATCATGTTGCATCATTGGAATCAAAAATTATATGACTTGGTTATGTCACGTACCACAGCGAATATAACAAATTTATTTAAGACTGAAGTAAAAAATTGAGACTAAATAATTTCTATCTGATTTTAAATATAGATTTTATATTATATTTCGTTACTTCTTAATCTTAGAGTTTTTTTTGTCACTTTCTAATAAATACTACTTTGGTTATCTATCTATCTACTTTTACTATTCACAAATATATTTCTATCAATGTTTTTGATTTGGATTTTAAATAATTAACACTTAATTATTAGAAAGAATGTGTATAGCGTAGTATCAATTTAGTAACACGAAAACAAAAAGCTGTGGAATATTATAAGTACTAATTGTTTTACAAAATTTATTTGATGAATCTCATCTATAGAACAAAAACAACATTTTGAAAACGATACGTTTGTAATCGATATTACATGATCTTTCGCATCACTATAGTAGTGGCGCGCCAAGACAGCCGTTTTGACACATTACAATAGTAACAACGTGAAATGTCGAATCGATGTATTTTCACAAATATTCAAAAATATTTGTTTTATATTAAGGATAGACGCACGTTTACCGGAGATCGTAGTCGTGTTGGCTAACGATTCTATGTATATATGGATATATGTAGAATAAAAATATGTATATAATTTCGAATTTTGATTAATACAGGTCCCAAATTGTGTTGTTATAAATAAGTACAATAATAATCGTAATCTGTTCACGGAATCTTTAAATAAAAACATGTAAAGATTTATTCGTGGGATCATATTATATATAGTATTCGTTAGATAAATGTATAATATATACTTATATACACGCCAAACCAGACGCTTATTTTTTTTTAATTCTCAGTTTTGTGATATGCTTTAATACTGTAATTACTATCTTGATAACATCAAAACGAGAACATTTCTTCGTTTTTTTAATTCCCTTGTGTTATTTATCTCCTCTCGAATTTTAATTAGTAGTGGTACATGGAAGTCTGAACTAAAACTAACTATTAATTAGTTCAATCACCACCCCTTTTCGTGACTTAAATAAAACTTATAAATGTTAATATAGTAGAAGAGATCAAAGTGAAACAACTCGGTTAGAGTAGGAAGTAAAAGTGTTTGATGACAACTGCTTGTTTAAAAAATTCGAACTTTTATAATTTTAACTCTTCCTTTCAAATGTATCGTACACCTTGTAATCATCCGGTTTTGCGAGTAACATTTGCTATTATATTAAAATGTTGGCGTCGTTCACGAAATTATTAAAATGTTGTGAATTTTTATTCTATTGCTTCTACGATATGTAAGAGGTGAAAAATATTTTCGGTGTATATAAAGGAGTATCACGTGATTAATTCAATTACTTGCTATATAACTACAAATGCTAATTAAATATTATCCGTGTTATTACAAAAAAGTTAAATACATATTGAATACTTGCTTTAAAAAAGTTTAGGTACATTCGTATTAAATACACCGTGCTCGCCCACCGCTGCCGAGGCAAATTCGCGTTATCCTTTTTCCCTAACCTAACCAAAACGAGATAAAAGATTAAAATGTCGAATGTTCGGTGCATTTAATACGAAAATACCTTACCTTTTTAAAGCAAGTATTCAATGCGTATTTAATTAAAAAATACCGTTTATCTCTAATACTAACAAATTTAGGAAGATAATTTTAACAGTTCTCGCTTATGAAGTGTTTTATTTTTGTTTTCTGTAAAATGTACTACTGATAATGTCGTAGATACTTTATTGACGGGCAGCGCCCATTTACTGTAGTGAAGTCACACGTAAAAAGACAAGCAACGAACGCATAATAACGAATGCAATAAAACACGCATAGAAAATCAACTTACATTTTGGATGAAATTGCTGAACATGATCAATACGGTCCTTAGATTACCACCATACCATTGTCATTATAATGCTAACGAACAAATTTGGGGTGATAACAGAGGATTTTTTTTTGTTACTGTATCTGTATGATATCTGCGTTTACTGCTAAGCAAATGCTGACTTTTGAAAACATTATTGTCGTTGACTGGCGAAAAGTCTTGGATCACATTAGACATTTTTCGAACTGATTACGCTATTGGCCTAGCAAGGCCTTAACAGCTTTACGGGACTTGTAGCACATTAGATAATTAGAATAATCATAGAAGAAGGCTGAGGGCGATGTGTACACTTCGACAGCATTTGTGATCAAGAAATTATATTTAACCTAAGGGTATTTCTAATAACGGCCCTAGTAGTGATGTTGATTACAATAGTGAACATGATTTGGGTTGTACACTAATGTATTAGTAATGGATAATTAAATAACTTGAAATTCTTATTCCTTGTTTGATCTTATTCTTAGATACCTTACGTAACAACAATGTCCACTGACGTGTATTGTACTAAACGGGCTAACTGGCCGAATATAAATACGCCCTAGTCGAAATAGTAGAAGTCGAAAAAGTAGAGTTGTGGAAAAATTTTGTTGTCGTATTGCTAAATTATTAAGTGAATAAATAAAACTGTGTCAAAATTCATCACTACCGTGAGCTGTCAAAATTATCATCTTAATTTTTACACATTAAACATATTACGTGTTATATTTTACTTCTATATAATCTATATTAATATTATAAAGAGGTAAAGTTTGTGACGTTGTAGGGGATAATCTCAGGAACTACTGGTCATATTTAAGAATAATATTTTAATGTAAAAGAGCTCATCTATCGAGGAAGGCTTATAGGCTATATATCAATGAAGATTCATTCAAAGTATAGGCTAGGCGTATAGCAGACAAGAGTCATTCAAATTACAATAACTTTTGATAAAGTCGACTGCTTTTAATGAAAAAAAGAGTACCTTACTCTCGAAGATATGCTTTATGGTTTTCTTGTTGAGGTTTTATTATGAACCTAGTACTTTATCAGTGATGCGTGTTCATACAAACAGATAGACAAACAGACATTTCTAAAAATGATCGAAATTTATTTTATTACTTATTCCTAGACACCTGCAACATTTTTTTTTTCACGAAAATCAAAAAGTATAGACAAGTTATATTTGCATTCTTTTTTTTCACTTTATTTTTGGCAATCAATCTTTCAGATTATTACTGCCATTGTCGAGTAATAAAGAATATTACAAGCGTCGTGCGATCACTTCAATATTAAGCGCCGTGTGAGTCAATATTCTAACAAGATGGTGGATCCCTTGTTAGAACCTTCCTGGGAGTTTTTGTGGCATCTTAGAATTTCATGCTCCGTGGTATTATTTTCCATTCACTTCACTTATGCACAATAAACTAACTATATTACGTAAAACACCACCAAATTGACAAAATATAAGGTCCAATAACACAAGATTATGAATAAAATATAAAATCCACTACATGACAGACTAAGATCCCGCCAAAAACTCCTATTTACATTCTTATTATATGTATAGATAATAATACCTTGTATCCGATGTACATACTATTCAATTTATAACTCGCTAACTTGTCTGTTCTGGTTTATTTATCGCATTTGTGAGGTAGCTTTACACTTACACTAATAATACCGAATGGACGTCTGTACTCTTTATTCAACACGACTATAAATAGGGATGACGCTAACGTATGGCTGCAGGCTGCATTTTTCTTTTCAAAGTCGGATTTTGTCCTGTGGCACTGCATTGTGTGAACACAATAATATAGAGAGCTATGTATATTTCACATTCAGTTCCCGATACCTATTTGGAACGAAATTTATTGGCGTAAATGTAGTATATGAAGGTAATATGTTGGTATGAATATATCCGATCGTGTTTTAATAAAATGGTATAATTTTTTAGTTACGTATATTACATCCGTCGACATAAATGCGTCATTATTTAATGGGTACTTTTTCTCTCTTATTTACATTCATACTTCTCGTTTGATAAATGTTTTGGATTAAACAGTGAAAGTTAAGGAGAATTAGTCAGAGAAGTCGAAACGTGGAAATCAAATAAACAAAAGCAATATTTATATGGCTCGGTATAATTTACTTGTTACATTTATTCCTGGTCTAAACTTAAGGTTCAACATTACACATAGAATTAGCTTGTTCACTTTTGTGTCGATGGGTAGGCCGGTGAAGCTGTCAACACCTTCATAGGTCAATAGCGTAGCCAGTTCGATAAAAAAAAAAACTTTGCGTCGTAATACAGTAATCCATGTTACTAAGATGAATACGAAAGTAATTTTATGTCTTTTACGTTATCACGTCAAAACCGTTGTACCAATTTGGATGAATTTTGCTACAAAGACAGATTGGATCTTGGAAGGGGATATAAGTAATTATTTTTTTCTCGCAGATATAAAATTCAAAGGGGTAGGAATCACGGGTTAGAATAGTGTATGAAAATTAGCATAAGGAACTAATTATTTCTCCAGTTAAAGATATAAAAATGTATTATATCTGTACAATACGTGTCATATTGGCATGTACATGATCATTTTGTATGAGCGTGTTCCAGTAGAAGTTCACAACACTCACAACGCCCTTTTCGCCGTTCCACTAGACAACCGGGAGCGTTGCGGTCGTGGCGAAAACGTCATTGATGAGGTCATAACATACGCTCACGCGAAGCTCACGACACCCTATGTCTGGAGGTGGGTCGACGTGAGCGTTGACAAAATTGGCGGGATTTTCAATAAAAATGGCGACCGTGAAAATGTCATTACTTGATACGGTATAGGATATTTATATTAAATAACATATTGTATTGAAATACGTAAATGAAATATGAAATGAAATATGTTAATAAAGTTTTGATAATTTTATTTCTTTTGAAAAATGTTATGAAGTCTAAAATTAAATTTAAAAATTAATTTATTATCATTTCATGGTAATTTAATATTTTTCATTTAACCAATAAGATCATTTTTTTAAGTTTTTAAGATAATTAAAAAAAAAAAAGTGAATTATACATTGTTTCTTTAATATACTTAAATGAATTTAATAATTATATGAATTTACTGTTAAGACTTACAAAGTGTAACTTAACCTCTCAAAGCTTTTGTTTTATTTTTCTAGATCGCCATTTCTACTATTTATCTGAACGTTAAAAACGCCCACAAATGCGTTCCACTAGCTCTTACGATCGTAACGCTCGGGAGCTAGTGAAACGGGAAAACTCGCGGTCGTGAGCGTTGTGAGCTTCTAGTGGAACGTAGTCTATATGAAATGACATTATCTGACAGTAGCAAATATAGCTAATTAAATAAGATCCTTTACAAATCCTACGCAATGATATTACAAAATTGATCCTACGTCACTACAGTGTAGATGTAAATCTATGAAGAACAGTGTCATGTGTGTTGAACTAGTGAGTCAATGTATTAGGTAAATAACGGACTCGAGGGCTTTTTTCCGAAAAGTCAAACCTAGGTAGGCTATAGCTGCTGCGGAGTTGGATGTAGTGGATGTGCGGAAGCGAAGTTTACTAACTGTATTCGGTTGCGGGAAGCGCGGGTCCCGTGGGCATAAGTATTATTTGTTTCTGGCGTGGCGTCGAGTGAGTAGATCGACGTATAAGAAAATTTTCTTTGTAAAATATTTGGAGAAAAGTTTTTAACACGAATCTATTCCTGTCGCGCTCTACTTAAACTATTGAACATATTACGAGAGAGACAATTGAACAATAGATTACCGTATCGTCATAATTTCGTATTTCATTGTTTATTCGATGATTTCTTCCTCAAACAATGAACTGTTTTTTTTATAATATAAGAAGCACTTTGATCATATCTGTATGTTTTCCTTTTCTATCTTATATCCTTCCAATTTGTTTTCTGAGTGCCTGGACACTGCGCGTATGATTGAAAAATTTTAATACCTTTGAAGTGTCCTAGTTAGTATTTAATGTATGGGATGAATGAAAATATAGGAACATGATAGTAGTAAATGTGTACTATATGATACAACAATATTCGTTGAAATTTTATTATACAAGAAATGAGAAACGGAAACGGAATATTAACCAAACAGAAGAATACGTTTGTATGGAATAAAGGCCGCCTGTGTTTTCTCTTACCTAACAGTGATTTTGTTGTCGGGGTCGAATGCTGATACTGTGTCTTTGTCTATTGCAGGATGTTCACGTTGTGAGCGCAATATTGGTGGATAACACTAATAAGTTCGGATGATTCGAAGCTTTATTGACATATCTTGTCGCGCGGTATTCCCATATCTTTATTGGAGTTTACGTTTTAATGGAACCTTTTTAGTTTACCAGTTTTAGAAAGAAACGATTTTAAAATTGCGGACGGACGCGGACGTATATCTTTTATAAAGCGTGTAAGTTTCTGCCTTAGCGACATGTTCGCATTAAGCTTACTGAAAGAGTAGCGTGCCAGTGTGTCAGACCTTGTTCCAAACTTCCTGGATGCTTGGTTTGAAGTTGAATATATTGGCGAGTGTGGCCCATATATTTCATGTGTGTGTCCCAAGTGATCTATGCAATACTTGGAAGGATTTAAGTTGTTTTAGTCGTTTCATGCGCTCACAAGTGAAACAGAATAGTGTTACTCTTGTCAAGATTTTCCTCTGTACGCCACTTACGGAACCATATGGTTCACTCTATCAAAAGTTATTGTAATGACGACGCGGCGTAAGTACGAGAGAAAAGTAGATAAGTAAAATAGGTTTAATACAGTCAGATGACTTTATTAATGACTCTTTTTACATAAATTTCCACGCGGGGGAATTCGTAGTACAAATAGCACAGTAGTATATTTATTACAGTTTCAAATATAAATACAATATTAAAAATCCAATAAAGTACAGATTTAATCAAGGTTAAGAGTGCAAACTTCAGATATATTTCTATCTTAGGTATATCAACAGGTGAAATACTCTTAATTGATAACTTTTCGTGAAAGATTTTGGTATCTTTAAAAACCTATAGAATTTACTACGTATATACGAGTATACGTATGTTTATATACGTTACCACTTTATACAATCATCGACACCATTAATTCTACACAGATATAAGGGTAAGTAGGTTAAATACTTTTAAAATAAGATATTTCCATGCCGTTACCTACAATTCGGGTGTCGGTTTCTTCACAGAAAGATCGATGGCTCTTGGACAAAAAAAAAAAATATTCTAGCATATTTCGACGCTATACAAAGTTTATGAAACATTCTACCGGTTACATTAGTCACTAGATTGTTTGCGGATGTTAATGTATACGGATTAAAAAATTAATTTAAGCATACACTTGATTATAACCGCAAGAATTGCGTAATTAAACGTGAGGCACGTCTCGAGAGGTCACTTTCTTTGTTACATAAACTGTCTATACCTAATTCAGTACAGCAAATCGTAGATGTTATTACCGCTGCATCATATATTGTTTAACCCTATCGATACAGTCTCTATCGAACAACACCGATATGGGCCTGTTAGACGCTCACATACCGAGCTCCAGCTCGGAGATCGGCTCCGATATGGAGCTCGACGTAGCGGCGTCCGCCGTGCCGCCCGCGACCTCCGAGTCACCCGCGATTTCCACGCCTTCCGCGACTGAAGATGACGATGACGGTTACAAAACCGTTACGTATAATAAACGTTTCCGCCGCGGTTCCCGCTCTTCCGATTCCGACTCGGGCTCCGGAAGCCCGGCGGAAAAACTCCCTTGCTTAGAGAGTAGGGTAGACGGCGCCCGGGTGCCTAACGCGGCTACGTCACAAAGCGTGAGGCTACGCTTGGGTAGAACCAGCCCTATCTCCGCCCCGTCCACGTCCACGCCTACTCCGCTCACCCAGCCTAACGCTGTCGGCTCCGCAGCGTCGGCTAAAAAGCACCGCCTGCCGCCCCCAATCACGATCCAAAACAAATCGCGGTGGATGTTCATGTCCACCGAACTCAAAAAACTAGGTATACACTACACGTCCGCCCTGAACACCCAAGCAGGCATCCAAGTTAAGGTAACCAGCACCGACCATTACCGTAAACTAACCGATTTTCTCCGTAGGCAGAAGATAGGATATTTTACGTATGCATTAGAGGAGGAGCGTCTCCTCCGTGTAGTACTCAGACGCATCCCGGTCAAGATCTCAACCGAGGAGGTTTTAGAGTCCCTTAAGGATAAAAATTTCCCCGTCCGGGAGGTATACCGCATGTACCACCCGCATACAAAGGTCAAATTCAACTTGGTGTTGATCATTCTTGACCGCACTAAGGAAAGCAAGGACATTTTTAACGTCACGTTCGTGTGCGGTCTCACGGGCGTATCCGTAGAGCCCCCGCGTAAGTCTTACGCGCCCTCGCAGTGTCACAACTGCCAGGGTTACGGTCACTCAGCTAGAAACTGCCACCTGCGTCCCAGGTGTGTAAAATATCTGGGCGATCACTACACTAGGGAGTGCTCGCGTACCCCGACCACAGCAAACCCTCCGAGCTGTGTTCTGTGCGGAAACGCGGGTCATCCCGTGAATTATCACGGCTGTCCCCATGCCCAGCGCACGCAACGCCCTCGGTAAGCGAGACAGGCGGCCAGAGCGCCTGTCGCCGTCACCCGCCCTCCGCCTCCGCCACTCATGCCCGTGGAGGCCTTCCTCGGCCTGCCGGGTGCCTCCCGCACCCCGGCAGCACCCGCGCCCACCCCGTGCGTGCCACCCTCTGTGCCGCACGCGCTGCAATCCGTGCGGGCCCTTCTGGCCCCCTGGGCTCCCAAACCTCAGCCCCAGGCTCCGAAACCTCAGGCTCAGCCTCCGCAGGCGAAGCCTATTCAATACGACCGCCTCAGCACCTTTTCTTTCGACGGCGTTGACTGGATTAGCCAGTTAATGGTCATGAACGATATAGTAGACGTCTTACCTTTTGCCGAGCTTCTCGTGACGAAGAGAAGTTAGGATATGCTCAGAGCGTTCGCGCGTTTCCCGGCTCTTGCTAGGATAATGAACGAACTCGCCCGTGCTCATTATAACAGATCAGTTTAACAATGTTTGCGGCAATGAATAGGGTTAAACCGCGCGGTCTATCTCTTTCATTTTTTAATGCTAGGAATCTCTCAACACAGCGCGATCTAGTAGCTGCCTTCTTGCGCGATAAACAAATAGATATTTTCCTCGTACAGGAAACGTTATTAAATGAAAATGCGTAGCCCGCGAATCGCGAATTATAATATAATTTGAAATGACCGTACCACCCGCGGGGGTGGCACCCTAATCCATTTTAAACGCTCCCTATATTGTTTGCCAGTAGATCCACCCGCTCTATCCAATATGGAAGTGTCAGTGTGCAGACTAGGGATGGCCGGACATCCGTCCGTCATAATAGTATCCGCGTATCTCTCGCCGAATAAAGAGTTATTAAAATACAACTTAGAAGCGTTGTTTGAATTAGGAGACTCCGTCATTATAGCGGGGGACCTCAACAGCGGGAACGTCATCTGGAATAGTGCAACTACTTCTCGTAACGGGAAGACACTGGACAGACTAGGCAACGATCTAGCTTTTGACGTCATAGCCCCTCCGGAACCCACTTACTATCAAGATAACTGTCGTCCGACAGTGTTAGACATAGCTCTTTTTAAAAATGTCACGGTTCGGTTACGACTCATACAAGTCGTAAACGAACTTGACTCAGATCACCGCCCTGTAATATTGCTATTGGGATCGTGCTTGGATGCCACCCCTCCGTCGGTCAGGGTGGCCGATTACGCGAAACTCGCGCGTTATTTCAAAGATAATCCGACGTCTCTAAGTTTAGACAGGATCCCGGACGTGTTGGTGTCGAAAGCCGACACGGATCTGGCTATCTATTCATTGTTCGACTATCTTCAGACCGCTGTCAGGGAGACCTCGAAAGAGGTACAAGCGGTGAACGATCACCGCTTTATACTCCCGGATGACGTAAGAAAGTTGATCACGGAAAAGAACGCCGCGACTCGAGCTCACGACACTAATCCGTCTGTAGAGAATCGCGATCGGTTACAATTATTACGAAAGAAGGTTAGGACTCGTATTTCTGAGATCCGGGCCGACAGATGGGATAGGCTCCTGGAAGACATCCGGCCATCCCACCTGGCGTACTGGAAACTCACGCGGACATTTAAGTCAGACGAGACTATTCCGATGCCCCTTCTCGATAGAGGCCCCGGGTTAGCTCCCGCGTTCGATAGTATAGACAAGGCGGAGTGTCTCGCCGCGAGTTTAGAGAAACAATGCACAAGAACGCAGCAAACACTGACCCTATACATATTGGATCGATCGAGACCTCGGTAGAGCACGCGTTAGCCTCCCCGCCGGCTGATACGGTAACTCCTATCACTTTCGATGAAGTATCGGATGCCATCAAGCGTCTAAAACTTAGGAAGTCCACAGGTCCCGATGGGATCAGGAACGAAGTACTCAGACTCCTTCCTGATCGCATCATAGCTTTATTGGTCTGCATCTTCAATGTGGCCATGTCTCAGGGCCACTTTCCAGCCGCCTGGAAGAAGGCCGTAGTGATAGGCATATACAAGCCTGGCAAAAAAGCTAAGCTTCCCGATAGCTATCGCCCGATTAGCCTGTTAGATACATTAGGTAAATTATACGAGCGGCTGCTTCTGAACCCTCTCCAGGTTTCGATTATAGATTTAAAATTAATACCACCTGAGCAGTTCGGATTTCGTGCCTAACACGAATCAAGTACACCGCCTCACGGGGTACATTTTCTCTAAATTTAATGCTGATCCGAAACGTAAACCGAAACGCGCAATTGCAGCCTTCTTCGATGTCTCCAAAGCCTTCGATAAGGTTTGGCATGGAGGGCTCATCCATAAATTATGTAAATCTCACGTGCCTGTTAAGTTAATTCATATTGTCCGCGATTATCTCACTGATAGGACTTTCCGTTTTAAAGTGGATGGGGAACTATCCTCGCCCCACCCTATACACTCAGGTATGCCACAGGGCTCCATACTCGCACCCTCACTATTCAACCTGTACATCAGCGATCTACCTCGGTCTCCGTGGGTCGAGGTAGGTTGTTATGCTGACGATACAGTTATTTACACTTCCAGCTGGCGGTCGGACTTTCTTAGAAAGCGCATCGAAAAGGCCGTTTGCACACTCGGTGAATGGTTTCGTCGATGGCGGATAGAAGTTAATCCTGATAAGAGTGCCCCGATACTTTTTGACCCTTCGCGACGTAGAAATAACCTTGAGTCCATCAGCCTATATAAAGCCGATGTACCGTGGGCCGGCGAGGTCAAATATCTCGGTGTTACATTAGATAAACATTTAAAGTTCGAGTCACATATAGATAGAGTGCGAAACAAAGCCGCTATGGTCTTGGGTCGCCTCCACCCTTTGCTTTGTTATAAGAGTAAGATGTCCCTCAGACACAAGCTCACCTTGTATAAGATATGTATCCGTCCCGTGATGACATATAGCAATCCCGTTTTTGCACATATGTCGAAAGATAATTTTCAAAAGTTACAGGTTTTCCAGAGCCGCGTTCTACGTAAAGTTATCGGTGCCTCATGGTACGTCCGGAATAAGGATCTTCACAAAGATCTGGAGATGCCTTCTATTTGGGCGTACATTAAATCCCTTACTAGTAGTTACTTCGAAAAAGCCGCGAATCATCCCAGTCCGTTAGTGGTATCCGCTGGAAAATACGAAACCGTACCTAACGCTGCTCGCTGCAAAAAACGCCCGCAACATATTTTTACCGATCCTCCCAATGAAATAACGGCAGCGAACGATCAGTACCAGCCTGTCTCTCCAAACAGAGCGTGTTCACGCCCACGCCCGCGTAACCACAGATCACGCCGCAGTGGTCTGGGGGTAAATTTCGCTCCCTCACACCAGATTAGGCCCCCTCGGCAGCGACTCAAGCCTAGGTCCGTTCCCTCGGTGTGGAGCCCTTGAGTGCGCTGCTTGCGCGATACAGTGACGCAAAAATTTACATCACTGCTACAACACTACACGATCACCCCCACACACGTGCACGCACGCTTACACATGGAAGTGGAAGGGTTTTATTTTTTTTTCCTTATCGAACTGAAGAAACTCTAATTTTCCGATAAAAAATAGATGGAGGGGGTTGTTGAGGCGTGTATGCTTGGTACACATATGCGTCTCAACAACTCAAACATATATGAATAGTTAGCTAGGTTAGGTAAGTTAGGTTGAGACTTTGTATGTAACAGGCAACAGCCAACCTTAGGTGTGCCGTGCACCCTTGAGCTAGTTGCCCAAATAAAATCGGCTGAGTGCCTTAAGCGCTCGCCTTAGTAGTTCGGTGAAGCTGTTAAGACCTTGCTGGGTCAATAGCGTAGTCAGTTCGAAAAATATATATATATATATATATATATAGCCGATATTTGATGCAGTGGTCTATTTAAAAGCCCTCCCAATCGCAGATACAAGCCAATTTGTTACTAAGAAGTTAATATAAACAATATATATATATATATATATCGGCTACATATTTATTTGATCACTTAAAAAACGCTTAAAAATACACTATAAACAAATGTGTATACATTGTGCTAAGTTTTAAGTACGTATTTAGGTTGGAAGTCAGTTACATTTTAAAATGAACTAAATCCAATTTTAAACGTTCATATAACATGTTTAATTTTTTTAAGATTTCCAATTTTTAAATATCTAGAAAAGATGTCCAAATTATACCGTTCATGAAGTTTTAAATTTTTTTATACTTTTATATCTCACATGTACAACATTTGAAGATCTTGAAAAATAAGGTAAAATATTAGGAAGAGATAAAATGTGATTTCAATCATTTTGAGATGTAACGACACAAGTATCAGATACAAAAACTGTTTAATTCCCATGTGTAGTATGTAAAGTCAGATTTTGAGTCTGACAATAAATATATGGTAATCTATACATCTTCTATACGTATAATAAAAATGAAGTGTGTGTATGTTACAGCATAATAAAAATTTGTCACTGATTTGGTACGAAAGTATACTGGCTTCTGATAAAAAAATGCAATTTTTAAAATTTTTGTCGGTCTGTCTGTCTGTCTGTTTGTTTTTTCCGGGTAATCTCCGAATCGGCTGAACCGATTTTGACGTGAATTTCATTGGCAGATAGCTGACTCTAGATCTC
This sequence comes from Antheraea mylitta, assembly GCA_014332785.1. Classification (NCBI taxonomy): domain Eukaryota; kingdom Metazoa; phylum Arthropoda; class Insecta; order Lepidoptera; family Saturniidae; genus Antheraea; species Antheraea mylitta. The sequence continues at coordinate 427,842 of JACEII010000042.1, read as the reverse complement.
GAAAACGGTTAGACTAATTTTCACGAGACTTTCACTGGCAGATAGCTGACCTTATAAAAAGTAATTCAGGCAATTTTAGTTTATGCTAGCAGTTAACCGTGGCTTTGCCGACAATACTTTCTTCAAAAGGGTAGACAAATTTTCCGGGGACTTTCACCTTATCCTATAAAAAATAATTGAGGTTATTCTATTTTAGACTAGCAGTTACCCACGACTTTGTCTGTATGATTTCAACTCATTCTTTATTTTTTATTAGATAAATAATTACCAAGTAATTGTTACAATTAGATATTATAATTATTAGTAACTTTGAAGATAAAAAAGGTCTTCCTAATAAGATTTTAGACCATAAACGTATTACGTAAAGAGGTCCATAATATAATTTCTTGCAGAACAGACAAGCCTTTATTTTTTGTATAGACACAAAATCGTAATTATAATGACAAAGTAATGTAAATGTAAATATAATATTTTAAGTCATTGTTTTATTAGTTCCTTACACAGTGTTAGTGAGCACGAAGATAGTTATATGGTGGGTTAAAATCCCAAATATCTTGCTGATGGTAAACCTCACTAGGTACATTGTTAGTATTTATATATATATTGTATACATTACATGCTACTTACTGTAAGTGGCGTGCGTGTCGTACTTAGAATTGTTTTAAAGAGCATTTCTATAATTGTACATAGTCTCACAAGTTTATAATTCTTTAATACAATTTTAAAAAAGCGTGCGGAGCCGCGGGTGCCCCTTGTCTATATATAGAATAAAAATGAAGTGTCTGTATGTAACAGCAAAATAAAAAAAAATACCGATTTGGTATGAAAGTATACACGCTTTTGATGCAAATTTTAAAATTTTTGTCATTCTGTCTGTCTGTCTGTTTGTTCCGGGTAATCATCGAAACCGCTGGACCGATATTGATAGAAATTTCACTGGCAGATACCTGAAATTACAGCGGGTGACATAGGCTACTCTAAATTAGAGTAAGTTTTAACCGCGGATTCGTCTGCAATGTTATCTCCAATATGGATGGACCGATTTCCACAAAACTTTCACCAACAGATAGCAAATATTATAAAAAGTAATATACATTATATTAATTTAGATTAGCTGTTAACCGTGGCTTTGTCCACAGTACTGTCTCTAAAACGGTTTGACCGATCTTCAAGAAAATTTATTGGTAAATATCTGATTTTATAAAAAGTAATTCAAGTAATTTTAATATATACTAGATGTTAACCGTGGCTTTACCCGCAGTAATCTCCAAAATGGTTAGACCCGTCTTCACAAAACGTTCATTGGCCGATAGCTGACTTTACAAAAAGACTTTACAAAAAGAAATTTTATTTCATACTAGCTGTTAACCGTGGCTACACCCGCAGTACTATCTCCAAAACGGTTAGATCGATCTTCATAAAACTTTCATTAGCCGATAGCTGACTTTATAAAATGTAATTCAAGCAATTTTAGTTTATACTAGCTGTTAACCGTGGCTTCACCCGCGTTACCATCTCCAAAACGGTTAGTCCGACTTTCACGGGACTTTCACTGGTACATAGCGAACCTTATAAAAAGTAATTCAGGTTATGCTATTTTAGACTAGCTGTTAACCGCGATTTTGTCTGTATGAAATTTAGCAAGATTTCAACTAATTCTTTATTTTTAATTAGAGACATAATTATCAACTTATTGATTACAATTCGTCGTTATAATTATTAGTCACTTTGAAGATAGACAAGGTCTTCCTAATAAGATCTTGGACCATAAATGTATTTCGTAAAGAGCTCTATTATACAATTTCTTGCGGAAAGAAAAGCGTTTACTTTTTTATAGTCACAAAATCTTATTTACAATAGAAATGTATATTAAATGTAGTGTAGATGTAAATCTTTATAATAATATTTTAAGTAATTGTTTCATTAGTGTAAGTGAGCACTGAGGTAGTTATATGGTGGGCTAAAATTCAAAATATATTGCTGGTGAGCAACCTAATTAGGTGAGCTGTTAATATTTATATACCTAATGTATACAATACATGTTACTGTAAGTGGCGTGCGTGTAGCACTTACAATTGTTTTAAGAGCATTTCTATAATTGTACATAGTCTCACAATTTTATAATTCTTTAATACAATTAAAAAAAAACGCGTGCGTAGCTGTGGGTACAGCTAGTAAATAAATAGTATTATTAAAGAGATAAATCAAAAACAACTGAAAAAATAAATGATACTAAAAATTTGGCAGATTTTCTAGTTGGTCACGAAAAACACACTGTTTTCTGATAATTGAATTTCTATAATTCGAATTCCTAAATGAGAAATTTTATGACTTCTTTAAGCACTTTTCAAGGTGCTTAACGACATCAGTAATTAAGTTTGTTGAACTTGAGTGCAATTCGAGCTCGCTAACTTTCACTTTCAAGACGTAATCGTCAATCTTTAATTCGTAGATAAAATAATCAACGATTTGTCCTAGTCTAAATATTATATTTTCGTTTCGTTATTTCAGATATGCTTCTTCCTTATCCTTCTCATTCATATTTTTAGATATCATTAATTAATTTCTACATTTTAAAAGTCAACTACGTATGTTGCCCATGTTTTGTTAGTTTTGCCTTTAATTACATATATCTGCGATTATGAAATGGTTATGTGTAAAATTCATAAATAATAATAGACATTTGAATTGGGAATAAACTTTCGAATAAAATTAATATACTTTTAATATCCTCTTTTCTACATGGGGAAATCCCTATGGATTCCCACCCTAGCATACCTAGGGTATGTCCGACTTGCACAGACTAAAACCCAAAGGTGCCTTTAATCACCTATAGACCGGGGAGCAGGAGCTGACGAATTGGCACTATGTCTACTCCCCGGCGGGTGTCGGGCCTTCATCAGGGACCTCGTCGCGGCCGAGGGGTCAAAATCGTTGACCCCTCAGAGGAGGGCGAGAGTTGCCCTCCCCGACGATCGTGGGAGGCACATCGGCACAATGCGCCTCAACCACAAGTGCCTATGCAGATATTCTGCCAGGGCGACAGACATGCCCGCGTCCATCGCCCGCAGGCCCTTTTTTTGGCGGCCTCAGGTTCTTGTTGATCGTCGACCGCATACTTTTAATATCCTAGTTCAACTTTATTATGTTGAGCATAATTCACCATTTTATACCATATAATAATGTGATATAAGATGTAGAATTACTATACGAAATTATTTATTGTACAGAAATGAAAACCAGTTCGATATAAAATTTAGCAGAGGTAAGCTTAAATCTGAAAAATGTAATACAATATTGATCCACATAAAAAGGCAGTTCCAACGGTACCATTTTAAAGTGAACTGAGTTGCAGACTAGTATAAAATAAAATAACGAAGAAAGTAAAGAAGGGCTAGAGATACACAGTCGGAACGGACAATAATAGTTAAATAGCGATAAATAAATATTGTCAAGAAGATATGTTGCTTTTGTTTCTTGTAAAAGTACTTCTAAATAATTTTAAATAACATTCTTCAGTATCCCTGAGATCAAAAGATTTGAATTAAATGTTTTTTTTTCAGTTGGTTTTACGTTTATTGTTGATAGAGCTGCTAGACTCAATAAAGGGGCATGCTAATTTTAGAAAATTGTAAATCTATAACTTTTCTTACGACCTCTACTACAGAGACAAACAGCTGTGCAACGTGGTAACTGTTCAAAATAGATTTGATTACGTAATTGGATAACCTTGATCAATTAAAAAAACCTAAAAATATTTGTAAAGGTTACTAAGACTGACGTTCTTTCTGTTTTTTAAACTCTGAATTTTTAAGTGTTTATGGTAAATTTTATATATTTTAGAAATTCCCTTTGAAGGTACTGCCTGCCACCGCGTGCCTCTACAAAAAAGCCATGAAATATCCTAAAATTTAGAGATACACAAAAACTAGATTATATCCTGCAAAAAGACAAAAAGATTAGCGGAGAGATTTCAAGCAAAACCTGTCCTCACTATTTCAATGGAATTATTGTAAAAATATATATTGTGTAGTGTTTATATGTTACTTGTTGCGTCCGGGACATCGCACGCGTTTCTGTTGCAACAAATAGTAACATTTTAAAAGAATGTATCCCGAACGATTCTGGAAGAAGACAGATATCTAAAGCGAATTATAAAAAGTGTTTCCAATGAAATATAGGCACGTCTAGCATCAAAAAAAGCTAAATTAATCTTTAATTCTGTAGTCGTTGGTATAAGGGCAAGAAACTTTTTGCAAGTTTTTATTTCATTTTATTTCTTTTTGCTTTTTGGCGTTTTGTTTTCTTGAACAAACCCTCGTTAAAAATAAAGTGCAAAAATATAAACCAATAAATAATATTTTAGTTATAGTATAGTAAATATTCTCTTTGTTCGAGTATCTACAATACAGAAATTTTCATGCGATTGCATGAATATTGCAGGAGGTGATGTGTTGTAGCGCTAATTAGTGGCAAATAATAGAAAGTGGATAGGTATCATAAAAATATTTTCATAAAAGAATATAGTTGAAGCGGTATTGGATGTAATCCACCTTAGACATATAAATAAGTAGTATACCAACACCCATTTTGTACATACAAAGCAATCATTATTTATATAAAATTAGGTATAGTTTTCACATAAAGCAAATGTTTAATCAATGTAAATGCATCTGCGGTGTAGATAGATAAATTGAACTGATCTGTGTGTACGGATCTGTTTTCACTAACAGCTCTCAAAGCTCTTTCAGGTGAAGTATTCCGTCAACATTACGGAATTGAAAGGGGAGCGCCATTGAAAAATTTCTTGTATTTTCTATGGAATACGAATTCTAGATATATGAATAATTTTCCGGAGAACAGGTTAATTTGTTTTATAACATTTATAAAAAATATGTTTCACTTTAAGACATTATTAATAGGTACTTAGCGCACACCTTACTAAGTACACTAGCAACGCGCCCCGGTTTCCTAAATTCCTACGAGTGCAATGTATTAATAGAGATATTGATAGAGACAATATATAGTCGCTTTTTTGGAATTTTAACAATTAACAGTTTATGAGCCTCAAAGAAGTTTGCCGTTGGCGTAACTCAAATTACAATTTTTAATTGCTTGCCATTTTAAATTCGTCCTAAAGTGTAAGATATTCATGATTGATTGAAGAAACGATTTGCTAGAAGCAGCAACCTTGATCTGCAGTAGATACCTACACTAAATAAAATGTTTAATTAGGGACAAATTCTTATTGTATTAGTCCAAATACATTAGCAAATATGCTATATTATTTAAATAGTATGTAATAGATTAAGATAGTAACGGGACCGTTATCCTTATTTTTATGTGTCTCATAGAGTTTAGCCAATGTTGGCTATGTGAACTCTACATAAACATAACCTTATAGAAATAGATACACTGTAAAGCATAGTCACACTCTTATCAAGATATATTACATAGTTTAAAAGAACTTAAAAAGCCCACAGACAAGCGCGAAAATCAAATTTGTTTTATAATATTTACAAATTTATTTATATATAAATAAATATAGAAGATGCACACTTTCCTAGCAACAATGCACGTGTCTTGTAACGTTATTGCCACGGGTGTCAATTTAATCAAAAAACAAAAGGTAATCATATTCGTAGAGACATGTCCAAAGTTCATTTTACAATTGTAAAAGTTCAACCCGTTCAATTACACACATAGCTGTATCAGGTTCACTTTTAAATCGTATTATGCTTACCTAGTTATGTATAATTAGAGTAACCATATTTTGCTCCGCCTTCAATGGGACGAAAAAATTAGAAATATCTATTTAGCCATTAATAATTTCTGATATATTTAGGTAGCGTAACAGTACATAATTATAAAACTTATATAAATATGACTGCATTTATAATGATTCATAATAGTCCTACTTTTTTATATTTACTAATGTATTGTCATGTTGACGACCCTAAAATAAATAAATAAATAAAAATAAATAAATAAATAAATATATACAGACTCTATAGTCTACGGCGGGAAGCGATTTATTTTATTAATTTCTTTATATACCACGATGGTAGTAAATATGTGGTGGTGGCATGTGATCCGTTTCATTGCAAGTGGTCACGGCAGCTTAAATACACTAGGTAACAACAGGAGCAATACATTTGAATCCAGACCGCTTTGTCGCCATATAGCTTTAATTTTGTCGACTAGTTGTCGTTTTTTCACTCTTTCCTTCCTTTTGTATATATTGTAAGCATGCAGGAGACATTTGATCTCATAATCAAATCTACTCTTGTTCGCTATGATCAAGGGTACCCTGGATCGTGATTTTACAAAAAAATATCTTTAGAAATCAAAACAAAATTTTGATTAAAGAAAACACATAACTACACTTTAATAAATCTGGTTTAAACAGTTTGAAATGTAATCTGTGATTTATTTATATGAATATCGTAAAATGCCTATCGAAATACTTATAAAAAAGATATTGACATGTTGTTAACAAACTGACGCTACGCTCTGAACTTGTTGAACCTACACTTTTAAAATTATAGTTTGTCATTGACAATAAAAGTTGTAGTTTTTTAGTTATTATCCAGGAATTTGTAGGTGGTAGAGCCATTTTGAAGCTATTATTGGCTTTAGTATGAATGGGTCTTCTCGCCCTGGGTAATACCACCCTCTCACAGAAAACCGACATGAAGTAACAGTGCTTGTTTGTAACACCTCTCTTCACCTATCTCCTCACCTCTTTCCTTCCTTTCCCCATCTCCTAACACTAACTGGCAACACACTTGAGGCTCCCCTGGTGCTGCAAGTATCTATGGACGGTGGTGATCACTTAATATCAGGTGACCCACCAGTTCGTTTGCCTCCTATGATATGAAAAAAGGGACCAAGTGCCCCGAGAAGCAAGTATCCCCAGTCTTTCCTATCTAACAGTATTTTGGCGAAACAAAGGGCCTGATAACAGTAACAGTCCCGTAACATCGGGATAAATGGTCAACCTACATGTACTATGAACTAGAAAACTGCTTGTAAGTGAAATAATAGCTGTATGCGAAAATTGCCATGTTAGTACTTCTACTTGCTTATTTATTCTCAAGCTGCCTGCCAGCAACGTAATACAAGTTGTAACCTAAAACAAATATTGCAATTAATTATACTTCTATATTAAAGTATTCATTTCATCATTTTAACAAAGGTGAGTAATATATTTGAATATACTATAATCAGTAATTACGTACACGTTTAGAAGCGATAGTAAATACTTAATTTTTTATTGAAACCTAGTAGGCAAATAATAATCAGCAGGAGCAATTTCATTAAATAAAGTTAATGTAGGTACGCATTATTCCTGTCATGCAACTGGTCAGTAAAAGTAATTTTAAAGCTTGCAAGTGTAATAATTATTTTATTATGATAAATTATGGTGTAATTTCACGGCTTATTCGAGTTTCGGGCAAACATTACGTACATTGGTATTTGGTATTTATTTTAATGTCTGGTATTTTATTAATGTGGAGATAGCTGTGACTCTATATTCAACCCTGTCATTGTCATTAAGCAGCCATGTGAATCTCATCGGAACAGCATCTAAGTAATGAATTATACTTCAACGCACACGGAAGCACTGGTTTTTTACCACGTGTTTGACATGAAATTATGGCGGTCACAACACAGTTACATATTTTTGGCGTTTATATAATCAATAAGAAAAAATATTATAATTTGTTTTCTATACATAATATGTATATCAATCTGAATGTTTCTTTTTTATTGTGTTTTTACTTACTATGCCATTGATTTGAATGCATGCCCGCGAAGGTTTCTGAATTAGTTCAACCTTTATACATTAGGTGGCGTGCGAATGTTGAAAGCTTACATTATATTCCGTAGTGTACTTCTAATCAACTAGTAGTCGAAATTCGGCCTAAAATCATTTTTTTAAGTTTCAACATTTCTGAGGTTTTTTTTATCATAGGTAGTAAACGAACAGGAGAGTCATCTGATTGTAAGTGATCAAAGTGTGTAAATTTGTAATTATGGAATATATTTTGTTAAGCGACCTCTACTACATCAGCAAGCTTATATAAGCATCTACTTTATTATACATTCATTTCATATTTATTAATATACATATTTGTATACATATATAATTTTTCAGTATATGTACACGTAATCGAACTTTGATGATATTTTGATCTGATGAAATTTTTGCTGTTTGTTAGTGTCCGAGGATTTAAGAATAGTTTAGATTCATAATAGGATAATATAGGTGGTGCGTCAGGATTTTTTTATTATCAAGGTTGGCTAATTTCTGCTGAACTCGCTGGTCATATATAATTTATCTAGGAATAATATCTATTCAGGACGATTGTTTGACCACAAAATTTGACATTCATGTGTGAATGTAAATGAATGTAAATTTTTGTAATCAGTAGCACGACAGAGTTACTGCACTATGCCTATGCACTATGCCTGATAGGTAAGCATATTACAATCCAAAAACAATGGCAATCAAGTAATCCGGTGAAGCTGTTAAGTAATTGCTAGGTCAATAGCGTAGTCAGTTCGAGAACACAAAAAATGGCTTTACGGTACGGCAAAAATATGACGCTGCGAACTTTGTAGTTCGTGCCCAGATACAATTTACCATAAAACTATGGCAACGAAGGCCAGCGCACGTGGTTTAGTTGTAGGAAGGGGAGGAAGGGATTAAAGTAAATAACTCTTCGAAACACTCGCCGTGATACAGGCGGTAGCAGACGCTCAGTGAGGCTATATTCCTGCACAACTGAAGTGGCTCTATATACTCTGTTTCTTCTGCATATCAATGATATGTTGCCCCTAGGTCATATTCATTGCTATGCAGATGACAGCACTATCCATGAGTCCTATTACAGCAAGCCATTTACATAAATCGTCAGGGAGTCCGTATGCCGGAAGCTTTGAAAGAAGACCACGGTGCCAGACCCTATTAAATTCCTTGGCAATGTACATTATAGTATTATGTATTTTATTGATAAATTTTATCATTCTCCTGTCCTGTTTATGAACAATACGAAATACCATGATACTCCGTGTGCGCGTATATATTCTTTACTTTCAAGTTTCAAAGTATCAAACACTATTTTAAGAAATTAAATAGCCTAAAAAGGCATACCAGTTTTTACGTTTGTTGTGTGGTATACATATAACTTCGTGCATTGAAATTAATTACCCTTTGCTTCATTTGAAAATTGTTAATGTTTATTTTCATGATATCAGTTCAGATAACTTCCAACAACGCATTAAACATGTGGTTTAACACTAGCCGCATATTTGCGTAATTACATTTTCTACTGAAATATTTATTAATAACTATTTATTTTAAGGTATGAAGCAATGATACAGTTATAATATCATTGGTATGGAATATTTATAATGAGAATATTGAAATGTAGTCATTTTCTAAAAAAAAATGGTCCTATTTTTACAAAATATAATTTTGTACTATAGCTATATATATTTTCTTTTATTTATTTAGTATTACATTAAATTATTTATATTGTAGTTAGTAGCGAACTTTTCACGTTATTTGGATAGAAAGACATAAAACATAACAACTTGTGCGATTAACTCTTTTGGTTTCCACGTCGATATTAATGTCCAGCATGATTATAATTTCGGTCGCTTTTTGTATATAATATTACGTTCACTAATCCAGATGTTGCTGGTCGTGACGATGATTATGATCGTGCTTTTAAATTCTGCGAAGCTGGAAGAAGAAAAACCGCTTATTTATTGTGGACGAACTCTCGCTAACATTCGTATGCTGCTTTGCTATAAAAGTAAGCAGAAGAGGTCTACAGATACCTCCAGGATCGGTAAGACATTGCTTTACACCTTTTTTATTGTATATTATTTGTTTAATAATTAGATAAATACATAGTCCAATTATTATACTAAAACATTGTTTCCAAAGGTAACGGAGGACAGTGATGTAAGGTTGACAGTAGCTGACAAGTTTTGAATTTAAAGATTGATTAGTCAGAATTATTACCCTTAACATCTATTTTTACTGGCGTTCATTTGTGCATACTTTTACAAATTTCACAGTATTACGTATTTTTTTGCGTAACTATAAAGATATTCAAAATATCTAGATTATACTATGTTACTCATTCCTTTATAATAAAGTACGCAAGTGTAAAATATAATCGCATATTACGAAAAATATTTAAATTAGTACTACGACGTTTTCAAAAGTTTTGCTGTTTAAATTTTATGAACAATAATACGAGTATAATAATAACTTATAAATTTCAAATTGCTGGATAAAGGTGTCTCTCCGAGGAAAGGTACGGAGGTAAATACGTTAGTAATATCAAACTCCTACAAATAAGTATGTATTTTCTCACAATACAAATCCGTAAATGAACATGTATTCCGAAAAAAAAAATGTTTGAAGAAGTTAATGCTCGCCAACGTTATTAAGACAACAGATTGAAATGTAAAGATCTAAGTCATTAAGCCACTACGACTACCGCTATCATCAACTAATAATACGATACTGAAAAATTTGCAGTGATTCCTTAAAGAAATGTGGCATTCAGCATTTTGTAAGGCGCTGCAATAACGTAGTACTTGTCAGTGACCATATCGCGTAGTATACATTGCGATATTGATTGCTTAGTATGTTAAGATAAACTGCGAACAATTTAGAACTCATAGTTGAAATTGCATCAGAAAGTTTAGATACGTAGAACTTCACTTTAAAGTTAGGTAAAACAATTTCATCTCAATTTCAATTTCAAAAATATTTGCGAAGCCAACATCAACGGAATAAGTTACTGCACGCGGTCGAGTGCGAGCTACTTACTCTTTGTTTGAACAGTATTTCTATTTTGTTGCTACAAATCCCCTTGATTTCCAGTTCACTGTGTGCATACGACAATGTTATATTGCTTTTCGAAACTTGTTACTGTTTGTTTAGAGTCGCTTTACGTTTTTAGTGATCAATTTAAAATTTTTTAATAAATTTAATGAATAGCTGATAGTCAGCAAATGTTTAGTATTTTATATGAACACTAATGATTTCACTTATTAGCAGGCCGGGCGGACGTTGTCCTGCCTTAACGATAAATTAAAAAAAAAATTAACCGCAGCACCTCTATCCTGGTCAAATTTTGAATTTAAACTTTTCTTGTATCCACTGGAATACGTACACAAAATTTCATGAAAATCAGTCAAGCTGTTTAGCAGTTCAGTGACATACACACGTGCAGAAGAAATTTATATATAAAGATATATTATTTATCACAAATTAAATAACAAAATTAGATTAATAAAATTTATGTTTCAGAAATAAATTCGTATTCTGAGGAAGGAAGAAAAATATGGCCGTGGATGTCGTCTCAATACGCTGAAAGCCGTCCGCTGTCCTATGCTGCCCGACTAAAGCGCAACTCCGACCTTATCAATGAATGCTGCTACAGACCTTGCTACACTAGCGAATTGCTTTCTTATTGTTAGAATCCCATTGGCAATTAATGTACTTACTTTATATGTTTCTAACTCATCTGTAGCGACATATATTTCTAAATAACGTTTTGCACCTCAAAATAAAGGCTTCTATGACTAAAAACTAGTCTTCTTAATTTTTTTCCTATTTTTATGGATTGAAATTGAAATTCTATTCATGGGATAAGAGTAAATATATATCAACTATATTTAAATGGAGAAAGGTCTTTTGTTGAGGCCTTTATTGAAACTGAATTATTTTATTTACCATTTTCCTGATAACAAAGATCTGTGTAGCTTTTCCTTTTTTTTACTATTACTCTGTCAAACATTTTTTTTTTTCGAAATGTCTACGCTACTGACCCAGCAAGGTCTTAACAGCTTCACCGGACTACTAAGGCGAGCGCTTAAGGCACTCAGCCGATTTTATTTTGGCAACCAGCTCAAGGATGCACGGCACACCTCGGCTTGGCTGTTGCCTGATACGTGCAATTCGCGACCTACCTGAGCTGACCTAAGCTAAACTGTTAATACATATATGAGTTGTTGGAACATATATGTACCAAGCATTCATACCTCAACAACGCTTATATATATTTTGTAACAGATAATTTCCTAAACTATTTCAGTTGATAAGGGAAAGAAACAAAACCCTTTTAATTTCACGTGTATGCGTGCACGTGTGTGGGGGTGATATGTGTAATGCTGTTGCAGTGATGTAAGATTTTGTATCACTGTATCGCGCGAGGAGCGCACTCAAGGGATCCACGCCGAGGGAACGGATCTAGGGACTAAATTGCTTACAAATAAATACTCTGGTAAGAATTAAATTGTGATCGCCGTGAAAAGTCTAACTACTTGAAGGTAGACGATAAAAACTGACACCATGTATAACATATTTAGCTGTTACATATATGTTCCTGAGTAGTTTTAAGAGGTAGAAAAAAATTGAAAAACCTATTCACACACCGCTTAGAATAAACCATTGTTCTTATAATTTATTCTTTTAATGTCACATAGATACCGTTCGTAAATCAATGTTCGAGGTAAATTATTCAATGTTCTAAGAAGTTAAATCTATCGAATACAATTCTATAAAGCCGTAAATGTCTCTAAACTTTTGAAGCGATGGAATTTACTGGATATGATGTAAAAAAATAATTTGAATAATAATAATAAAGCTACAATTTACTAATTTTTGGCAAAAAACTATAAAAATAATGTGAATCTCAAAAATAAGTTGCTATATTATTTACACGTTATTTGAATATTTCCCGACTGGGGAAAATAATAAATTGTGTATCATCATGTTACTTAAATTTTTTTCAATTCTACCAACTGTAAAATTATTATATTAAATAGGATTTTATTTACTTAAACCCAATCGAAGCCTTATAAACATAGTTTGAGATAACCGTCTTTACTTCCGTTGGCAGAGACCCTTTAGCATGTTTTGTGTAACGTTACTTACTGTTCACTTTGATGTCATCGTGTTATGTAAATAGCGACATTCCTCTACACTAGTTGAATGCATTCTTGTAATTTATAGTGCTACATTTAAATTTCTATCACCAAACAGAGATTAAAAGAGGAAGTTGTAAGGCTTCCAGAGTCAATAATCGTTTTTTTGGTAGACAAAATGTTCCTATTGTATCCTATCGCAGCGTTATTCAAAACTTCATAAAAATACAAATTGTAAAATCATACAGACATATATGTGTTTATGTAAATTATTTCATCGTCATTATCAGCTTGTGAGCGACCCACTGCTGGACCATAGGTCTTTTGTCAAAGGCAGGCATTGGCATAAACACCTCGTCAGCCCACAACGTATTTATTGGTGATTTCAAACTCCAAAAAATTCATAGTTCTACATTTTCCCACATATGGTTGTACTATAAGAATACTTCTCAGGCTTATGTTTCCTGGTGGTATTTTCTTTCACTGTCAGCGGCTAGGTTTAACAATTTAAATCAGTAAATGTACGCAATTTTCGAAAAAATCGTTGGTTCATGCCAGGATTTGAATCTGCGGACATTGGATCGATATTCCACGGATTAAACCACTCGGGCACCATGACGTAAATCATTTATCAACAGGAAACTAATACATTTATTTTTATTTACCACCGTATTATGGGTTTTGCTAATTTTAAAATTAAAACTATTATTTATATTATTAAAAAATAACTGATATTTTATTTCATTGGTTCCGCATTTTTACTAAACTAAAATCTTAATAATATCAACAACTTAACAATACCTAAAAACAACAATATACAAAGCATCAGTGGGTACTACCTATATATAAAACCAACTTACTTTTTAGTCATACGACGCACACTTACACCACAGTACTCAGTCTTATCACGAATATAATGACAGACAAAAATACAACCAAGGTTTATACAGCTCACATTGTTCAGTCAGACCTATTTGAGATATTCCAATTTGGTAATTTCAACAATAGTGTATATGATTACGTTATCTAGATCGGTTTTAATAAACAATCGCACCGCAGCTTATAATTTTCGCATCGCAAGTATAATATGTATTTTAAATAAAAAAACAAATATTACCTACGCGTTAAGCCACGGTGTGATTATTCTTTAGTTTTAATTAGGCCTTCATTATAATGGTTTGCAGTCTTGACTTCATATGGCAGAAAACGCTTATTACAAAAATAATCGTTTTCTTTTAAATCCTACCAACGGATATGTTTTTTTACTCCATTTAAGCCAAATCTATATAATGTTTATTTGGGAAATTGCCACGTTGACTGTTGCTGCTCTTTATGCGCCTGTGGTTGTGGTGCCTCCTTTATAGAGACATATTTTTGACTGGCTGATGGACTGTTGTCACTTCTGTCCCAACCATGTGACTCATGGATATGCTCGTGATGGTCCGGCGATGGAAACCATTCTGATATCCAAACAGGTCTCCATATTTTCTTGACACCAGGTACCCAAATGTCTTTCCAATCTGGTACCCAAATCTGCTTCCAAGCTTCTTTCCATTTTAATTTTTTGTCAGGTACCCAGATCATTTTCTTCGAAGGCTTCCAAATTTGTTTCCAAGCTTCTTTCCATACTAATTTTTTATCGTCGATCCAGATCTGCTTCTTTTCAGTTTTCCAAATTTGTTTCCATTCGTCTTTCCATACGAGCTTTTTATCAGGAATCCAAATTTGTTTCTTACCAGGTTTCCAATACTTTTTCCAGAGAGGCTTCCAGATAAGTTTCTTCTTCCACAAGTCATGTGAAGTATATTCCCATCCATCATGATCTTTTCCTAAATATTTTTCACCAGGTACTTCTACTTTAACCCACTCAGGTATCCAAACTTTCTTCCATGCGGGAACTTGAATTTCTTTCCACCCGGGTACCACGATATCTTTATACACAGGAACCGTTATTTTTTTCCAATCTGGTACCTTCACATCTTTCCACGCTGGTACTTTAATTGGTTTCCATTCGGGCTTATAGATCTTTTTCCAGTCGGGTACTTTTATGTCTTTCCAGGCAGGAACTTTTATCGGAACCCAGATTGGTTTCCATATCTTTTTCCAGGAAGGTTTCCATATCTGTTTCTTAGCTGGCTTCCAAATTTTTTTCCAGCCTGGTTTCCAAATCAATTTCTTTTTCCAATATCCAGGGTCGTGGTGATCATGATGATCATGGTGATCGTCGTGTACCTCGTGGTGATCTTCGATGTGATGCTCTTCGTGGTGATCGTGATGGACGTCATGATCATGGTCGTCGTGGTGGTGATCATGCTCAATTACATCGTGGTGATCGTCGACTGGGTTGATGTCATCGTGATCTTGAAAAGGATTAACAAGATCACCTGGGGGTGCGGGATAATCGTAGCCCACTCGTTTCTGTGCTATATCATCTTTAATAAGGTTTTGTCCCAACTGTTGCTCTGCTTGTTGATTTGGTTCAGGTAATGCTTTCCCCAAAACAAGACCGATTTGTAGAGCTACCAATAGGCAAATCTGTAAGAAATGATAGCTGTATTAAATAAACATCAAAATAAAAGAGTTATGTTATTTTATTAAAATTTTCCAAACACAGAGTAATTGTAAAACACTATTTACTTTCTGTGACTTAATCCTAGTAAATGCTAATGTAATCAATCCTAAATAAGAAAAATACCTATTACCTCTAGATGCGAAAGTGATATTTAATCAACTAACATTTTTTTTGTAATCAAGTTGTAGTTTTTTTTGTAATTGCGCGACCATACTAATTGTACGGGAATATCCATGACAAATACATGTATACAAATAATTTTCATTGTGGACTTGCCAGATACTGAGGATATTGTTAATATTGTGAATACTTCATCTCAAAAGTGACGCACCGTATCACTATGGTAGTTATATTCTTTGTTACCACCCTCGTCTTAGTTAGCTAATAACTAAGTTGTTATCGAAATTAGATTATTTGCATCTGTGTACATATATGATATAGCATGTACACAGATGATTACAAAGTTTTTTCTCAATTCTTGTTTCTATTCTAAAGAAAATTAGTTTGGAATCTATCTATATATAAACCAAATTCCGAAGGTACGTTTGCGCATCATAACAGAACCGCTGCTCCTATTTGGTTAACTCTTTTTTTGTTGACTTTATAATTATCAGGACAAAATTTGTATAAAGAATCTCCCTATAAATAATTGATTGAGTTTTTGAGATTGAAGACCGTAAGGTATCCAAAAATATTGACTGATTGATATTCAGTTGTTTAATTCCAATTCTATTCCACTGCATAGTCACAACTGTAAAGGCACAATCTTATTTTATTCTCTTTGTAATACACTCAAAGCCGAGGCGGGCAGCGAGTTTGATAAAAGTTAAATAAATAATCTGTCTGTCTATTCCTATAACTGGTTTTAAATGGACTGTAACCACTTTTATGAATTTGTTCGTATACAGATTAAACGTCCTTCTGAAATTGATTGGCAATAAAAATAAAATGAAAATTTTCTGAAAAATAACATAACAAAACAAAAATACTGCATAAAATGTAATAAGGAACGCAAGGGAAGCATTGGGCATATCAAAAAAAAAAAAAAACAATACATGTTTTTGTTATTATAATTGCTCGTATGCAACTGGCCCTGTGGCTATTTACAATATATTATTAATTTCTGATTCGCAAGCGTTGTTGCCCTATCATTGTTAAATTACCACCGCAGGCCTATTAATTTCATATGCTCAACACGATCAATCTTGTTCATTAATAAGCAATGTTTAATATTAATATAATGACACGTACTATTACTGTACTTTATTTATGAACTTTGAATCATAATTTGCAGTTTAGATTGTAAATTTACGGACTCGTTTAATAGATAAGGAAGATGCTGTTGTTTATAAAGTCTACTTCTATATTTAGCGATCTCGTTCTGTAGTTGTTTCCTTTCACTTTGTGCGAACCGGTGAAAGTTCACATTAGCGTATTTCACACGTAGGACTAAATTTAATAAAATATAATTGGCCGATATTATGCAATAGTTGCGTAAGTTATCAGATGGACATCGCGCCGGTGACAATGGAGTCTGGTAAGGACAGAGTTTGTTTACCATAAACGAAAGTCACAATACCAAATACGTATCGCACTTATAATAGATCTTCATTGTACCATAAAAACTAAGCAATTATATAAGCGTAGTCGCCACAAAGTTTTAGCATAGATTAACTGTTTATATAATCGTTATACTTATTAGAATCATGATTACAAACTATCTGTTACTCGTGACTAATTTCACTCCATCTAAATATATTCTTTAACTGTAGTAAAATGCTAAGTACTTATACATTCTGAAGAAAATAGTATATTGTTGTTTTGTAAAATAGTATTATTAATTATACTTTTTATCTTTTTTCTGGAAAACGACAAGGCGTTTAAAGACTCTATCACAAGTATATAACTTCCGTCTCATAATATACAACTGACCGATCTTTCACTCGACCTAACATAACGTACATATTGATAACATATATTTATACGCTACAAAATAAAACAATTGATTCAACGAAAGCCGGTCAAATGGAAGAACATGTTATGTAAAATACATGCGGTCATCGTTGTTCCGGTTATCTGGAAGAATTGATTATGCAATTTAAATTAATAATTATTCATAGTTTTTCTGATCTAAAATTGTGGGTCATCAAGCCCGTAATGAAAAAACTATATTAGTTTTTTATAAACAATAGCAATAACTAGTTATTGTACTGGCGTCGGTGGGAAATAAATTCTTGACCTCTGTAATCTTTTTAGTCAGATAACGTGACCTATACCTACTTAGCATTATCTAGAAGAACTAATCCGTTCATTAATTATACTCCTAGAATAAAACTGATTATGTAATAATATTTTAAACAGTTGTATATCTTGTTTTATGTTAGTGTGCTTTGGTTAAAATAGTATAGAACAAATATTTATTAAACCAAGAATAAGTTTATGTATTTTGTATTTATAAATTACCACCTCTTTATGTATTTTACTAACAAGGTGTGAAAAATGAAATGCAAATTTAACTAAGAATAACACTAATATTTGACTTGGCTACTGGATAAGAGGAGCAAACTAAATTTTCTACAATGATATTGACGTAAAATTGATTTTTGTTGCAGGTTATATTTTTATATATGCAAGTTTTAATTGAAGTATAAAAGTTATGATAATCTATGATTATTAATTGAAGTCTATACATTACGCTAAGCATGTGTGAAAGTAAATATAAACAGGTAATCTAATTTCTCATAGATATGATTCAATTGTTAAAAAAAGTACTTACATACTCGGAGAAAATTTATAAATACTTGTAACTAAGTAAAGTTCATCTTCTAGGTTTGATATTATGATATTCGATAGTGATTTATAGTAAATAGTCATTTTAGGTCAAATAATATTAACTATCCTATTCGAAAGATATATGTAAATAGTCTATAATTTCCGAAAACGTTTTGTCTTTACGATGTACAAAAGCTACCAAAAATAATAATATTTTAGTTTAAGTTTGTTTATTTATGCTTTAAACCAAAAAAGTATACAGATAAAATTACTTTCTTTTAAAAAAGAAATCGTTGATAACACTTTAGCTAAGTTAATGAAAAGTTAAAACACAAATATCCAAAAATGAAAAATATCCAACACTGACCACTTGGCTCCAGATCCCTCGCATGGTGGGCGGGGAACGGCCGTTCCACTAGCTAAGTCGTCGGAACTGTTTTTACTCTATTAGTGTACCTTCAGTTTGAGTTTATATATGATCGGGCCTACCCCATACGGCGGCCGGTGGGGCGACACAAGGCATTCACTTTCGCCCGACACCCCGCTGCAAGCGGGGACCTGCCACCTATGGCCCCCAGGGAACGTGGGATGTCGGATCTGGGAAGGATTCTTAACATACTCACTCATCAAAACTTTATAATACCTATGCGTCCAATGCAACTTAATACCTGATTATATAAGCTCGTAATGAATCCGAGCACCCACGCTCGCATCGCAGGTTTATAGTCTTACAACGTAACGGAATCAACAAAAACCGTGTGACCTTCTTTCAAAAACGGAAATCCTTATAACAAATTAAGAAAATTTAGAAGATTCTATATTTTTCATTTCTTATACGCATTTTTTTTTTACCAAGCAAGATGTATGTTTCTTTAGTTGCATAAGTATCAATTACCTCTGGGAGTTTGAAGCAAAATAAATATAATATTTTATCTTTTTAACCCTATGATCAATCTGAAATAAATGATATTCTTATTATTATAAACATTATTAAATAGTATGTAGCGTATGAGCTTGAGAAAGAAGAAGAAAACTTTAGAAACGGCAAAAGTCTCAACATTTAGATACATCATTTCTAAATACAAATTTATTAATATCCTTTCAAAGAATATTGTTAATGTAGGCCAATAGGTAATATTCTTATTGCACTTAGTAATTAATTAAAACTCCAAAGTGAATATTGAATATCGAATAATGTAGAATGAATATTCTTGCTATTTTGAGTAACTTATTAAATTTTCAAAGTGAATACTAAATATTAAACAATGGCAGCTTTAATGTACTCTGTGGACAACTCTTTGTGGTACAATCCAATAATATTTACTTTTCTTTCTTTCAAATTTGTTGTTATATAACACAATTCCCCCACTAAGGGTCGTTCTTCTTCTATATCATGGGAACTGTACAAATAAATAATTAACATACACAAAGTATGCCGAAACAAAGCAATCACAAAATCATTTATTATGTGTAGAATTTGAACCCACAACATTGAACGCGGTGATAAGACGATTATTTAAAATACTACGTCCTCCTGGTTTTATTTTTTCTCGAACTGATTACGCTATTGACCTAGCATGGTCTTAACAGCTTCACCGGACTACTAAGGCGAGCGTCTAGGGCACTCAGCCGATTTTATTTGACAACTAGCTCAAGGGTCCAACGCTAGATTAGGCTATTGCCTGATACGTGTAATTCGCGACCTGTCTAAGTTAACCTAAGCTAACTATTCATACATATATGAGTTGTTGGGACATATATGTGTACCAAGCATAATTATCTCAACAACTTTTATATATATTTCGTATCGAATAATGAATCCTCCTGGTACTTTAAAATACTGTCTAATTAACTCTCTTGTTAAGATATAACCTTTTTACCCTTATACCATCCAATATACAATAACTAGATGAATTATAACTTTAACTATAACTTGGTAAATTAAAACTACTTGGCAGAATGTTTAATGGCCAGTAAAATTGCCCTTTCTATTGACCCCTTAATCTTAAATATTTTATAATATATTTTTGGCTAAATTATTATACATATCTTTCTACAACGTAAACTATGAAAATATTTATTTGAATATAATATAGACATCATGGAATCTTATAATCATTATAGAATATACAACATAGAATCTTAAAAAGTCAATTTTGTCCGTTAGTTTATTTTTTTTTATGACGTAAAACTGCAACCCTATATGTAAATGATTGGATTCCTCTATATCAAATTCTAACAGCAATTTTTTTTAATCTGTAAGCTTCCGATATTTCCCAGTCAAAGTTATTAAAATATCTCTATTCATTCATTTGAATTGGTTGGTGTTCAGATTAATCAACATATGACGCAATCGCAAAAAAGAGAACATTTTCAAAAAAAGTTTGTAATTTAAACTCTTACTGATTGAAAGTATTTTTAATAGAGAAATATACATTTTCGGTTAGTTTACATTATTATCCTACGTTGATGCACTCCCATAGTTAAATAATAAGTTACTATTATTTATATGTATATAAAATTTGATTTATAACCCTATTGAATTGTCTAAAAATTTGTTCTTTTGTCTCCTCTATTGTCGAGGATTTGTTTTTCCTTGAAACTCGTCTGCTTGTTATGCATTTTGTTAAAGAATTAACTAACCAATTAAGGGTATAAAATCTCAGTTGCTTTAAAATTTTAAAACGTCGTGTCGAATATAACAAAGATTGCTTTTTGAAGAAAATGTCTAAATAATACGTATTATACGGAAATAGAGGTAAGAAAAGTGAAGTTGAATAACGTCTAGAATTTAGTCAATCTGTATCCACTATTTGATAGAATGTAGAAACATTTTACAGATTCAGGATTTCTCAACTCTTACAGAAAATCTATAAAAGATAAATATTCTACGCTGTTAAATTTATACATATGTAGCATAGTTGATATGTATATTAATAAATCTCTAGGTTTTTCCGTATGTTGTAAAATTTATTCAATTTTGTGACTGATGAATATTATAGAAGATTCTGTTTACGGACACATTATTTTTTTAATGGTCCATCTGTAAACCTGCCTTGTCTTGATTATTGAGGATGGTTACCCTTCAAAAAGAACCAAAAATGATTTGGTGGATCTTTGTGTAAAATCTATTGGCATATTATTTATTGATAGGTATAATCTATCTTAATATTATAAAGAATTTGTGACGTTGTAGGGGATAATCTCAGGAACTACTGATTTAAAATATTCTTTCAGTGTTATATAGTTCATATATCTAGGAAGATTATATGCTATATATCATCATGCTAAAACCAGTAGAAGCGAAGCACCAAGGAAGAATGTTTCAACACTGGGTTCTTTGCCTTTTAAGAGCTTTAATTTAAGAGATTATATGCCATTCCAAAATTGATAAAGATAGAGATTATCAACAATATTGGTTGAAATCAATAATTTATTTAATTTTGTTTATTACAAAAACATAATTTTTCTTCATGAACTTTTGATAGCCCCGCGCAATTTCATTCCAAAACGAATTATCGCCAATATCTTTTAGAACTAATTCATATAGAAGTAAAAAATTGTATATATATAAAAAAAAACGTGTGAAGTCACGGATATAGCTAGTTATATTTCATTTCTATAGACACGAAATTGCAATTTCCAGTTACCGATTCGCGGTAATGACAAGCTCTGCGCTTGACATGTGATTTCAACATTTCAAACAAATGTATAAAATGTTGCGATTCTGTTATTATTAGGCATTCTCCATCATCGGTTGACTTATATTCAACATCAGTAAATCTTATCAGAAACCTATATTACAGGATTATATTAAAAATTATATTTAATACATCTTTAAAATCTATAACTTCATTAAATGTGCACCAAATATTTTAAAAAACATGTAATCCTACTTAAAGTGATACAAAGTTGGTAAGTTCTCTGATTACTACTATTACGCACAAGTTTATTTTGAAACTTTCTCCGGTTTTACGTAACAGATGAGTTTGGTATATCTATACATATAATAAGAATGTAAATATATGGTGTTTGTACTTTTCGATTTTTGTGAGAAATATTGATGCAGATAACTAGGTATAAGTAATAAAATTTCAATATTTTTTAGAAATGTCTGTTTATATGAACACGCATCACCGATAAACTACTGGATTAATAATAAAACCACACTAAGAAAGTCATAAAGCGTACTTCGAGAATGACTTCCTTTTTGTTTTATTAAAATCGGTACACACTATCAAAAGTTATTGTCATTTAAATGACGACGCGACGTATGTACGAGAGAAAAGTAGATAAGTAAATGAACTTAATACATTGAGAAGACTTTATTAATCACTGTTTTTTACATGAGGTTTTACGCGGACGAAATCGTGAGCACAGCTAGTCTATATAAATAAATGTAATAAATAACTTCTTACATTATGACGTGTTTCTCAGATGTTATAATGACACAGATATTAATTTAATGCATAAGCAAAAACGTCCATTATGCATAAACCACATTAAATAATTTATACAGTATTTGTGGTCGCAGAAATTCGAGTCAGATGCCGAATAAATAAGCAAAAATAATGTGACAATTCTTATCACGTGTAATAAAGTTTTTTATATAAAGAAAAGGTAGTAGTACTAATTCGTGTAAATAAATATACACGGTGTTAATACAAAAAAGTTAAATACGCGTTGAATACTTGCTTTAAATAGGTCACGTTTTAAATGCACCGCGATCGCTGAATGTTCGCCATCTTGCTCTTTTATCTCGCTTTTGTTAGGTTAGATTAGATTTGCGAAAAAAGGATAACGCGAACTTGCCTCGGGCGAGCGCGGTGCACTTAGTACGAAACCTATTTAACGCAAGTATTTAATGCGTATTAACTTTTTTGTAATAACACCGACTATGTTCTTATTTTGGTTTCTCTGATAGGAAAAAAAATATAAAAGAGTGGCGACCTGCAACGGTTTCGCACCAGTGCAATGTCCAAATTTTTTTTTTCAACTTTTTTTGGTTTCGTACAACGTTTATTTCGAATTGGCAAATATTATATCGGTCGTCCGAACGCCATGGAAAGTGGTAGTCATATATATTTATACAAATGCACATATTCGTGTTTTGTTGTAACTATTTTTTTTTATAACACACCTCTATATGACGCTGCCATAATTGGAACACATATTAAACGCGTGCGGAGCTATGGAAACAGCTAGTGCATATATAGATTTATTGTATAAACAATATAACAATTACATTATTAATCCTAACGTTAACTAAGGTAAAGTGCTGATAAAAGAATAACACACTATTAAACACTACACAATGCTACGAAATATTTTAAACAGTAGTTATCTTTAATCCAAGGTTTTGATTCAGTATTGTTAACAACGTCTAATAATCATAAAAAACCTTCAATTTGAGACAATAGCATATTTTAAGCTATAAAATAAAATACATGATTTTTATACTTCTTTCTTTTATATTTATTTACATATAAATAGCGACATTGCGCCTTAAACTTAGTTAAAATTAATGTTCTCATGATGATTAGGGGTACTTTGTTTATTACTTTATTGGTTCCGTAGTAAAAGAAATTGGTTGGGAAACAGCGAAGAAAAAGGTACATAACCGATTTATCTTATCCGATCTATTTCTTTTGGCACTTTCCTAGCGTTCCTGAGGAAAATACTAACCACCGGTGACTAGGTTCGCTAAGTAGCAGCCCGGCCACGCAAGTAGGCCGCCCAGATCACCAAAGAGGACATCATAACAGGCGCGGACATACCAGATTAGGCCCCCCTCGGCAGCGGCTCAAGCCTAGGTCCGTTCCCTCGGCGTGGAGCACTTGAGTATGCTGCTCACGCGATATAGTGACACAAAACCTCACATCGCTGCTACAACATCACACACATCACCTATACACACGTGCACGCCCACACGCTTACACGTTGTTTTTCTTTTTCAGAGAAATAAACGACAAAGAGTTCTACCCTTATTTTTTCTTATCCTATCCTATCCTATATAGTTTTGAGGATTTTTTCCGACACAAAATACATATAGGAGTTGTTGAGGCACGCATGCTTGGTACTCATGCATGTTTCAATAACTCATATATGTGTATCTAGATAGCTCAGCTTAGGTTATCTCAGATAGGTCGCGATTTTTGCACAAAACAGGCGATGGCCCAAGCCGAGGTGTGCCCGTGCACCCTTGAGTTAGTCGCCCAAACATCCCAAATCGGCTGAGTGCCTTCGGCGCTCGCCTCAATAGTTCGGTGAAGCTGTGAAGACCATTCAAAGTCAACAGCGTTTACATTTCAAAAAAAAAAAAAAAAAGAAGGCGCGTACACTCGACCTCTCCGCAGGAGCGGGTTACGAGCGTAACGCGCCACCGAGATCCCAGATAGATGCACAAGATGAGTCCGGTGAAACTGTAAAGGCCAAAAAAAACAAGGCCAATAGCGTAGTCAGTTCGAGAAAAAAAAGATGCACAAGACTATCAAAGGACACGCCCTTCGTCAAGGGCGACGTACGAAGCCACCATTAGAGGATTCTTCCTGAGATGGTCACCCCATACTGTGTGTTAACACAGTGTGAGAAGATTGTACGATGACGATGACAATTCATCAAAAAGCTTTGTATTGTAAATCTCACGAATTAATTTTTTAACCTATAATATACAATGATATTTATCATAACTAACACCTTGTTACTGACAACTAGCGAGCCCGGCAGATGTCGCGCCCTGACAATAAAGAAAAAACATAAACAAATTATATACTTAAACCTTCCGCGTGAATCACTTTATCTATTGGTGGAAACTGCATGAAAACCCGTTCAGTAGTGTTTGAGTTTATCGCGAACAGACAGATAGACTGACGTATAAGAAAACTTTGTTTTATAATATATAATGATAACATATCATTAATAATATCTTTTAAAACGTTCATTAAAACGATATGCTGTGAAAGATAATTTTGATCTACATTCAATGAACAACATCACTAATACATAACTAATATATGTATAATACTTACTAGTACTATATATGTCATTACAGCTTCGCATATAATCTACGAAATTAAATGTCTCCTTTTCTATTGGTGCTCTTTATTCAGTTATTTTATAACATTTACTCGGCTTTGGCAATGTAAGCGACCGGATTTTGTTTTTTACACCAATATTACTTTCTATTAAACTATACTAATATTATAAAGAGGTAAAGTTTGTGAGTTTGTGACGTTGAGGGGGGTATTTATCGAAGATGGTTATAGGTCATCACCGTAAGACCAGTGGGAGTGGAGCACCAATGAAGAATGTTTAAAAATCGTTTTTTTTCCTCTTCAGAGCTTCCGCTGCGTGTTAGCATTAGCCCAAAGAAACTATTTCACGCGAACTAAATCGCTGGCAAAGGCTAGTTCTATATATACGTATAATACATATAAACCGTCCTATAAAATTACTCTAAAAGAAATTAATAATATAAAAAAAAAGAGTTCGGAAGAAATAAAGGAACACAGTCGCTGATAATGATATTATACCACGCATTGGTACCACTGTAAATTACATGTGAATATTGACGACCTTTAGTGTTATCAATAAAAAAAACAACAAACACACAAAAAACTTTGTGCCCTTATTACGGTCGAATCTCCACAACTGGATTGCCATTACTATACTTATTTAAATCACTGGGATGCTTGTGATGCCACTCAGTAACTGCACCCATGCAAAGCCGGCTTGGCTGACAAACTGATATATTGATACCGACAACAAAAACCAAATACCGTTTCGATAACAACAATAATTCGTAATTCACAAATACGGATGTAGAAATGAACTTCTGCTATCTACAATGATATAATAAAATAGGTAATAAATACAGAAGTATCAACTAAAGATATAATCGAGACTAAGTACATATAATTTTGATTGTATATTAATTAGCAAGTTTCCGCGGCTCGTATTTTTTATGCAATAATTATCTTCAACTATTTTATATCCATATACATAGAAGAATAACCGACTGACTGACGAAAAATTATGGATTCGATTCAATTTCGATTCGAAATCAAAATGTTTAAAACCTTTCTTAGGCTCATCTACAGTGTAAAAGGAAAAGGCAGGTAAATTTTCACTGTCATAGTTATTGATAACATGGGCTGTACGTTGATTTATCAGTGAGTTGTAGACAATTTAAAGACAAAACGGTTTATTACTTTGTACATTTGTCTTTTTTTTTGCACAATTCTAACCGACTTTCTTTTGTTAAGAATCTACCCGGTAATATTGTATGTTATGAAATTCCTAACAAACAACAAGTTTCACCTTTACAATGATTTAAATTACGATAAAATTTCGTTACGTCCAATTAATTTTTCCATCGTTTAATCATCATTTGACTAAAATATGTATTCATTCTGGGCGAATTTCGACCATTGAACGAATACTTGTTTATATGAATATGACATCCATGACAAGTTAATCCAATTAAGATTATGTGGGTCATTATGATTCATTTGTACTTTTACGTATATATATGATTATTCACACTTTTCTAACGAGGTGGCGGCGCATCCTTCATGACTAGATATTACATAAGTTATTACAAAATAGTGTAAGGATTTGAATTTTTTTATTTTATTTATTTCACATAACGGGTTTACAATAGGGTTCATTTCTGTTGACATCGATGCAGTGATGTTGTTACTAATGTAACCTACTAGATGTGAAACTAACATGCACTATATATGAAATAGTTCATTTAATATAATTTCTTTATTTTAAAACGACACCATTGGTGACGTTATATACACTTGAGTTGGAAAATAATTATATAAGGTATTATAAATAATAATAATGATCAGTTCAGTACTTTTTTTAATACATTGTCATATTATGAAAATATAGCATAAAAATGAATATCTTTATTTTTTTTATATCATATAGGAGGCAAACGAACAGACGGGTCACCTGTTGTTAAGCGATCACCGGCGTCCATAGACACCAGGAACCCCAGAGGAGTCGCAAATGCGTTACTAGCCTGTGTTTGGGGAAATGGAGAGAAAGGGAGAGGGGTTAGAGGAGATGGGAAGGGAGAGGCAGAAAGGAGAGTGGAGGGGAGATGGGTCTCCGGTGCTCTCATTGACCGAACGAAACGCAACAATGAAAGCACTGTTACTTCACGTCGGTTTTCTGTGAGAGGGTGGTGCTACCCCGGACGAGCCAACCCATTCATGCTGAAACCAATAATAGCTTTAGCGTAGCTCTACCACCTTCAAAAATGGGAATTCCAATAATTTTCATTACTAAATATGCGTACTCGAATCTTCGAACACCGTATATATGTATGTTCTATTGATTTTAATCATCCAACAACCATGAACCATTAATAAGAAAACGATAAATAACTATTTGTAGAAAATCTACTTGTTTTAACATCTATCTAGACGACTTACCTATGATATTGGGTTATTCATTATACATATAGCGACTATTATAAAGGGAATTCAGTCGTGCACCAATTCCCTCCTGTCCTTCGAATTGTAAAGGATATATATTGTGACCCTTCCTACTAAATCTATTAAAATAAAATCATGCATTTTATGGTACACTTTATTATACTCTATAGAGTTTTACGTAAGAATCTCATCTGGTATTAAACGATGTGGTCTTATGTTAACACGTGAAATTTAAAGGAGGACTGTATCTCGGGTATGTCGGAACACATAAATGCTTAGTGACAGGATTTTAACTTCAGGGTAGTGGCTAGCCTGGCGAACTTTAGAAAATGGTTTCGTCAAGATGAATACGTTCAGCAACAGTTTCGAGCCTTTGCAGGTTTCGAACCTACGTCGATGGGCGTAGTGTCTGAACTGAATACCATTCAGAAATTTCTATTACTACAGAGCAGTATCTATTATTAAATTATATTTAAATATTGTCATTACCTATATATTAATACGTGAAGCAAAAAAATTTTACCCCTTTTTTAACCTATTTCCCGTCAACGGGTGAACTTGAAATTTCGCATAGTTAAAGTTTATATGGCGGAGAAGTGCAGAAAGCTGTTTATTTTATATAAAATGCATTAGAAGTAACCAGATTAGGCCTCCCTCGGTAGCGGCTCAAGTCTAGGTTCGATCCCTTGGCAGGGAGCCCTTGAGTGCGTTGCTTGCGCGATACAGTGACACAAAAATTGACATCACTGCTACAACACTACACGATCACCCCCACACACGTGCACGCCTACACGCTTACACATGGAAGTGGAAGGGTTTTATTTTTTCGCCTTATCGTACTGAAAAAACTCAAATTTTCCGATAATAAATATATATATCAAACATATATGTTAAATAATTTATATATATAAATAAATTAATTATAAAATTTGAAACAAAAATCACGTGGTAAATAAAGCTCTCAAATTTTAAGCAAACATAACTTTACGAAAATAAAGAAATTTATCGCAACCCATGACACAATTTTCAATTAATTTTACACGACACCATGGGTGGGTGGTATTTCTGGGTGATATTGAATTAAATGTAGTCTGTTTTTAATATGAGAAATAGTGATATGCCCAGTATCATTGTTTGGAAAAGTAATGGATCCATACAATCAAATGGTGAACCAAGACAAAGATGTTTTTAATACTACCATTAACTTTTGAATATAAATTATTTTTTGTTGCTACATGAGATTGAATTGCAACGTTGTAACCGCGGAGATCTATTCATGTCTAGTCATGAATTACTTTTATGAACAAAATTCTTATTTTGATTATACAAAGTATTATTTGGCGCATTTTTTTATTAAATCATCATTTGAAGTGAGTTTACCATAAAAAATAATAAACATTACAATAATAGTTATATTTTATAATGTCATTGTTGAATGTAGGATGAAAAATGGTGATTGGACGTAATAGTTAAAAAATACATACAGTCGAGCATAGTAACCTCCTTCATAACCTTTTTTGAAGTTCGTAATTATTGACGGCTGTCAAAATGTCTTTTTTATTAACGTGTGTGTATATGTTGTGTAAATTCAAGCCGTGTTAGTAGTGCGTATTTTAATTAAATTAATGTACTTCTAATGCATTTTATATAAAATAAACAGCTTTCTGCACTTCTCCACCATATAAACTTTAACTATGCGAAATTTCAAGTTCACCTGTTGACGGGAAATAGATTAAAAAGGTGTACAAAAATTTTGCTTCACGTATTAATATATAGATAGGATTAATAAAAGCGAGTAAATCTATATCTAATAATCAACGTTCTTATGTATTTGTAATAAATGCTTAATAATAGGGTAGCTCGGTGAAGCTGTTAAGACCTTGCTATGCCAATATTGTAATCAGTTTGAAAAAAAAAAAAAAACTTAATGGAACGAATTTTTAAATTAGGATAGTTTTTGTAATAAGCGGGTCCTGTCCAACGGGTTTTAATATCTAAAGGTTATTAATAGGGTGGATCGATATACGAACGACAGTGATGCCTGGAAATGACGCCTCTCTCTGTGCATCCACTAAGAACGAACGTAACCATCTTTGGTTCTGATCTTATATTGAATAAAGTACTTTTGATTTTGGTTTTATGTAATATAAATTAGTATTTAGGTTTTAGTCTGTAATATAAATTAGTAATAGTAATTAGTATTAGGCATGGTCCTAACAGAATGACAGTGTGTGTGTGGATAACTGTGTGTATTATTTTATACATTTTCCGGTATCACGTGAAATAATCGTAAAATAAATTCATGTGCTACCTATCCACTTGGTGTAACAAATAAATTGTGAAATTATGCATAAGTAAGCAACGTGACACGAAGCGACTGGGAGTTTCTCCGCTTTGCAGTAATGTCTATATACAAGAAGGTGCAAATGAATGGAAACCGTCACACACATATGTTATATAAAATTATGTAACCAATATATGAAAGAAATGTTTCCGAAAATATAAATTTTATCTATACATCAATCATAGTATGTACTTACATAAAACTATTATTATACACGCGTATATAAACAAAGGTAAGTCACGCATAATTGCAATTTGAATTAAGTATGGTAATTAGTTAAATCCTAGTTTAATATATCCTCTCTTTTGACTAAAACGCTCTTGTTACGAATATGAATGGCTTAAGATTTCGATGTTATCTGATATGTAGGTATATATTACATCATTGTGTTTGTTTCACAAACACATTTACATAATATACATCTTTATGAATTATATTTTTGAAACATAACTACACATGCATATATAATGCTCAGTCTAGTTTTTTTAATCATTGTTATAATAACGTCGTATAACCAAATTTTATTAACGCCAATGTTTGAATATCTATTTCGAAACATAATAGGTGTTTTGTATATATTTGTGTCTATTATTTCTTATTTAAAGATATATAATAGTTTCTGCCTGTATGCAGTTACCCACTAATAACATATAAACCGATAACTTGTAATCTCCAGTAAGACATGACGAGTTTCATACTTGATCCGACAAGGAAGTGTTTGGCGCACAAGAAACTTGGCTTTCGGGCGTTCAGACGAGCAGTACTGGAGTGGGGAGTACATGTCGACTTTACGGAAGAGGTTCCTTGAAGAAACAGGTCGAATAACTTTCTCATAATCGTGTATAATGCCCACCTTATTCATCTAGAGAATAGTACACCGTTACGCAACAACAAATAACATGATAGTAATAGGTTATTGTTTCTTGTTAATACAAACAACCACGTGAAAGTGAAATGTGATTTATATATATACCTATACACATGTTTATTGTTTAGGTCAGATGTTGCAAAACTTTTTTAGTACCTATACTGCGTAATTGCAAATTAAATACGTCATGGCGTAGCGATCTAGTCAAAATATGTGCTCAATTTAAGGCTAAAAAAGTAGGTATTCAAAAAAAATATTTAACCGACTTCAATATTAATCAAAAACCCATAAGGCACTAAAATGCGGAAAATAAATAGTTTATCAAATTAACCAAATTAAATAAAACATATGAATCTGTGTGCTACCTAAAGATGCATTGGAAGTCGGTGCCTTTGTACCTATGTAGATATGATTTTCGGTTAGCAGAATAGCGGAAGATGATAAAGTCAAAGCCAAAGAAGTCCAAGTTGGTAATTCCTAGAAGTTTTTCCTTATTTTATCCCCCAAAATGGTCTAATGTAAAGGTTTTTTTTTTTTTTTTTCTCGAACTGTCTACGCTATTGACCTAGCAAGGTCCAACAGTTTAACCGGACTACTAAGGCGAGCGCTTAGTTACTTAGCCGATTTTATTTGGGCAACTAGCTCAAGGGTGCACGGCACACCTCGGCTTGGGTTGTTGCCTGAAAAAATGTTACACTACAACTATTCTCTACAACAACTACTTCATGTAGCAACAATAAAATAAAAAAGGTAGAGATGGTCCGCATTTATAAAGAAAAGAATACCGAGGTATTAAAAAAAAACAGATTATATATATAGATGTGTGGAAGGTTTTCTTATCGTGACAATAAAGTAATAAGCACGATAATGAAAGCGAACTTATCTAGTGGTTGTAGTAAAGGATTTAGATGACTGTCGAAAATCATTGTCGAATTGGTATCAGAACAGGTTAAGGTCCAGCGGTCAAGAATGCAGATGCAAGAATTTCTGGAGCCTTCGAGTAATGTTGAGATGTAGTTATTCTGTCGTTAATTACATAGACATGTGTTTTTGTGATGAACAAACAACATACAAACATGGTGGATGCTCCGAAGTATCTCATTGTGTTTTGTGCTCTTGAACCGCCTGATTCAACCTAACCACTTTAAATCTTTAACGGGAAGTACGTTCTACATATCAACAGAGAAAACGCTAGTCAAGAAATAAAAGACTTGTTCACTTCATTCAATTCTTCCAGAAGAAACTAAGGCATTGAATGATAGTTTCGATTCTTGTCTGGGTATGGTTGTGATAATAGCGATAATATATGATAACATCATGCCTTCTAAATGTTAAAGAGGGCATTGTTATCCAAGTGGATAATATCGTCTGACGTATTTGTTTTCCATCAAGAGTGCTCCCCTATTAAGGTTATTATGTTCTTGGAGTATCCAGTAGAGAAATCTGTCTTCAATGGAAAGATAACTTTTATTCTTAAAATATCGCGTGAAAAATTACATTTCATTCATCTCACAGATAGAAAATAATTTTATCTGAGAAATATCTAAATGTACATTATAAAAAGGTGTGTAAATAAGGTGTAAGAGAACAGAGAAAGACATTTGTATTAAACCGATACACCCTGTAAACTTATTAAATATAGGTTTATGAAATATAACAGTATATATTTGTAAAGTAGTACAACAATGTTCTACTGTTAGCTAAAGAAAGCATGTTTCGGTTAGATATTAGAAAATAGTTCTAGATATTTCTATTCCATTTGTAAGTAACAAGAAAATATTATTTGAGGTGTTTGGTTTCCTCCTGATATTCTTATTTACAAACGGACGGTGGTGCTAATATGTAATTAGTAAAAAATCACGGATTCCGAAAGGACCTTTAGTACTTAGCATAAGATTAAAATAGGGTACCTAGGATCCGTCGGATTTAATTCGATAATTACTATTTCTAATTACTCTTACTCTACTTAATTGCATATTTATATTATAAATAAAGCTAATGCGTGTCACTAATTTGGTGCGTAGCTAACGTAATACATAGTAAAATACAAGGCACGTACGATTATGTATTGTAAGTAGGAGCGCTTTATATAATCGTGTCACTTTCGTAGGTGACGTACTCGGCTTACTTAGACCTGTAATGACACACTTTTGTCATTGAGTCATGACCCATAACCTAAAATCAATATTACGCTATCATAATAATTCTTCCATCTAAACAACCAATAAGAAAAAAAGAACAATTGATCTAAAGGAATAAGTGTGATCTGATGAGAAAAAGTTTTATTAACAAGGACATATAACCAAAAGATCTAAACATTAATACGTGAAGCAAAATTTTTGTACCCCTTGTTAACCTATTTGCCGTCAACGGGTGAACTTGAAATTTAGCATAGTTAAAGTTTATATGGCGGAGAAGTGCAGAAAGCTGTTTATTTTATATAAAATGCATTAGAAGTACATTAAATTAATTAAAATATGCACTACTCACACTACTACTCGAATTTTACACAACATATACACACATGTAAAAAAAAGACATTTTGACAGCCGCTGATAGTGATATTATACCATGGATTGGTACCACTGTAAATAATTACATGTGAATATTGACGACCTTTAGTGTTATTAATAAAAAAAAACAACAAACACACAAAAAACTTTGTGCCCTTATTACGGTCGAATTTCCACAACTGGATTGCCATTACTATACTTATTTAAATCACTGGGATGCTTGTGATGCCACTCACATCAATAAGTAACTGCGTAAACTATTTACAACATTTTACCACAACAGATGTATGTGAGCGTATAGCAAGATATGTATTTAGTTGATTCTCATTAGTAAATTGAAAGGTGACACAATATCTATGTTAGAAGAAATTTTATGTAGATTAATTTGTCGATGTATTTAATTTTTTTTAAAGTAGGTAATATCGTGGATATTATATAAGGATTTCCAGCTATGAACCAGTTTGAAGAATAAATGCATATTATATACTTTTGTAACGTAACGAGAGCAGATGAGTGTAAAACTAATTACAACGGCGAACTGTACGATTTTAGTCGTGCGGGTAATAAGGTCTTAATACACAAAGTGTATATTGGGATATTAGTAAAGTAAATAATTTTATAGGTATAAAAATAACGTATAAGGAATATTTGTATTCGCTTTTTATTCAGCATTTCACGGAAAACAAACTTTATAATAAATTCCATTCAATTCCAGAATTTAAAAAAAAAGATCCACCAATACATATATTGGAATCCTTTTCTTAAAAGAGATAAATTTAAATACTCATTTAAAACCTTAAAAGCACTGAATACACATTATCGCAATCTGCAATATACAAACAACAACAAATAACTAGCATGTTTGTAGTAATACTAACAGTTAGTAACTTTAACATGCCAGCTTCAATATAATGCACTCAGATATGGAAACTAATCTCACGTTCAAGCCCCTATAAGTTTGCAAACTTCATTACCACAACTCAACAACGCAACCCTCGCAACACTCACATGCGGCTGATAGTTGATGGAAATATTGGTTTTTTTAATTCAATTATAAAATCAGGTCTTTCTTTATTTCACTAAAAAAATATTTTTACAATAAATATCATTGAAATTATCAGAAAACAAACATTCAAACAAACACACTTTCACATATAAGTCGATATAATATTTATGTAATAATAACTCGAATTCGTGTTAAATATGGATTTATGTATTGATTTTACAAACAGTAACTGGGCGACCGTGCCTAGCTCGGCTCTTTAAAAAACATTTTTAAATAAATATAAACTGTTAGGTTTACCTTACAACATTAACATTTTTTACAAAAAAAAAAAAATATATTAAAATAATATATCATCTCTTCTGCTCTCACTCGGATTCGAACTCCGGTTACACGGATTTTCGAAGCAGCCTATTTTCATCTGAGCTATTGTTGTTTTGACAGCGGCGGCGAAATTTACCTTTATATTCTAGCTACTATATTTTTTCATTGCCTGAAAACTCAGTTTAATTTTTTTTCTATGAATATATAAAAATATACAAGAATTGCTTGTTTAAAGGTATTATATATATATTAGATAGATATGTTTTTACATAATATCACCATTATAAAACCAATATAAAATTGTATAGGTGGTAGAGCCACACTGAAGCTATTACTGGTTTCAGCATGAATAGGTCGGCTCACCCGGAATAGTACCACCCTCTCATAGAAAACAGACGTAAAGTAACAGTGCTTACATTGTTGCGTTTCGCTTGGTCAGTGAGAGTGCCGGAGGCCCACTTCCCTTTCTTCTGCTCCCTGTTCCTTCTCCCCTCTCCTCCTAAACACAGGCTGGCAACGCACTTGCAACTCTCCTGATGTTGCAACTGTCTATGGACAGTGGTGATCACTTAACATCAGGTTAGGTCAGCCTATTTGTTTGCTTCCTGTGATATAAAAATAAAACATAGTATAGTCGTTGTCAATCTTTTTGACCGTTCTAAGTTTAGCTAGGAAACGTGGTTGAGCATAATATCGTCCAAAGTTTAATTCATAGGTACATGGAATAAGAATGTAAATCTAGCGTGTGTGTAATTTTAAGATTTTGTGAAAAAAATAATGTAGTAGGATGTTAAAAATAAAAATGTAGTAATAAGATACATTTCAAACAATTTTAGCTATATCTGTCTATTCGTATGAGCACGCATCATTGCCAATATAATGCGTTCATGATAAAACCTCTAGAAAAAAAAAGTAAATAATAATAATAATTTATTTATTTATCAGAAAACAAGGGTCCACAAAAACAAATTATATACTAATACATACATTAGTAGTAATTTAAAAAATAAAATGAAATAACTACATTAATATGTGCTTTTATACAAATGAATATGAAATAGGATGAAAAGATGAACATCACAATATTATATAACAACAGATATCCAGTGTTTCATGAAAGGAGTGTCGGACATGTTTGCCATTGTTCTCATTATATTATTGGAAGAATCGCGAAGTCTACCCAGGATGGATGCTATTCTGTTACGGATTATAGCATAGAAATCATGAACCCTAGCATTTGCAAATATCCTGGAAGCGCTACAAAATCGTGGTAATTCCAATAACATTCTAAAACTATTATATTGGACACGCAATGCATTAATAGTCCTCTTACTGAAGTTGATCCGTAGGATGCTCGTGTAAAAACATTGACAAAATGCTTTGAATAGTTGGATTTTAACTTCATCACTACAGCAAGCAAACCTACGAATCAGCATATTAAAAAAGCATAGTAAAGCATATTCCCGAGTAACATTTAGTCTTGGTTTCATTAAAATCGGTTCACTCTATCAAAAGTTACTGTAGTTTTATTAACGACGCGACTTGAGTACAAGAGAAAAGTAGATAAGTAGACGGACTTATATGATGATTTTATTAGGTGGAGTAGGACGGAGTTGCGGACACAGCTAGTCGAAATAAATCTAAAATATTGTAGGAATTTAAAATTGGTATTTATTTCACCTTAAGTTGTCTCGGTGTTATATATTTAGTATATATTTTATATATTTATATCGAAATCTGAATTCTGTGCAGTTATGTTTAGGATGGTCAAAAATGGACTTTAGCATGGAATGCGCCTGTGGAAGTACAATGTTGAATTATAGCTATAACATTTTGGTCAGGCGTACCCAGCATGCCTTGTCGCAACGTCTCATTCGCGAATTTCAACCAAACATCAATGACATTCTAAAGATTCCTACTATTACAGTTATAGTTTCACAAATATGGGACATCGTACAATATTATTTTATGATTTACTAGCTAAACCGTGCAACTTCGTCTGCACTAAATCGGTTATCAACGGTACAATTTTATTTTTAAACGCAAAAAAAATCTAATAAACTCAACACCCGTTTGCAGCCACACCTACCGTTTCCAATCGTGAATCTAAACTGTAAAGGGACTCACTCAAACATATACCAAGTTACAGTTTTATTATAAGTATAGATAATGTGTAATGATTATGTACGAAAACTTAGTATGAAAATGACAAAGCGAAAGTATGTAAGAATTTCTCGGGAATTTCCGTAACATTAATCGATTTCTTCAAATGTTCTAAGTAAAAAGAAATCAGGACATAGACATGTGAACTTTGTTTTACAAATCAAATCATGTTATCAATATTAATGTTCTACAATTTAGCTAGTGCGTAATAATTCAGTATTATAAACTGAAGCTTTTAGTGTTGTAGTGTTATTTATACAGTGCAATGGTTTTTTCTAGATGTTTCATTGACTGTAAGCTTTGGTTAGTTGTAGGATTCGATTCTACAGTTTATTAATCTCTCTTATGTTACTTTCAACTTTTTGTTTATGGTCATTTCACTAAAACTTGTTTTGTATTTGTTTCGTTTCATTCATATCTTTATTTAATAATCACTATTTTTAATTAATATTGTATTAAATACATTACTACCTTATAGGTTATAGCTGGACCGTGCAACTTCGTCTGCGCCAAATCGGTTATTACCGGTTTCAATTATATTTTTAAACGCCAAAAATCTTAATAAGCCTAATACCCGATTTCTGCGACATCTACCGTTTCCAATTATGAATCCGAACTATCCAATGACTCAAATTTATGAGTTGGTATTTGAAAATTATTTTATCTTAGATGTTATCTTGTAATATTAATTGTCCCTGTGTTAAGTTTCGTCAAAATTGGTTCAGTACTTTCAGAGTGATACGCAGGGACAGACAAACATTTTAAAATTATGATTGTTTTTGGCTTCTATATCGATAACAAAGTCTACCCCAATTAAAATTTTCAAAAAATATTTAATGTACAGATTTGGCCTTGTTACAGTTTTATTATAGTATGGATAGATATAGATTATCATGTAATTTAATACATGAGATTCTTCTGTATGCGTTGTCTACATAATATCAACTTGGAAACGTAATTCGAATATAAATTACACAAAATGTTTTCTTTATAAAAGATTTTATTTTCAAACTAAAATATACTTCTATAATAGTCATGTCGGTCTTCAGATTCACCAAACAATAACGGTTAAGGCTAGTGCATGTGATCAGAATATATATGGCTATATTTAAACGTAACTATAGTCTATACTAATATTATAAAGAGGTAAAGTTTGAATAATCCTTTTGTACTTGCTTAGGCAGTACATATACTAAAATTGGAACGATACAGAGAGTTAAAGTTTGTGAGTTTGTGACGTTGTTATGTTGTAGGGGGTAATCTCAAGAACTACTGGTCCGATTTGAAAAAATCTTTCAATGTTAAATAGCTCATTTATCGAGGATGGTTATAGGATATATATCATCACACTAAGGCAAATAAGGGTGGAGCACCAATGGAGAATATTAAAAAACTGAGATTTTTCTCCTCGTGCGTATTAGCGTTTGCTCAAAGTATATCTATCCCACGCGAATGAAGTTGCGGGCAGAGGTTAATTTGAGGATAAATTTGGAAGCGGTTTCTTTATACACATGCGCGATACTAGCGTAATTTTGATTTATATTTTTAGTTGCTTTAAAAAATAACTCTCAGTATACTAAAACTGTGGTTAATTTTTATTATCTACATATTTGTTTCATGCTAATTTCAGACAATGGACATTTAAATTTTAGAACAACATCCTGTGTTGCTTTCAATAAAGATATCCTTTATTTTAAACAACGCCTGCTAGTAATTGTCTTGATGTAATAAAGAACATACCATAGTAAACGTACAAAAATAATAAAAACGGTCTGTTATTCTGGGGAGGTACTCAGATCCAGTATATTTTTCTGTTTCCAATAAAAATTCGTTGACCACTCAATCGCAGATGTAGGTCATAAAATTTATATGAATGATACTAAATTCCAAACCTTTTTGTGCTAGTTTGGGTGAGTGCATTGAGCGAGTGAATTGATGTATAATAAACTAGAGTAAAGCCTATATGACTGTATTGGTGAAATGTAGAGAATCTCTTCAAGCAATGCAATGTTAGAATATTCGCCGCTTTATAGACTTCCAAGCGTTGATCTGTTTATTTTAAATTATTTTTTGTAGCTTGATGGTGTTGTAGATAGAATTTATTAAGATTAAAACATCTATGTTATCTACGAATTTCGTAGTTATGCCTGTACATTTTTTTCAAAATTGATCGCTTATCATATAACGTACTGGGCACGTTCATCATCATCTTATCCTTATCCCACCTAAGTGGGGTCGGCACAACATATTTTCCTTTGCCATTCTCCACTGTCAGCTGTCATCTCTTTATTCACACCTTTTATAGACGTCATTTTTCACACAATCCATCAATATATTCTTATCAAATCTGATTACACTACACATCCACGAACAGGTGGGTCACCTTATCAGTGATCATCACCGCCCATAGACCCTAGCAACACCAGGGGAGTCACAAATGTGTTTTTATTTATTTTATTTATAATATAAAATGTACACTTTACTTCAAGCGATATTCGTTATCAATTTGTATACAGAACGTATATAGAAAATATCAATAACTGATTCACAAATCAAATCCATATAACGAGACAATCTGTGACATGAAGCATTAAATGAGTCCCCCTCTACATTTGCATCACATTTATCTTTTATAGTTGTAAATCTTATCTAAAGGTAGGTATATGTATAAATAGACAGGACAAAATGGTTAACTACTAAAGCAATGTTATCAATATATCAGTGTTTGGAAGTGTTGGAGCC
This sequence comes from Antheraea mylitta, assembly GCA_014332785.1. Classification (NCBI taxonomy): domain Eukaryota; kingdom Metazoa; phylum Arthropoda; class Insecta; order Lepidoptera; family Saturniidae; genus Antheraea; species Antheraea mylitta. Next base: position 388,129 of record JACEII010000042.1, on the reverse strand, counting down.
AGGCTGAAGCTATTAATAATTTCAGCATGAATGGACCGGCTCTCCCGGAGTAGTACCAACCAACCCACTACAACACCAACGTGAAGCACCAGATTAGGCCCTCCTAGGCAGCGGCTCAAGTCTAGGTGCGTTCCCTCGGCGTGGAGCCCATAAGTGCGCTGCTCACGCGATACAGTTACACATCATTTTACATCACCGTGACAACATTACACATAGCACCCCATACACGTGTACGCATACACACTTACATATGAAAGTGGAAGGGTTTTGTTTCTTTCCCTTATCAAACTGAAATAGTTTAGAAAATTATCCGATACTCATACGAAATATATATAAGAGTTGTTGTTGATGTATACTTGGTACATATATATAATTATATATGTTCCAACAACTCATATATGTATGAATAGTTAGTTCAGATAGGTCGCGAATAGTACATATCAGGCAACAACCCAAGCCGAGGATCTTTGATGAGCTATATTTAGAAATTCATATAGCTGCGATGATGTACTTATGTTTCATGAATGTGTTAATTTTAACATACTTCAAAGTGTTTATGACTAGCCAGAAAAGCCATATTTAATTAATCCTCATACATTGGAACCGAAATGGTCTCGGACGGTCCGGATCCAGAAAGGTTTCCTTCCACGAACGACCCGACTGTGGAATAAGCTTCCTACTGAAGTGTTTCCTGGGGACTACAGTATGGAGTACTTCAAGGGGAACATAAATAGTTTACTTAGGGGTCAGCAACGCGCATGTGACACTTCTGACGTTGCAAGCGTCCATAGGCTGCGGTGACCGCTTTACACCAGGCGGCCCGCATGCTTGTTTGCTACCGAGGTAGTATAAAAGAAAAAAAAACAATACTAAAAAAATAAAACATAGAGTGATCATTACAATTATAAGTATTAACTACACATAAAAATATGTTCTGTGTTTAAATTCGTGGAATAACGGTTAGATAGATTCGAGACTCAAGACATGTACAAATAAATTTCTCGAAATTGATAGTTATACATATCTATTTGCATTTTATTAATTTAAGACGAATTAATCATGATAATATGTATTACCAGCCTTCATTTATAATAATAATGTAGAGCTAATTTCTATAGCTAATTGTAAATTTTTTTGGATCCAAAATAAAAAAAGAAATAACGAAATATTCTGAGAGACGTCAAGGGCGACCATACAAATTTCACGCCCGTTGAAGCTGTCATAGTCTAAGATCTGGCTGCAAAATTCCTACGTTCATCGAGTATACAATCAAAATCATTATTTTTTATTTCAGTTAAGAAAATGATAATATATTTTTGTCGTGTTTCCTATTAAAATATGCCCGCTAGTATTTTTAATCTAATTAATCTTAATTTATTTTTTGGAAAAATCTATGTACCACTTGTGGAATTGAACTGCACTCGACTTCATAGACAGTAGTAGTAATAATATTCGTCTATTAAGATAGGCGAAGGAATTAATCCATACTGCCAATTTTGAAGTTATAAATATATGTGATTCTTGTATATTCTGTAGTGAGTTTTAATTTGTGTTCAAGTAAAGGCATACGCGCCAAATCTTCTGTATCTTAATTTTCAAGCCGTTTCTTTTGCCAATTCTGAAGTTGTTAATACGGATAGTTTTTATGTATTCTTTACTCTGTTTTCTTCTATGTCCAAGTAAATATAAAGGCATAAGTGGCAAACCTTTCTATATAATATTTCAGACATCTTTTATCTTCTTAATCTTCGAACAATCATTAAAAAATGTTCTGATTGTCATAAATAAGAATGTTGTAAAGTGTCGTGCTGTTATTTCAATGTAATAACAAGATGGTGTGACAATGTAAGAACAATAATTCATGGTCCGTGGTATTATTTCTCATTCATTTCACTTATGTCCAATAAACTAACCATCTATACTAATATTATAAAGAGGTAAAGTTTGTGTCGTTGTGATGTTGTGACGTTGTAGGGAGTAATCTCCGGAACTACTGGTCCGATTTGAATAATTCTTTGAGTATTATATAGCTCATTCACCGAGATCATATATATATATATATATATATATATATATATATATATATATATATATATATATCATCACGCTAAAACCAATAGCAGCGGAGCACAGATGAAACATGTTTCGAAATCGGGATGTTTTTTCCTTTTGAGTACTGCTGCGTGTTAGTGTAAGTGTATTTACTCCACGCGAACGAAGTCGTGGGCAGAGGCTAGTATTACATAAAACACCACTAATCTTACACAATATAGAGTCAAGTAACACAAGATTATGAATAAAATATAAAATCCACTACATGACAGACTGAAACCCCGCCAAAACTCTGACTTCATAGACATATATGAATGAAAGCAACTATCATTCTTAAGATATCTACAATAATGTCTATGAAATAGAGTGCAGCTTATTTTAATAACTAATGGGCAACCTGGCCAAAACATTGTCCGTCTCAGAAACAAGTAAAAAAAGTGATTTTAATATTATACCCAACTCGATGAACAAAAAATTCGCAGACGGCTCTTAGTCTATCAAGGCTCTTGAGTCCGACAACGTTGCTGCGAAAAAGCGAAGCAACGCGACGTTGCCAAACCATAAACATGTATAGTGTGTTTCATGTTGTATATTACATACGTCTACATGATTGTTTATACAGTTGAAATTGGTGGGATAAGCTGTACGTTAGGCGCATGTTAACTTTTATTATAGTTTGCTTCCACTGATAAAAGTCATTATTAGATATGATCTGCTAAAACAGCATTATTGCTATCTCGATGGTATACATATAATACGTGTTCATATGTAAATTTGTGTTCTGCACATTTTTATTTAAAGCGGTCAAAAAGTTTGGCGCGGATTGTACTTACTAATAGTAACTGTAGAAATAACTGTTATTAATGACCTTAACGCAGTCTCTTTACATAAATTGTTATTATAATTAAACTATTGACAGTGTTTTACCGTTTTAGTACAAAAATTGTAGCTTCTAGGAATGATCCGATAATAATTTAAGTATTCTATGTTAGTGTTATTGACTTTGAGATTGAGAAGAGTGAAGCATAGTGCTGAATTAATAGTAATTCAAATATGTAGTTTGTCAATAATAATAATAGAAAACTCATAATCAACATTAAATATGATGTCTTTGACGATTTAACATCCCCTGTGTGTAAGAATAATGCTATACTGAATTATAAGCTGAGTAAGCTGATTTGCAATTTTTTAAAATGATATTGGTAAATTGATATTTTTTTCGATATATCGGTTTCCTATATTGATATATTTATAAATATCGAAAATCCGATATATACAAAATTATCAACAGTCCTATCTGGTGGCCGTTAAATCTGTCAATTGAGACGTCAAGAAGTAGAATCTGTGGTAGAGATGTAAGCGAAAAATACCTCGATATCTTTGATGATACGGTAATTAAAAAACTGCATATTTTCTATGTACCGGAAAAAGTTTATTAATCGATATTAAGTCATAAAAGGAACAAAAAATAATTTCTACTAAGAATTAACACAATACAACATAATGAATATATCTTATTTAATTCTCATAGACACTATTTTATTTACTTTTAGCTTATAGTTTGCTGGTTCGTTAACCTCTTACTGCATGAATTATTAAATAGTTAAATTGCATAAGTTAATAAAAAATGCTATGTAATAACTTTACCGCGACAGTCCCCGAGTGCCACACGTATTTTTTATAAAAACAATTTTTGGTTATTGTAATCAATAATTTAAAGCAGGGCTGTCGAAGCCATAGCCCGCGGGCCGCATGCTGCCCGTGGCTTTAATTTTTGAGGCCCGCAGAATCTTTTTTATCTTCTTTTTCCCGAAACTGACGAATTTTGGGGTAAAAATAGGCTCGATGAAGGGCAGTACCTACCACCATAAGAGTGTATATTCAACAATGAAGTTTATAAAATCGAAATACAGGTGTTAATTGGCAGATACTTCACTTAAACATGCACTGCGTCTAGCTATTAATAATATTGAGGTTGATGTTAACAGAATTGTAAAAAAGAAATCAATTAAAAAGTATTCAGTTATTTTTGTTGGCCCTGCGTCCCATATAGTTTGGACAGTCCTGATTTAAAGGATAAATAACATTTTTAATTGAAGATTATATCAATATAAAATATATTGATTGATCAGTTGTAGTTGATATACTATAATCGATAATTATTGAGCACCCCTAAACTGTGCATATAGGACTGTTGACAATTTTTAAATATCGCTTTTTAGAGGTATCGATATTTAAAAAAATACCAATATCGCAGTATGATACAACTAAAAAAAATAATATTTTGATGTACCGGTTTTATTAAAAGAATCTTAATTCAGTTTATACAGTTTATTAATTATTAATGTTAACGCAGTGTACTTATTAAATAAATCTTTATACTTACAATTCTTCTGTCCGTGTTTGCGAGTGATACTTCTTTTAAACGGCTAGACAGCTTTTAATATTTTTTTGTGTTGTTCAGGTGAATTCAAGAATGGTATATTATTAACGGTTTTTAGATAATAACCTAATAAATAAATATGGGTAAGACATAAACATAATATAGTTTAATTAATGTAGAGTATTATAAGTTTATAATAATTCTGTGGTTTAAATAATTTACGAGATATAATGAAATATAAATACTTATTAAAATATATATAGATCTTCGATATCTATATTTCAATATATCGATATTAGAAAAACATCAATGTTAACATCTATTCAAAAGTATAGATCTACAATAAGCATCGAAGTTTAACAACATCAATGAAACTATCGAAAAAACGAAAATGGTAGCAAAACTGTCTATCCTATTTTATAAATCATGTTTATTGTTATTGGGGATAAAATATAAGAAAAAATGAACATTTCCAGTATTTTTGGGTACATTTTGTAAAAGAATTAACTTTGTGATATGTTTTCCCTTTTGTCTGTTCCACTACTCGTACAAAAGTAGGCCCTCTTTGGAAAAAAGCTTTTCCTAAGCTATCTCTTTCAAAACTGCAAAGAACTAGATATTCGTATTGTTTACTTTGATTACGTTGATCACTATCAACTAGTGTAAAATAGTTAAAATTCATAGTTATATAGTATCTGCTTAGTACATCCAACACAAGATGGCCCTATAGAATATATTGAAATTTCAATATTTTATCCCCGTAAAATCGATGTATCGAGATTATCGAATTTAAACCATCGATCAATATCGGTCAACCCTACTATACGCTAAAAAGTGCCTGCATTATATAAGCTATAATTATAGTTATTGTGCAGAGATTTTACAATTTACAAGTAGAATAAATTATTACACAAGAAATTATGTATATTTATTACTTACATACATACATACTTGGTTCTTAGTTACCATTAGAATTTATGCTTCCGTTAAAACTTATCTGTTGATGTATGGACACTAAACAACAGGTCTTTTAATTGTTTTAGTGTTATGTAAACAATTATATATAAATAACATTATTTGATCAGTGTTAAATTTGTAATATTTGACTTTATCTAAAGAAAATGTGTAACAAGGGAATAACTATAGCAGAATTATTTGCAAAAACAGTTGCTACGACCAAATGTTTTGACCAAAACCTTCATAAGGTATTATTGCTTCTATTTCATGTGCACGTGTAAATTTTATTATAAGTTTTAATTGATATTACCACTCATCGTTTATTATACACTGTCAATGAAGTACTATTGATATATATGAGTTATATTTCTAATTAATTTGACTATGATTAAAATAATTTATTTTAACTGAAAGAGGTACAACTATATTATGTGATATATTCGCTAAGCTATATATATGTAATTTTTTTAGTTCAAGTATTTCTTTATTTTTTCATTGTATTATTTTGGTTCTAAGGTATATTCTTAGGTTCTAGTATTTCTCGTATATTGGTTGCTACCATTGATGATGGCATGCTAGGTTAAGATGGAGTTGCTTTTACACATATGCTTTTGGACATACACCAAATTTAATTGCTTCTTAAAAATATTTAAATTATCTATCTTGATATAAAGAGAGTTTTATATTTTCAGATGCCAATTAAGTTTCTTGCTAATGGCATTCTTCTAAGTCATTTGATTACTTAAATCTAGCTGAGTCCATGGTTTCTCTTGCTTTAACATAGATGTGGGCCTAACTCTCAGGACCAATGCTTTTTCTATATGAAAGGTACTTACTCTAAATCCTGTTCAGTAACCTTAAAAACCGGTGTACAAAATTCAATTTGGTTAGGTAGTTAAGTAGTGATAGTGTAATAAACCAACTTTGTATCTACAATGTTAGGGTTTAGATAGTTGAAAATGACATTTTATTAAATGTAATTCTGTTTTATCTACTTGAATGGTAATCATTAATGTTGTTTATTTATCTAGTTGAAGGTCATCCAATGTGGGAAAGGTAGAATGCTGACAGAGTTTTTAGTGGGACCCGAACATCTCAATCAGCGGGGTACACTCCATGGAGGTTTCATTGCACACCTTGTGGATGCAATTTCAACATATGCTCTCACAACTAATGACAATGTGGATACAAGAGGGGTCTCTATAGATTTAAGTGTGAGGTATATTTAATTGTTTAAATTAATTTTAGAATTATCAATTTACTTATAATGTTTTAAGAAATAAGTTGCTATTGTGTCATAGGTATTTTATTTACTTAATTACAACATTATATATGTTAGCAATATTTTATGTTTAATTATTTTGTATAAATCTTTGTCTTTCTATTAATTAGGAAGATATTTGTAGAGAATTGACAATAATGTTATTTATTTCAGCTACTTGAGTGCTGCCAAGGAAGGCGACCTAGTTGAAGTTGAAGCATTTACCAAAAAAACTGGAAAGAAGATCGCTTTTTTAGAAGTAGAAGTACGAAATAAAGATAAAAATCAATTGCTTGCTGTGGGTAGGCACACAAAATATATAGGCGTTTAACAAAGTTAAATAAAATATTTATTTTATGTTAGATCTTTGTGGGTATTATAGTATTACAGGAATTCATAGAATTCGATTTTCAATGTTTTAATGGTGAATTGTCACAGCATCTTGGCTGAATGCTGTTCAGATGTAATTAAGATGCTGTATAACTTGGTAATGATATCTCATCTGTGACTCTCCTGGTGGACCTAGAAGGAATAGGAAACAATGGGTCTGATATATTTGATGGAAGAAAAACCCTTAAAAATAAAATAGTTTAAAAAAGATTGAATTGATTAAATATTTATTAATTTATATGAAATCTTTTATTTTACGATTGTTACAGGCTCCCTTATTCAATAATCTTATTTTTACCCCTTCTGAAGAAGTCATTGGTCATTAAAATACAGACACATGGATTTTTATAGGTTACATAATATGTACATTACAATTAAGTATTTAAAGAAAGGATTAAAATTCAAAATAGAATGTTACTTGTACAGTATAGTAGTGTGAGAAAAATTATATCATATAAATATTAAACTTCAGAAACATTTCATGTATTACTACTGATTGTTATTGCCCTATTCTGAAATACTGACTTTGTTTGGATGCTTTAAAAGACATTCAACGATTGAGTTTTTCAATTTGACCAATGGTATAGATTAAGTTGGTTTTGAGGGCTGCTGTGGTATGTGGTTTATTCGTATAGACCTGCGACTTAAGAGAATCCTAAAAAAAAGTGTAACAGGGTCATATTTTGTCAATATTAAATGGCCAGTTCACATAAACTCCACGTGAGATGATTATGCTCACAAATCGCTCTTGCAGAATGTCTAATGTGACATGAGCTATGTAGCACGTGGCGCCGTCTTGTTGAACGCACATGTGGTTGGTGTTCATATTATCCAATTCAAGTCATAGCAAGTTGGAAATCATCGATGTGTAGGCAGTTGGTGGTGATTGCCTAGCAACGTCGCTCTCTAAGAAGTATAGAACGATGTCCAAAATTGAATGTGTTGTTGAATGCTATATTTATTCATGTTAATTTGGCAAAACTGAATAAATTACAAACATTTTGACAGACGTAGCGTTAACAATATGGCCGCTATCAACAGTCAAATTTCAGAAAACCCTATACATGTCCTCAAACATTGGTAGGTGAACAAATGGTGAGGTATAAAGGATTAATTTGTTTCCCGTATTTTTCAAATTTTGTTAGTTTCGTCACTCTCACTAATTCTTATATGGTTGTTTGACCAGTTCAACAAGTTTAGCTTAGTAAGATTCACTTTGTTACATTGCCAACTCAAGCCGAAATTCCGACACCTTGGTACCCTTGAGCTTGTTGCCATACTGCTGAGCGCCTTAATTACATTTTTAATAAATCCGGTGAAGGTGTAAAGGCCCGTCAGCCAATAGCGTTAGTTTTTCGAAAAAAATATGTATCCTTATTCCAAAAATAATAATCTGTAATATTTGCTAATTATATTTTATAAAATTCTATTTTATTAATATCAAATTGCGGATCCAATATCATACTGCATAAGAACTGCACGAGGAGCTAGTTCTAAAGTTATAATGCTGTTACAAATGGGACATTTTGTTATAAATAAGCTTCCACGTTCAAGTTTTATATCATGGTTTCATATTAAACTAAGTCCTAACTGCACTCACGTACTTTATGAGATTATTTTAAGTACGTTATAGACAATTTAATTGTTAGTAATTTTTCTTAGCAAAAGTTTCAGAAGAGCTTACAGCAGGTTCAATTTACGACATAATTTGATTTAATTGCTTAAGTTATAAATATGTGGATAAATATGGTGTAAATGAAACTCGAATACGTTTTAATTATATGTTTATTATATTAAGAGAATCAAACTTTCAATAGTTGTAAGTACCTATAGTCTGATAATACACTGTTTAAAATTCCCTACGTGTCTTACATATCTAAAATGACTATAACTTGTAGCGTGTTAATTGATTTCTAATTATTTTCCAACTGGAATAAATACATATTTAAAAATTTAAGTACATTACGTCAATATGAATAATGAAAACTACACATACGCTTGTATGTTTCTGAAGAAAATATAGGCGATAGAAGATTTTAACATATTCACTTATCAGGTCTATTTTTCCTTTAATACATTAAGTATATTGGTAATAAGTATCAAGTGTAGAAATGAGTAAAGATATATATTATAAAGTAATATTTTTGCATAACTACTACTGATAATTAAAACGACTAGTTAGTACGTCACAGTTACTATAAGTTTTGATGACAAGTTTAAAAAAAAATTATTTCGTTTCAAGACGTTTAATTGGAATAATAGAAACTAGGACTATTTCTTAGATTAAATTACCAGAATTATGTTCTTTATATGAAGAGTTCAAAAAGATGCCTATTTAATAAGTCTAGGGAAGTTAATTATATTTTTAGAATTATATTTAAAAAGATTTATTATTTATTATTAATTACTCAGAATGTACTATTCATTCGAAATATAGTTGTCTAATTGATTACACAGGTTTTTTCCAAAACTTCAATACGCTTCTTTAAGAACTCAATAGTTTTCATTATATCACGTTGATCATCTTCGAGAGTATTTAAACGGTCATACTCATCAAATTCATCAACATTTGGTACAATATCCCTGCGTGCACGTCGTTTTACTCTACCTATATCGTTATCTTCACCGCAAGACTCGCAATCAGCCCAATATCGCAAATCTATTGAAGGTAAGTCATCACATGATATAAGTCCATCTTGCAATTCTGGCAGCAAGAACACGTTTTCTCCGATAGTATCTATGTTATCACCATTATCGCAAAGAATTCGAGCCAAACTTGTTTCTTTAATTTGTTGCAATTGTTGTTTTTTAAACACGTTTTCATTTTCGTACCAAAATCGGTCACCGTCTCGCAAACGTATAAATTGCTCTAATAATATACATCTAAACAATGGGCCAATCTTTCCACCCTCTACTTGATTTTCCAAAATACCTCCAACCCATACATCAATATTATGAACGGAACCATAAAGCTCTTTAAGTTTGTCTCGCACACTTTTGTCACTTATTTCACCAGCTAAATCATCAAAGTCATTTACTTCAGTCATGTTACAAAATTGTCTCCATTTAGTGTACGGAGGTATTCCATGGTCACGGCCTCTTTGGATATTTATAGCTGCTAGATCTAAAGCTACAGCATGGGCACTATAAAAAAGTTTTTCCGTAAGCTCAGAATTAAGATTCTGTGTGGGAGTTTTCAGTTTAGCCGGTGTTGTAAACATTCCTCGGAATAAGGGATCTACTCCGCCTTCATCAACGATCCTCCAAGGTGAGAAGAAAGCGTGACGAAGTAATAAATGTCCTTGTGGTATTGTTTCAAAATTTTCATCATAACGATGTAGTATAGGATTAATCATAGAATGCCCAAATCGTAAAGCGGCAGTTGCAAAAACGTTAGATATTGAAGGATTTACGTGAGAATCATAACCTTTATATTCTCCCAATTGTTCGTATCCAGTAGGACCTAGAATAATAGGTAACCAATGTTCGTATGTTATAAACTGTATTTCTGCACCTACTATTTTTCTTGCTTCCTGGTAAACCCTATCACCGTCCCAAAAAGGATTCAAAGCTTTCAATTGAATAGCAAGACGATTATGTTCTCGCATCCAAATTGTGTGCATGGCTGCTAAACCAATTTGTTCATTTGCTCTAATGTCCCCAGCAACAAAACAGCTACTAGTGCTTTCTTCTAGATTACGCCTACAGTCCATACCATTTATACCTGTAGTGGGTAAAAGAGGTTTCCTCCCAGGAAAAGTGGCACCTACTCGTAACAAACCATTATCGTTAGTAAAATCACGCAGATCGTCAGCCACTGATTGTTCAAACCCATATACTTGTGAAGCATCGATGAATGAAGTTAGTTGATTAATTTGTTCCCTAGGTTGTAATGAACCAAAAAGAACCGACGTCATACCCGAGCCACAAACAGCACTTGTTCTTATAAAATCGATACAACGGCGATTAGTAACTCGTGGATCGTTAGGTGGTACATCGATGGGGAAACATGGCGCAGCATAGTCACAAGTTTTTTTACAGTCAACACCATCCCATGTTTGTGAACTGACAGATGGAAGAGCGTGATCTAAGTCGTGATCTAACCATTGTCCCCATTGCATAGCCATATGAGTAATTTCAACATCTTGTGATATTTCCTTTGTCGTAATAATCGTTGTAGATACTAGTCGTGCGCTTGGCAAAACAAATCCATTATATTTAAAGTTCTTATTCCATCCGGTTGGTTGACTGAAACCATTCTCATATACGGGGTATAATATTCTTCTAAATCCAGACAGTGATGTCCCCCAAGTAGGATTATCAAAATTATTACAACTACCGTCAACTGTACGATATTTAGTATGGTAACACATATCTGAACAGTCTTCTTTTTCTCGATGGGCAACGCAACCAGACAGTCGAGCAATCACATCCAAATGATCATTCGATAATAAGTTTTGATAATTAAATGGTTCCGTTGATGACACTTTTTGGCCACTTTGAATGAATTCTCTTACTTTGTCAAGAGTTCTTTCGTAAATCTCCGCAGCTCGAGCAATTTCCCTAGCGGGAGCATTAGGAAACCTGGTCATTCTATAAAGTTTTGCTATATCTACTTTTGCATTCGTATTGTTACTAAACATATCTTCTACAGTTCGAGCAATTGCTTGGTCAACGTCTCTTGTGGCCTCTGTTAAAGCAATGTTTACATACTCATCACTTGGTAATGTATGATCTTTGACATTTAAGAATACTGAGGCAGTATCACGGCCGTATTCATTAAATACTGAACATTCATATCGACCACTGTCAGTTACTGTAACATTTCTGATAATTAAACTTCCAATTATTGAAACTGAAAATCGATCGTTTTCTACAATACGTGAACCATCTTTTCTCCATTCGACTAATGCTGGTGGTTCACTCTCTGCTTCACAAGGCATTTGTACTGATGTTTCCTTAAATGCATCAGTATCTTCAGGTCGCAAAATTATTTTAGGGGGTATTATTTGAAACTCTTCCACTGTTAGTAACGCAGATGTTTCAATAGTTCCTAAATTGTTTTCCGCTCTACAATGGTAAATGCCCTCATCGTCTTTGGTTACATCAAGCAGTGTCAAATTTTGATTATTATTACTGAATATGGCTTTTTCACTCGCTAATAATAACATTGTATTTCTGTACCATTTAAGCAAAGGCTTGGGTATACCTTTAGCTGAACAGGAAAGCTCTACGTTGTCTCCATTGCTAACACTTAGCTCTTTTGGTATGTCAGTAAATATAGGAGCAACTGAAATAGTAACAGTTATTTAATAAAATATCTATAATATTTTAATGTATAGTATTAAGAATATGCATATTAAAAATAATTACCGCCAATTTCAAGCGAAACAGTTGTGGTAGCTTTCCCAATAATATTTTCGGCTCTACAAGTATATAAACCTGCATCCGTTTCCTGTATATTTTTGATAATAATAGAGCCGTTATGATAAATTGAAATACGGTCACTCAATAGTATTCTTTCCTTATTAAAGTACCACGCCAGATGCGGTTTTGGAGTTCCTATGGCGGCACAATCAAATATAACCTGTGTTTGTTTTACTTTAGCAGTTTGGTTTTGTGGTAATACTGTGAACTCAGGAGCGCCTATAAAAATGACAATTATAATTAAGGCTATAGAATATAAAGTATTTTTTTCATACAAATAATTACTTACTGTTATATTGCTCAGCATCTCGCTGCACAATAATCTTGGCTGGCTTAGAATGTGCTTTACCAGCTGGATTTTTTGCCATGCACTCAAATACTCCAACCTCATTTTCATCCAATCCATGAACCATAAGAGATCCGTTGTTCAGAATTTCGTAACGAACGTCGTCTGTCGGAATAACACTAGAATCGCGAAGCCATACAATTTCAGGTTCTGGTTCGCCAGTGGCAATGCACGAAAACATTGCAGCATCACCAAACTTAACAACTATGTCCTGTGGTTCCTTCTGAAATTCTGGTAGTTCTGAAAACGCATATATATTCAAATATTAAAGTTCGTTGTGTGTATGAATATAGTCACTGTATGTATATACAATTTATGTTACTTACGACAATGGAAGTCGTTTTCCTTCATTGCCGCTAAAGGCATTCCTGTTACGTTTGTTGGCTGATAGCATGTAGCTGCAATATTCATATCATCATGATTCGATAGCATACGAACGAACCAAAGCATTGAACAGTCACATATCAAAGCATTGCTGTCCAAGCGTAGCTTCCTAAGTTTGGGCATACCACTAAACGAACCTTGTGGGATACCTTTCAGCCGGTTATTATGTAAGTATCTAAAATTACATAAAATGTATTATTCTGAGTCATGAAAAGTACAATTTTATCATCATAAAAATGTCAAAGTTTTTCCATGAAATATGTCTATAAATAAACACTCACAGTCTTTCAAGACGCGGCAAGTTGGAAAATGTTTCTGGCTCAATGTGGTGTATTTCATTAACGTGCAGATATCTGTGGAATATAATTTGATTACATTATTATTACATGTAAAACATTTGCTGACGATAATTACTGTCTTCCCTAGTATAAATAACATGTTCATTTTCCGTGGATAAAATGTATAAAACGTTTAAATTATGAAAAGTATAGGGGAAAATATTGGTACATACTGATACATGAAACACTAGAGTCTTATGCATTACTCGAATTTGATTATTTTTTTTCGAACTTGGCTTATTTATCCTAACGACCTCCCTCGGTTTTTGTAACAATTAGACCCTTTTTTTATTCATATACATTTGATCATTAAAGTCAAAGGACCTTTATAATTAGATATCTTTACACAAATAACTTTTGTTTTTATTTCGTGTAGTTTTCAATTTGCGGTACCTATCTTCAAGATATAAAGTGACTAAAATAAAATGCTGTAAAGTGCAATTAGAATCTCTATGAAACAATGATATTATAATTCCAATTTCATTGCTATGAAATAAACAACATATCTAACACATTCTATAAGCGTTAATATACTATTGCGGGTTATCTGTGGAAGGATTATGAACTTTTCTGTAGCCGTTTTTGAGATGCACCTGCAATTCAGTAGTAGTACATTATTTTTATGTATCAAATAAGTTCTCGTCATCTTTAACAAGGTTTTTAAAATATACTTTATGATTTAATTATAAATATATCGAATTTTCTTAACTTTATATAAGATGTGACGTGCAAAAAAGTGCATAGTTCGTAGCATAAAAGTTAGTAACGTTCTTTAGAAGAAAATTAATATCGTTGTTTTCCGATATATTCTTAATTATTGTGATTGGAAAGAGGTGGATAAGTTTGATAGGTTGTCAGTCATTCTGTTTTATATGGAGAAAGTTGTGCATTTTGCAACAAAGTTAAGATATTATTTTTAATAATTTTCTGATGTTTTAGCCTACAAATATTATGGTTATTCGATAGTACCGCTGTTAAGTAACTTACAAGTACTTTGATGATTACACCTAATGTGCAATGGATAATTACGTTGCTTAGATCACTTTGCTATCAATATTATGATTTATATTGTCAGTTACATTATGTAATAACAATCACATGATGATTGTACCTACGAACCAGGAAACTACGGGTACAGACACCAACCTATTTGGTCAGAAATGATGTCATTGTCATAACGTACTGATTGACACTCAAATAAAATAATTAACTAGCAAGTGCTTATAATGTGATAATACAAAGAATATTACGTGTATAAATTATTTTGTCAGGCTAATCTTGTTATTAGCCATTATTAAGCCAGAAACTTACTTTTGTAACTTTTGTAATAAATTTTACAGGTTATTTTATAACTCTTAGTAACTCTATGTCGGAGTTTTTGGCGGGATTTTAGTCTGTCATGTTGTGGATTTTATATTTTATTCATAATCTTGTGTTATTGGACACTATATTTTGTAAATTTGGTGGAGTTTTACGTAATCTAGTTAGTTTATTATGCATAAGTGAAGTGAATAGAAAATACTACCACGGAGCATAAAATTCTGAGATGCCACAAAAACTCCCTAGCAGGTTCTAACAAGGGATCCACCAGCTTGTTAGAATATTGACTCACACGACGCAATATTGAAGTAATTGCACGACGCTTGTAATATTATCGACTACGTGACGATGGCAGTAATAATCTGAAAGATTAATTGCCAAAAATAAAGTAAAAAAAAACTCTATATCAAAGGCTATGACAACAGTTTTATTATATTCATTAGAATTAGG
This sequence comes from Antheraea mylitta, assembly GCA_014332785.1. NCBI lineage: Eukaryota > Metazoa > Arthropoda > Insecta > Lepidoptera > Saturniidae > Antheraea > Antheraea mylitta. The sequence goes on along the minus strand of JACEII010000042.1, from coordinate 372,821 downwards.
TACTACATATTGTAATACGAAGTTACTAAATAATATATTTAAGATACTTTTTTATTACTCTAGGTGAAGCCATATAAAATGGTTCTTCAACGATATTATTTATTTACTATTTGTAATAAATACCTATTTAATACCCGTATGTAATATCTATTTACTACATCATTATCAAAATAAAAATACCTATGCGAAGTTTACTAAAGTTAGAATGTTTATCAACATTATTATAAATTAAAAAACATATTACTGCAGATATTTCTGAATTGAGAAGAGTTAAAAGTTATGCGAAAAGCGAAAAGCGTTCACAAGTCTTCAACATGGCGTTCAATATCCCCGTGTACTCCCTGAATGGGAATTTTCACGATGGTGTAGGAATTCGCCCTATGTTCTCCTTCCTCCGGAATCACTGCACAAATAACCCCTGTCTAGACGAACACCATAGACGCCCAGTTTTATATATACAATTAAAATTTATCAGTTAAACTGTACAGGAATACCTGATAAGAACCAAGCGTAAATACCTTAGAGTTCAATTTAAAATAATGATTACCAAATAATACCATTTCTAAGTGAGTGGTTCACTTGTTAAAATACCTGAAATTCGGTTACTGTACAGTATAATTAAATAGCTGTTTAATCAACCGTGTGATCAGTAAGTATTAGCTATAGTATTATACCAGATAGTAACGTGGAAAACAATAAAATATAACCTGCCAGATTTGGCTCATCTTCTATGTTTGTTATAATATGATAAACAATCTGCAGTCTTTGTGTATAATCATTAATATATATAGCAATATGATATGGCCAACAATTATGCGGTCAGCATAAATCGAGATTTAGATCAGCTTTAAAATATATTCTATCGTAGACAATTTATTGGACAACAACTTTTAGTCATCAAGTAAATATTTAAGTATCAGCAAATAAAATGATATTAGACATTTACATTTGCAACAACAAAGCAAAATAATAACGAAGTTGACCTGTATCATTTATTGTGCTGTAATATTACACACTTTTTCTTAGGTATGATATATTGTTTTATTAATTTTATTTTACTGTAAATATATATTTTTGGAAAAACAAAACAGTTTATCAAAATCTGCAAATACTAATTAACGTATATATAAAATGTCACATGCTTGTGGCATATATATACATATAAGGTTTGTGTTTATATTCAACTGTTTATTCTTTATAGGAATCATATATTTTACGCCCTTAGTTGTTTTAAAGGTATGAAGCTTAAAATCGACTTATGCATGTTTACCCTTAGGGTTGTATTATTAATAGACTTTTTTTATTATAGGTGGCAAACTAACAAGCGGGTCACTCGATGGTAAGGGATCACCGCCATCCATAGACACTAGCAACACCAGGTGTTGCCGGCTTTTAGTTGCATCTGTCATAATTTTCATTTAGCGATACATAACGTGTTCAGGTCAAACTCATTCTTAGTTATTATAGAAGAAAATAATCTTTTTTTTACATTTGGAACGTAAAGACACACAATGGTAATCTTATTGTGATATTATCACACAATGAGTTTCTTGTGACTAGGTTTTGGATGAGAAAAAGGAAAGAGTTTTTCTTTCTTATAACAATTTATGTGTCCTTCCGAATAGGCGAAAAACTAAAGACAAAAATATTATTGCAAAACAGCTATGTACATTATTACTATATAAATAGATTCATGTTTACGGTAGTTTTATCATGTCTTAGTGGTTTCATATAGAATTCATCATATTGGTAGATACGTATATGTATGTATGTATACATACCATCTACTAGTCAGGCGACTTCAGAATTTTATAAAAAATTGTCAAGAGTTTCTGATAACGTTGGTGTATAGTTATTTTTATCTTATCTCGTGTGAGGTTAGTAACTATAAAGTTATCTGAGAATGGATATATGAGAAATTCAAACAATCCACAACCGTTTACTGAAAGCGTGGTTATTTTCGGACTTGAGGCATTACCACAGCTGTGACTGAACAGAACGTACCTACAGCTCTGTTTTTAACTGTTTCGAATTGACTCACAATTACGTCATTTTTATTAGCAAATGATATCATTACTTTTGTGTATTATACTTTATATTATACGAACATATTTCATCTAATAATAAATTTAATTAATTCAAATAGTCGGGGTAATGCTGTTTATCGCATAAAATTAGAATAAATTGAAAATAATACAGAAGATAGTATGAAAGAAACTAATATATATATCTTTGCTCCAAACTATTACTGCTTAGTTTAATACCTAAACATATCGTTTTATTACAATATAGTTAAATATGTATTAAATACACCGCGTTCGCGGAACGTTCGACATCTTACTCTTTTATTTCTGCTTGGTTAGGTTAGGTTAAACTTGCGAAAAAGGATGACGCAAGTTTGCCGCAGCAGCTGCATCGGAGAGCGCGGTGCATTTAATACGAAAGTAACCAAACTTTTATAAAGCAAGAATTCAATACGTATTTAACTTTTTTGTAATAACACGGATACTGTTTCGTTAAGCAGTAGATTCAGAGAGTCTTGAGTCATTACTCTAGACTATACAAACAATCTATATTAAAGATATTTTTACACAACAATAGAAGTCAATGGCCTCAGGTCTTGATGCTCTAAGCAAATTATGTTTGCGTTGTATGCATTAGGCACGATTATACAGATATTAATTAATAATCTAATACTATCGATCGAATATTGCAATTATAATTGCGTTTATTATCATGGCTATGCTCGTGCTAATGTAAATTTCATTTACCCCACAATAGTGATTAAATATACTCTGACCGTTTCTGTATCTCTGAGAACATGTATCTACAATTTCATGACGCTTAGTTGAATAATTAAGAAGCAAACAAACTCAGTTTTGCAGTTAAAATATTAATATAAATTTGACCGCCATTTGATAAAGTTTATCATTCCAAGTTTACCTAGAAATGAGTTATTGTTGAGAAAATTTTGTCTCGTATATTTTTTTTCTCGAATCACAATGCTATGTGGTTCTCGGTTGCCTCGATACTATATATAAATTACGGATAAATAATCGAATAGGCCGGGAAGCGAGTTAAAAATATCATTACATAGTATAAAACAAAGACCTCTGCTACGTCTACCTGTTTGTTTGCGATAAACTCAAAAACTGCTGAACCGATTTTCATGTGGTTCTCAACAGTAGATAGAGTGATTCATGAGGAAGGTTTAAGTATATAATTTGTCATGGTTTTTTATTATTATTAGGGCGGGACAACGTTCGCCGTGACCGTTAGTTTTTGATAAAATATTATAATTAATATGAAAATAAAAGCTCATACGTATACACTATTGTTTCTGACGTAGAAAATAGTTTTGAATATTGTCGAGAATCTACGATAAAATCCAATTATTATCTCGGATGCAGCGAGGTATAAACGGACGCCAATAAGCGGTGGCATGTAATTGACAATCGTTTACGGCACACGAGATACTCCTACTTCAATGCAAACGCACCACAAAATTGACGTATATTGCTTTGTCAGTTGTTGAACGTACCTCGATGTCTAAACGCACACAAAGGAGACACATATCCGATTGTATTATTAGCTTCTCTAGAATTCTGTTTAAGGAAATTGTAGCTACACACTCTTGTAAATAATAGGTACCTAATCTGTAATTTTACATCAAGAACTTTCATTCAATCTATTTTTCATTTATATCTTGCAATTTTCACATTTTATCCGATTTGTTTGTAGTCCGATGAAGCTTTGAAGGCACGTCAGGCCAATAGCGTAGTCAGTTCGAAAAAAAAAAAACAGTCTGTTTCAGTTTTTTTACGGTATTCAAAGAGTTAACGAAGCATTAACATACCTTTGAGCTAGCGATAGTTATCTGCACCAATTGTGGAATTGACTGTTTTATATGCGACTCCAATAAAACAATCCTTAATCGAAGCAAAACAACACCAATTTGACTCCGGAATAAAGCTAACTGACTTCGCTATCAAACACTTCTCTTGGATTATTATATTATATCTATTTCTCTTTTTTAATATTATTAATATGAATGAGGAAAAAAAAATCTTTTTTATGTTCCTTCTTTGATTTTATGTTATGTTATTTTACGAGGCAGTCTCCTTTTTGAAATTTTTTTTACTGCCTACACCCTATTTATTGTTACTTACCATATTATCGCTTCCATTTCATTTCATCGCAACCATTTTAAGACAGTATCATGTATTTCATAATTTCTTACGAAAAGTTACGCTTAACTAAATCGAACCTTGATGGTTATATCTTGACAATTATGTATTAATAAACACTACTTGTCAAGGGTGTTAGTAAACTTTGATGAAAGTAGAGAATAGTAGAGGTACAGAATAAGCCAAATTATTATTAGCCAAAATATGTTGTACCAATACATCTGAGTAATTGGCTGCGTCACGTCGCGTCGGGCACATAATGAATTTTGAATTAGTGACAGAACCTTTTTAGGCCGCATGATTGTTTTTGTTTTTCATAATTGAAAGCTCAAAATGCAGCACTTATATTTTTTACGACAACAAATGCAGGTTCTCAATTCGATTGTATATTTTTACATATGTTACCAAAGAAGTTCGACAATTATAAATCGTCTCTGAAAATTATTTTTTCATTGGAAAGAGAATATTATTAAGAGAGTTTAATTGAATTAACACTGTACCTTGGATTTCAAAGATATACTTGGTACTTCTCAAATTCAAATAGGTAATTAGAGTGATTGAGCTATTAACTAATTACAACAATTAACTTATTAATAACAAGGACCTTGTGGATTAACTTGAACTGGGAAAACGCAACAGGACTTGTTAATGACAAATAGTGCAATTCTTAGTGCATTTTGAGTCGTGTTTTTTCGTTAAAAAAATTAATTTCCTCAAAATCCATTGAAACCATTATCTCTCACCTGATATTGGAGCATTTTTGTTGCATATGCATAAGTCTGCTAGTACTAAGCAGTGACTATAAAACCACTTCTCGCATAACCGTGTACCGCCCCCAACTTAACTACTTTCTAGTAACAAACGATTGTAGGACCGGCATTGCGTACTATTTTCAAATTATTTTAAATATGTATATTGTTTATCACGAGCATATTCTCGTAGTGCGCTTACCCGCAACCTTCTAGGATGGGAGCAACCCCTGACTTTGTTTGACTACATCTGTGCTGTCGTCTGTCTTTTAATCTTTTTAACCCAGTGATATGTCATATGGTAAGTTATACAAAATATGCTTTAGCAATCTTACTAAATGCAATAAAATTACCTGAGATAGTTTGATTCATACCTAACAGTTCTAAAATAATTAATGCATAATTAGTTCGTCAGTGTAAATGAGAGTCTGTAAAATATTATTAAAAAGGTACTTTTAACACCTCATTAGTATATGAGACTGTACAATTAATAATCCCAACTGAACCTTTTTGTAGTCCGGTTAAGCTGTTAAGACCTTGCTAGGTCAATAGCGTAGTCAGTTCGAAAAATAAAAATTTAAATTGAACCAATTATCTATTGAACTTTACACAAAAGTAGGTTTATAAATCAAAGAAAATATATACTATAATACCATTATTATTGTCTGATAATCAGTAATTTATTATATTCGATATAATAATAAGAACCGAAAATATTCCATATATATGTCCATACTCTATGAAGCATATATAATTGATATTCCGGCTTCAACTTTATGCGCACGAACTACTATAAATATTCATAAAATTATTTAGTATCTAAATAAATCAGTGTTTGCAATAAAACATCACATAAGTATCATCGACTTCATTTGTTTTATCTCCAAATCTTTGAATTAGGTATCATCGTAAAAACATATTAAATAACAACGCTTGTAATATAACTTGGCCATTTGTTCGTGACGCTCAAATTTAAGAACGGCTATTAGACCATCGGGCCATAGAAAGTTAAATTTTTAACAGTCTGTGACGAGCATTAATCAATTTACAGATTTATTCAAAATATGTATATTTGTTAACAGGCTGCATGTTTATTTTATTCTCCGGGGCAAAGCGACGGACGCGTCGTGACGTGACGTAATGGTTAGTGCGAACGCTACATCCAGGCTATTAATGAACTCCTGATTTTGCACGTCTACGGGGACTTAATAGAAATAAGTCGTTACATTTCAAAATAAACCAATTCCAATCGGAATCGTCTATATATTTTTCCTTTTTTCAGATTTTAATTTCCATAAACCGTAAACGAAGTCGGAATTTTGCAGTTCGTGAGAGTTCTTTATGATTTTGAAATTGCGAACGTCTGAAATTGCTTTTGGTTCATTTTGAATTGTAACGACACATCTATACTTACAATTGTTCCAAATGCGTAAGGTCCTGGAAAACATCAGGATCGATATACTGAATTCGGTTCCGATACAGGTAAAGATATTTCATGTGGCGTAACCCGTGGAATATACCAGACCGTAGTGACCTTAAACGATTGTCATTTAGAAGTAGCGAACGAAGTTGATGTAGATGACTGAAGACCCCCGGTTCTATATCTTGAATCATGTTGAATCGTATGTCTCTGCAAAATAAATAACAATTATAATAAAATAAATTATAATTTTTACATTGCTATAAAAGAGAACATTTTTAACAACAACTTATCGAAATACAAAGTAGACTCATTCTGCTAACTTGTAACTTACGTATAAATAATAATATTATAATTATAAACTTTATTCGTAACTTTTATACATCTTATTTATATTTAAGGTATACACAACATGGATACAAAACACACTCAATTTATTTATGAATAAATAACTAAATATATGTCTGTCGAAATTAAAAATTACATATGCATAATGTCAGAATTAGATTCATGGATATAATATACTAAATCTAAATGTAATTTAATAAAGAAATGTATAAAATCATTATATCTAATAAATACATGTTACTCATTTAAAAAAAGCTTTTTATGTCTTTTATATTATAGTTATAATTTATACTTCGGCACTTATAACTGAATACCTATTTAAAGCGAATTAAAAATATATATTAAATTCCTACCAAATAACTTGAATACGTGATTTACCTACATACGAGTACGCTAGGCTGATTTTTTTACTCATGGTATGATTTTTTTTGATATATCGAAAAAAATGCTTGAATATTAGTATTAATTTCCCTCTTTTTGAAAATATTTTCCATGTAAAATATATGTTAATAACCAAAGTAATAAACCAATTTTTTTTTTCAAGATTCTATTACTGAGCCGTATTTTATGGTATCATATCGATCGCGATTTACTCAAATTAAAAAATGTACAAAAGCTTGAATTTCAAAAAGAATATTTATTTGAAAATACTTTCATACCAAATGACAAATTGCTATAATTATTCCAAACGTTTGATTCAATAAACGATATCAATTTTAAAGTACTCATAAATTAAAATTTCAGATCTCTAGAAATATTAATGTAAGCAATTACATTTTCAACAAAATTGACATTAATATTTTTCCAGTAAAGTTGTGCATTTTGGTCATAACAGTAAAAAAGAAGAACAACTTTGGATAAAAATACGCTTCTAGTAATAGTACCAACTCGCTAGTATAAGTTACACGTTTGTCTCAATTGATACTTTTGTAGATTGTTTTGTTGTTTCACATTAAAGGAAAGTACGTAAAACTAATCTTAAGTGTTGTATCCTTCAGGACTTTTTTTGTAGATATATCCAACAAAATTTCATGTCAGGACATAAAAATAGTTAGTGGAAAAAAAGTCAATCTGACATACAGTGTTTATTTTAATTAACTTTAATAATTAAATACTGTTTGATTGTTTGCTCAACAGGAATTACGTTTCCTGTGATATTCCAACAAATTGGCACAAAAAGTAACGATAATGATAACGACAGATACTTTTACAATTGTTTGAGACGCAATTCTTAGTTTTTTATAATTATTCATTGGAGTCTCTCAGATAGGCTAGAGATTCTAAAGGAGTGTTTGAATCTTGTGACTTAAGTGTTTGGTTTTAAGAAACCCTTAATGATGCCCATTAACGCTTGCTTTCACCGTCCACATTATACCTATATATGCCTTACTACATTATAAGTTAGCATGGTACTGGTATGTTATGCGAAGAGATGAAAGTCATGTAACAAATGTCTTGAGTGTGAGGGTGGAAACATATGAGTAAAATAAGACCGTAAAAGGTAGAGATGGACTGGGTGAAAAAAATTATACGTGTATAAAAGAAAAGAGGGCAGAATGGAAAAGGAAAACATAATATGTTATGCCAAGCCTACTTAGGTTGAGTAAGAGTAAAAGAACGGTATGTACTGAGGGTAAATCATTTGATAGACATATTACTAGAACTCTATATTAGAGAGAAACAACTAAAAGAACTAGGAAACGTGCTACTCATTTTGCATGGCTATAAAGTTTATTACATGTACTCCATAGCTGCAGTTTTCATCTAAGGTTTATATTATTTTCTGTCTTTTTTCATTCCAACGCAAACCATCTCTGTTCGACTGTGTTTAACACAAATTACTCATGGAGCTGAAGTCTTATTCAAAGTTAAATGAAAAATCTACGAAGCGCAATTTCAATCCTAAGCGTGTAGAAGTAAGTGAACAACAATTTTAATGACTTCTTTTAACTTAATCGTAGTCCCTCGCAGTAGATTTTCTACCAAGAAATGGTGCTTTTTGTAATTGGTCAAAGGCATTGTTTCTCTCAGTTAGCTCGAGACTGTAAGCGGTACATTTGGTATTTCATCTATTAATGTCCAAATTAGTACTGGTTTAGTTTCGTCCTTAATTCATCTGATATCAAAGAACGGATTTTGAAATTACTATGACTTTATTATTTGCATCTAAATCACGTCATGACTAACCTTTATAACCTTATAATAACATGCTCATGCAAACGCATCAAAGGGAAGACAAATAATGACTCTTATTAAATCGCTCTCACAATTCAGAATTCGAAAAAAAGATGCGACATTAAAGTAAACTGTTATATTTCATGTGATCGTTTTGATTTTGATTTTCGATGTGAACACTGTCTAGGGTTATGAGTCACTATTACGAGATCGTGTACAAGGTCTAAGATACACCTCGTTCTTAAACAGATAATCTCACTTTTGTCGTGACTTTATTACACTAGCTTATTAATTAAATTGTTGATAACTGTGTTGAAGGCTACTAGCGGGAAGCAGCTTAAAGGTTTTGTGTGTCACTTTTGTTATACCAAGTATTATAAATTGAATCTTCGGTAATATGACAACATAATATCAGTTAACATATATATAAAATTATAACGTTTCAGCGCAAAGATTATCAGTTCATCAAAGTTAATTTTCTAGATCTAACGTCTTTTAAACTCCCAGCTATTAGATAATTATGTTCTAAGCACCGAAAAATTATGGACTATAAACTTTTCTGATGGTTACCTTGGTACCTTTATATGGTACCTTTCCGATAGTACCTTTCTGGCGATTTAGTCTAATATGCCTATGTCTTATTATAGATTTCTTCATGTTTTGTTTGTAATATGGAGAAAAAGATTTCCGATACTAAGTTTGTTCGATCGATGTGGATCGAATATCTTAGATATGAGTCATCTCACTTCGTCTTGGTATTTGTAATGCTTTCTTAAATTCTTCCTTTCTTATTTTCTTAATTATATTATATTAATATATAAAATGTAAATATCTCTACATATTATAAAACAAAGTTCTCTGCCACGTTTATTTGTCTGTCCGCGATAAACTCAAAAACAACTGAACGGATCTTCATGCGGTTTTTACCCTATAATTATATACCTAAACCTTTCTCATGGATCACTTTATCTACTCGTTAAAACCGTATGAGAATCCGTTTGTTTTCGGGTTTATCATAGACAGACAGATACGTGGCAGAGGATTTTGTATGATATTTTTTACAGATTTTAAGTTACTTGATAGACATATAATAGCAAACATTTCAGTAATTTTAAATCAGGTAATTTTGTAAAATACACGGTATACCTACTACTTCACGTACCGAGGCAAAGGTCATGAAGAGCACCATCAAAGTTTAAATCATGCATTCAATTAGTTTTGCCCAGAATCAGTCTTGGTCTTAAAGTCTTGGTTTTGATTTTTAGTTTTCGCAAGACCAAGGCCGCTGAATTTTAGAAAAATCAATACCAAGCCATATACACCTGCAAGACTGGCGCAAGACAAGTCTGGTCCGGAAAACCTCTTGTAGTTAAGTTAAAACGTAATTGAGTATGTGATTCAATACCTATATTAATACATATGCTCTAGTATGGGTATCTAAGTCACGATTCTTTTCATCTAATAACAGACAATTTTAACTAGCAGATTTATACATACAAATGTATTTATTCAGTATCGTATATATTGAGTAAAGTTTATACAAAATAGATCCAGTGTAGTAACAATGTATGTTACGCGATATTTTGATTGACAATCGTTTTATTTGATACTTTATTGACAAAGATGCCACTTTATTGAAAGGCTATGCGACTAGTGTTTTGACTACGCTGTTTGACCGTCGCCGCTGAATGTTCGCCATATTCCAAAGAATAAAACAAGTTACTTTAGAATAAAATACTTTATCCCTCGGTGCCACAAACGTGCGCGCGCTGCGTAGTACGCAGCGTACGGTGGCACTGAGGGCAATCCGGGCATACCGGACGGTGTCATCGGCGGCGGCCTTTACGCTTGCCGGCTCCCTTCCCTGGGAGCTGGAAGCTGGAGTGCTCGCCGCCGTGAATTCGTACACGTAGTAGGGAGCCTCCGGCTCCCAGGGAGATAGAAGTTAAAAGGCGGGAGATGCGAGAAGAGGCTATAGGTAGGTGGATGCAGGACCTGGCAGACGCGCGCTTCGGGAGGCACACCGTCGACGCCGTCCGCCCGGTCCAGCGGGAGTGGATTGGGAGGAGATGGGGCTCCCTGTCGTTCAGGCTGGTGCAGGTGCTGACCGGACACGGTTGTTTCGGTTAGTACCTGCACCGGATCGCTCGCAGGGAGCTGACCGCCGCCTGCCATGAGTGCAGCGCTGAGGAAGATACCGCACAGCATACTCTCTCTGAGTGTGCTGCGTGGGAGGTGGAGCGCCGCACTCTGGTGGTGGTGGTAGGAGAGGATTTATCGCTGCCGAGCGTGGTCTCGTCCATGCTCGGTAGCGAACAGGCGTGGCGAGCAGTGGCCTCCTTTTGCGAGGAAGTCATCTCGCAAAAGGAGGCAGCGGAGAGGGCCCGCGAGGCGGACCCCCTCAGTGACCGTCTTCACCATAGGAGGACCGGCAGGAGGAGGCGGCGCTTTGCCCAACTCCTCCTGCCACCGTAGCCGGACCTGAGGGGATGCAGTCGGGGGGCTCATCCCCTCATTGCACAGATCCGGCGGACGAGGGGAGGCAGCTGACGTGTACCCAGCTGCCTCTCTATAGGTAGGAGCCCGGCGGCAACCTTCCGCCGGGTGGACCGTTGGGGCGGCTATTCAAGGGGAATAGCATAGAACGATCCCTTGCCGCCCCAACATCACGGTCTGTCGGTACACCGTGGGGTTTTAGTCCGTGCGAGTCGGACATAACCCACTCTCTCCCCCGGGAGGGTGGGTATCCATAAGGGAATTCCCCACGTAAAAAAAAAAGGTAGATATTGAAATAATGTATTGTGAAGATTATAAATGCGAATATGAGTTCAACAATTTGTTACGTTTTCACGCCGTAACAACTTAACCAATAATCATGAAGTTTTGTCTGCATGTTGTACGAAATATACAAATGAACGTAGGAACCCTCCAACAAGGAAAAAGTCCTGTTGAGGGATAGATTTAAGTCGGCGTTCAGGCAAGCGAAGCCGCGAGCAAAAGCTAGTAATAATACTTACTATTCCTATACCTGTACATTGAACTGTACCAACATTTGTTATGTATCGACTCCTATCGTACGTACACTATGTAGCTACTAGGTACATAAATACCGCAGCAGCATAGCTAAGTTTAATTGAATAATTAATTTAAATTAATTTCATCAAAAGAGACCGTAATGCATACACACGTACACATATATACGTATACGTGCATACACACGAAGGTATATTTTATTGTTGTAAAAAACGTTATCAGAATAAACAAATTAATTTTTTACTCCAATATTAGATTTATCTATCCCAAGGATGGAGAATTAAAAAAGACCCCGTGTTAAATCAATGGGAAAAGTATCGTCATTTAGGCACGGTTAAATGGTATCAGATGTTTTTTCTTAAATGTTTTTAAGCTATAAATTAACGACTTGAACGATACCCTAGTCAAAAAAATCAACTTGGTAAATAACAAACATTTTAATATCTATGTGAATATAAGCACAAAATGTGCCGATCTGTTGCGTTATTCCAAGGTCTAACCTAACGTTTTTAATGAATAACAACAGGATAATAGGTAATTGCATAACTTACAAGACTCTTGCTGCAAGACCAAGACCAAGAATGAAAGGATTATACCAAGACCAGGTGTATTGATGCAAGACCAAGAACAAGCCATTTCTTGTCTTGGTCTTGCATTTGGGCAACACTACACTTACACTACATAAATAACTTTTACTGAACGAAAGGGTTGTAAAATTGTTTATAAATGGGTAAAATCTGAATGCAGTATCATCAGAAACTTGAAGATGTTAGAAATATAAGACTAGGTGTGAAGATGATGCGACTGTGATGTGTCTTGGCGTAGCATCGATTGATGTAAATTTGAATCCTAGAGCGAGGTTATTTTGGAGAAAAAAATCATAATGATAGATATTTTCTTAAGTAATCTGACTTGTCTACCACATTCATGTTGATGATCTGTCACTAAACATTTTAATTTATAAGTGTGGTTTTTGTTAGATGCATTTAAGATATCTATAAAAGTGCAATAGACCGCTCTATATCAGAAACCCTGATAGGGATTCTATTTCGGATTAAGATCTATATCAATCAGAAAACCGCATTGAAATGGATTCTCTAATCTTCAAATAATCCGCGTTCTAGTAGAAACCTAGACAGACCTACAATATTTGTATATATTTCATCAGCTATACATTATTTCCCTATAATACATTTAGTGTAATATTTAATGAATATATGGAAAAAATGTATACTATTAGTGGGCCCGGCCGACCGTGGTCCTGCCTTGATAATAAAGAAACTAAAATTCAACCGCAGCACCACCTATCGGGTCAATTTGTGGATCTAAACCATTCTCGGACCCACTGGAACACACACAAAAAATTTCATCAAAATCGGTTCAGCCGTTTAGGAGGACTTCAGTGACATACACACGTACAGAAGAAATTTTTAAAAAGTTAAAGATATAGAAAGTTGATTTCGAATTATTTATACTATAAAATTACATCGGATCATACGCACATAGGAACGTCTGGCTTTGCACAAATAAATAATAATGAAACATTATAGATGTTATTTGAAATGTATTTTAATACTTTATAATAATTTCAAGGAAACTGTATCTAGTTTACCGAGAATTAAATTGTTATTGTTACTTACATTAAAGACTATTATTATTTATTACTATGGGAATAAATACACCGCAAACTGAACAATGCCACTGGAATCTAATTCCAATCGTTCAAGCTCTTTTTATTGTTTCCAGTTTGCGGACTGAATCGATTTAAGCTTTTGCCGTTCCTTTATATTATCGTCCAACAAGCAATAGTCAACAATACTATGTAAATACTTAATAATGTAGTCTATTGTAATTTGGAATTGATTTACTACCGATGTGTATTATAGTTATCACTATTGATGCCAAAATAACTACATTTACCGATATCCGATAATGAACTTTAGATCATACGTATTACGATAAGTTCTATAATTACATTCTTCATAAGGTACTACATCATAAATACGTAATTATTCATAAATTTAGCTGTTATACGGAAATTTACATTACTTTGTGATCCAACCGAATAAAGCAGTTAAAACTTGATACTCGAATTATGCATTACCTTATTGCAAAACGAGTTCTGGAAAGGCTTATTTACCTTTTAGCTCGGTGCAAGAGGCAGCCATTTTACAAATTTAACTTGGGCAAATATAAATAGAACTTTAATCTGACGTTTCATGTTTTATTAAGTCAAGAGACTACGTTTAATTAGAAGACTGTACATATTTAACTATCATTTGTGAGATCTAGTGGACATAACTGTTACAGTAGGACATAAGTAGTATATATATGCATATATATGTGTATACCTTGTAAATAAATTTTCGGGTAGTTTCTATGTGACGTTGTTTGACGTATCACAACATAAATAGAATAATAGATATATAACGTGAAGAGTATTGAATTGATTTTGATATATTTTTTAGCTTTACTTCTTAGATTTGTTGGTCCTTATTTAAAAGTATATAACAGTAACAGTAGCGTTACCTACCGATTCCAATTGTATTTCGAAGTCGAAAAATCGAACCCGATTACAGCGACTCCCACCGTTTCCAGTTGTGAAACCAAACTAATCAGGGATTCACTCAAACACATACCTAGTTTGGTTAAGTAAATGACTTAGGCATATGTGGAAGAAACTTCGATGAGGCAAACGTAGCCCCAGTTGGGGCATTTTACGTGAAGCGAACAACGAAAAAAAGTTGACGCTATGAATTTCGTTCATATTGAGCCTAATGAGACTTGTAGTATGTATGAATGCGAGTACTTAATTTTTTTTTCTATCATGTTTATTTGTCAAGTTATGGGCTTCTAAAGAACAGTCAGTTCAACAGTTGACAGCATCGCATTAAATTCCCTCAATATTAACATGTATGATCCTTTTTAACCTTATGTAATCTATAACAATGATTTAGAGTAACTATTACTGAAATAAATATGTATACATTTGAATAGAAATATTAGTAGACATTAGTATTAAACAAGAATTTTATGGGAACGAAAGCTATTTTAACTTCTCATATTTTACGTGTGTTTAAGCTATATATTGATATAAAAGATAGTTTTCAAAAGTTCGTCCAAGTTATTAAAATATTGTTTTGAAAAGCTTACTTCCGGTTTTGTACAAAACATTTTTTTTTTTTCAAATTTCGATTTAAGAGAGTATCTTCTATATAAATCGCAGAGTTTCATATTTTATTGTAAATCTGTTCAATTTGAAATACAACTTCAAACAAATCTAAATTCCAAACAAGATTGTTTTCTTTAGAAGCCAATATCTTGACAAATAAATATGATACTGAGATGCGATGAAAATAGTTAGATTTCGAATCCACGAAAATACTGACTTTTGAAAATAAATCTATAAATTAAAAATTACTACTACCACAATATGAACACACACACAAAGGAACCAATAAAATTAGAAAAAGTCTTTTATTAACAGATCATTGTCAGAAAGAAGGTTCAAATGTAACCTCTCTGAGACATTAACTCGAAGGACCCAATTATTGAACCATTTTATGTATAACCATAGTATATATATTTTTTAAATTGAAATCACACTTATATTAAAATTATGAATAATAAATACAGAGGTTAGGCGGCAAATAAATAATACTTTGAATATTTTTTCTGAATTAAAACGATCTAATACTGAATGATAATAGGATTAAAAATATAAATGTATATTATTTATCTCATCTTTTATACCGAGATAAATCGAATGTAAAAGTTTTTTTAGGTAAAAGTGTCTGGTTTTACAATGAGATGCCAAGGTTCATTTTGCCGGGTAACAAATTCAAGGATCACGTCAAACAGGTTTTGCCGTCAAAAGGTTATTAAAAGGTGGATCGATACAGGAATGATAGTTATGTCTGGAAATGGCTCCCTCTCTATACATATATGCAATAAAATAACACACTTATTTACTAAAAAAAAGTTATACATTTAATAAAAAAGAAAGAAATATTGATAAACTTGATTGAGTTTATTGCTGTTTCTATGAGTGGGACGTTTGCGAATCGGTAATAGTATTTTAAAAATCCGGAAATATTTCCTTAAAGCATAAATTAAATACAGTGTTTTTGAATTTGATTTCTAATCAGAATAAATAAAGTAAATCCTGATTATGCATACAATAAGAGAATGTGTATATAATTTTATATTGTTCAGTACTTCTTGATTTTAGAGAAATTTCGCAGGAAATTTTACCCGGATACTTTGTTTTATACGGTATCGCAAAACTTTCAAGATTGCATCCGAGTATAAAGGCAAAAGATTTTTGCTACTGTAGTTTAAAATTTGCATCGAATATTTAACAAAGAGTTCGTGAGAAAGAGGACTATTATTTTGCTATTACGTTAGTAGCAACGTTTACCTTTTTCAAATTAATATTACACGTTTAAATTATATTTTGATATATAATAGTAAGTTTTATGAAGACAGTTTGCTTTGTGTTTCAGCTCTTTTCAGAATAATGAATATTGTTTTAACTTATTTTACAAACATTTAGCAACCGACCTCTTTATTCCTGATTACGTTACACGAGTTATCAATTATTCAGATATGTGTGATATGAAACATGTGAATTAAATTTTCGTTAATTTGAATATTGGAAATGATGAACGTTTATTTCACAACTATGATTAATAATTTCATGTCGGCTTTAAACCCTTTAGCGAACTTTAAACTGTGGTTTTAACCTGATTAATTATACAAAGGATATTAAAAACATATACAAGAGTACTATAATAAGACACGGTTCTTTGAGTGCCGTTTTCGAATGAAAAGAAAAGTTACTCTTACTGTGTGTCATACGCGTAATCTTTATATATTAATTTATTCTGAACGTGTGTATGTCACTGAACTCCTCCTAAACGGCTTGACCGATTTTGATACAATTTTGTGTGCGTGTTCCAGTGGATCCGAAAATGGTTTAGATTCATAATTGGACTCGATAGGTGGCGCTGTGGTTGGTTATTAAGATTTTTTTAAATTATCAAAGCAGGACGACGTCCGCAGGGACCGCTAGCAGGTATATAAAGTCACGCTTTAAGAAAGAATACGCTTTATTCAATTTGAAGAATATGTTTTTTTTTTCGATCTGACTACGCTATTGACCTAGCAAGGTCTTAACAGCTTCATCGAACTACAGTTCTGAAGAATGTAATAATTGTCAAATATATGATTAAGTTACAAGACTTTATACAGTTACTGGTTAAGCGCTTCGTTATATAATACAAGAAGTTTATAATGAACTCCACGGATATTATCAATCCTTAATTCGTTTTAATCTATTCGTGAAAAATTTAATACGAAAGCTCGAGTAAAGTGAAGTTAGATGTTTTTATTTATAATATAGGGAAAATATACTCTTTATTTTCATAAACGTAAGGTTTAAAAAATATCGCCTTAAAAGTCATTTTTAAACGAATATAGTCAAATTAAATCAAATCAAAAATACTTTACTCAATTTAGGCCATAACAAAGAACGTCAAAACTACCACCGGTTCGGAAAACAACCCAGTCATCGAGAAGAACCGGCAAGAAACACGATCGATTACAATCGATTTTAGTGGATGCACAGAGAGGAGTCAATTCCAGACATCACCATCGTTCACATATTGATCCACTCTATAATAGCCTTTTGACATCAACACCTGCTTGACGTGGCGCTTAAACTTACAGTCCGGCAAATTTGTAACATGCAGTCGGACTTGACACTATTGCCTAAAAAAACTATTACTGGTTTTGCTAAGTGTGAAAAACATGATACGACCAGTTTGTTACAGTTTCTAGTATTTAGATTATGTCGGTCTTTTACTAAATATAGTTATTCAAACTTTTTACGGCCATACATTGAGTAGTAGTAATAATATTCGTCCAATAGGACAAGTGAAGAAATTAATCCATACTGCCAATTCTGAAGTTGTAAATATATGTGGTTCTTGTATATTCTGTAGTGAGTTTTATTCTATGTTCAAATTATTATAAAGGCATACGCGCCAAATCTTCTATGGGCGCGTTCCGGGAGATGCTCACAACACTCACAACGCCCTTTTCGCCGTTCCACTAGACAACCGCGAGCGTTGCGGTCGTGGCGAAAACGTCATTGATGACGTCATAACATACGCTCACGCGAAGCTCACGACGCCCCATGTCTGGACGTGGGTCGACGTGAGCGTTGTCAAAATTGGCGGGATTCTCAATAAAGATGGCGACCGTGATAATGTCATTACTTGATATGGTATAGGATATTTATATTAAATAACATATTGTATTGAAATACGTAAATGAAATATGAAATGAAATACGTTAATAAAGTTTTGATAATTTTACTTCTTTTGAAAAATGTTGTGAATTCTAAAATTCAATTTAAAAATTAATTTATAATCAATTCATGGTAATTTAATATTTTTCATTTAACCAATAAGGTCATTTTTTATGTTTTTATGATAATTAAAATAAAAAAATTGAATTATACATTGTTTCTTTAATATACTTAAATGAATTTCATAATTATATGAAT
>JACEII010000042.1:306290-354328 GCA_014332785.1 Antheraea mylitta | reverse complement strand
AACTCGCGGTCGTGAGCGTGAGCGTTGTGAGCTACTACCGGAACGCAATCCTTATGTATTCTTTAGTCTGTTTTCTTCTATGTCCAAGTTAATGTATAATTATCAGAGGAGATCGATATTCAAGTAAATTGTCTTGTGGTTATTTCAACGTTATAGCAAGATGGTGGTTCTCTTGTTACAACTTTCCTGGGAATTTTTGTGGCATCCTAGAATTCACGGTCCGTGGTATTATTTTTCATTCACATCACTTATGCACAATAAACTAACAATATTACATAAAACACTACCAACTTTAAACAATATAGAGTCAAGTAACACACGATTATCAATAAAATATAAAATCCACCACATGACAGACTGAAATCCCGTCAAAAACTCCGGACATACGTTGAATTATCAAGAATGTAATAGGAGGGTAGAGTTAAGACACCGAATTCCTGGAACTACGAATGATTCGTGCATTCGATTATTGTACAAAATAAATGCGTTTTTTTTAAATACTTTAATATGTATTCCGAAAAGGTATAAAGTTAGATATACTGTTATAATTTTCTGCAGAACATAAATCCGACCATAAGCGTTTCTAAATATAATACAAGTTGATTTGTATGATTCACAAACGAATATATCTATGAACAGCTTAGAATAGGTTAGCTAGGTTATATCGGGAAGTCGCTAACAGCCCAAGCCGAAGTGTGTCTGCACCCTTTTGCTAGTTACCTAAACAAAATCGGCTGAGTGCCTTAAACGTTCGTCTTAGTAGTCCGGTGAAGCTGTAAAGGCCTTGCAAGGCCAATAGCGTAGTCAGTTCGAAGAAAAAAGAATTGCTATTAGATCTGTTTCTGTTTAGAAACAGACATTTACCACCTCCTTAATTCTCATAATCATTTTATTTACGATTTAAATGGTTCCGATGTTTTAATAAAAATAATTGTGTTATTGTATTAATAATTATATGTTAAAACTAATTTTAGCTTTTTAAATTCAAGTCTCATACATGTAAAATTTGAAGATCATAACAACTTTCATGAAATTCAAAATTAGGACTTCGATCTCGGTGTTTAAAAACTAAGAATTAAAAATATATATACACATGAACGATTAAAATGATAATTGGTTCATTTTAAAATATCATGATTTCATTATTGAATTAATTTTGCATCTTATGCAAATTATATACATCATATTCATACGTAAGGCTTCAACTTAAATTAGAACAGATAACCAGCATATGATTAGTTAATATACAAAGAGCCGGTGACAATAATAATTGAAATAGGTCCTTCATCACATCAAGTGTATCTGCATACTATGCGCAAAGAGCACCTTTGAGCTTCGAGCACGCCTTTGTTCGTATGCGAACAATGGGCGATTGAATGCACTATGAGCTAACTTGGAGCCTGAGCGAATCTTTTCGTTTTTCTCTGGTACATCCCGTTTAATTTAAGGCAATATAATTCCTATTCCTTTGTAAAAAAAATTCATACAGAAAAATATTATTTGATTTTCCGATAACATTCTGTAAAAAGCGCACCGGAATATTGGAAATACTACGTGCAATATTTCATATTGAATTCAGTTTTATTTACACAGTACACACAAACCTTTGATAGTGAACATGCCCCTACATAGAGTTTTTATCGCTATTTTTAAGCAAATTTTAATATTAACGGACTACGGTAGAAGATAGCATCGTTAAAGTAAACTTCAATAAAAAAGGCTTAAAATTGATTTAGTATGTTGCAAAATATATAATTATACATTTATTATCTAATCATCATTACATATTATAAAACAAAGTCTTCTGCCACGTCTCTATATCTGTTTGTATAAATATCTGTAAAAATTCAAAAACTACTGAACGGATATTCGTGTGGTTTTCACCAGTCGATAAAGTGATTCACGAGGAAGGTTGAGGTATATAATTTGATAAGGGTTTTTTTATTGTCAGGACAGGACAACGTACACCGGGCCCGCTGGTGTACACTAATATTATAAAGTAGTTTGTGAGGTTGTAGGGGGTGATATCGGGATCTACTAAACTGATTTTGATAAATCTTCTATCAATAGAAAGCCATGTTACTTATGAGTATTATAGGCTGTATATTAATCCGCAAAATGAAAAACTTTTATATGGTAGACGGATTTGCAAACTAAGTCCGGAAAAACGGTCGAATGAAAAGCTTTCTTACGAACGCTACCTTAATGATGGAAGATATATGATTGAGTTCTAGAGAAAAGTTGTAGAGCGTGATAATGCCACCAAAAAGTCAAGGACAACATTTAAATAAAAAATATAAATGTAAGACAATATATATTTAAATCGCAAAAAGTAGTATTTTATATTTAAAAAATAATTTAAATCGTTAAATGATGTTTATTGATAATTGTATAAACAACAGTTATGGATTCTTATCAAAATACAGAGCATTCAGTATTAACCCAAGTAAAAATGTTTACCGCACAACGAAGTGGGCGAGGGTCAGCTAGTAATTTATAATTTTAATATGTATTACCTATTAAAACATATAGACATATGAGTATATACATATATAACATCGATTTAACATTCTGTATTCCTGTATCAGTTATCTCTAGATATATGTAGGACAAAATAAAAAATATATAAGGAGATACACACAATAAAATCCGTTGTATGCAAATGAAACAGTATCATATGTAGTATTCAAGTATTGTGTGTTCAATAGTCAAATCAAATTGGAGTCAATTAAAGTCCAATTTTATTTTGAGCTTCATTGTGATTTATAGGAGTGGTCACCGCTCCTCGGTTATGGTCTATAAAGTTGGGGTATCAGTCGAGTTCTAACAACTGTTGGTAATAAAGATCATTATGTATACTAAATTGATCATGTAGCGTGTCGAACGAAGCTACTGAATAAGTCTGAAGGTCAATGATTTTATTGTGTCTAATAAGTAGCAATATTTTGTTAAGTACAATTCTCAGTAAATGTGGCAATCTCAGTTTTATGTATGCAATTACATAAGATTCGCCTACGGTTCGCAATCGAAAATATGAATAGAGCGGTAATAGAGTCTCCAAAACAATAGATGTAGTTTACTATCTGGCATTATAATTTTTTCTTTTATAATTATTCTGTTATAATTTACTGCAGAACATAAGTCCGTCAAAACATTAAAGACTTTATTCAATCTTCCAGATTCGTTTTATTTTTAGACACTTCTAATTTTTGACTATTCTATTTTTAGATGCTTCTAACTTCCTTTGTCTTACTTTATTATGTTAATAATGACCATTATTGCATTAATTAAACTAATACCTATGTAGATATGCATGGTTATAGATCTATATCCGTTAGACCGACCGTGCTTTTATTCTTTTCTTACTTTGCGACAACTCCACTTTTGAAATGCAACTTTCTATGGGTAGGCTTTGAAATTCAAATCGGCAACATTTTTGTGTAACTGGTGAGGGTAAAACTGTGTCGGATAGAGTTTTAAAACACCAGTTCTCGTTCGATTACCGAAGTTAACCAACGTCGGGCGTGGTCAGTAATTCGATTCCAGTGACCTCCTGAGAACACCGCGTTCCATTGGCCTTTTTTAGTATTATTTTAATCAAAATATTTCGCAGTAAAACAAAGATTTCATTTCTATAGCGTGTCTTTGCCATACATCCTGTTTTTTCCATGTATTTCAAATACCTACACAGGAATACAGCTACCGATTTGTAAAGATTCATTCAAATTTCACAGTTTTATTGCGTGTAGTAATAGCGACGCGCCCGATGCGTGCAGTTGATTGGAATATAAAATACCAAAACTAGATTGGACAAAAAAAGACCGTCCATATCTGATATAATATCCACAGCCAGTATAACTACAGACTGTATAAAACGACTTCGTTATAGATTTATTATAGAATAAATGGAAAAAAGACATATATTTTTGTAGTCCGGTGAAGCTGTTAAGACCTTGCTAGGTCAATAGCGTAGTCAGTTCGAAAAAAAAACATATATTTATATCAAAGCAAGTATATTGTCATCTCTTATCTTATTGCAACAGACGAGGAAATGGCAAAGGTACTTTTGTTCAATTATATTATGGTTGTAAACATGTCAAAATTTTCACGTGACTTGATTCGGTTCTGCTCGTCTGTTTATCAGTCAATGTATGAAGATTAGGTAGTTAAAAGATACCGCAATAAATTTAGTAGAATACGATAACTATTGATATAAATTTGTCTATCGATGTTTGTCGCTTTTATACTATGAATCAAGTAGAACTGCAATTATCTAGCCAATCGTGTATAAATCATCATCTTCTTACCTATCCTACCTAAGTAGAGTCGGCACAACATGTTTTTCTTTTCCACTCTCGCCTATCAGATGTCATCTCAGTATAACATTATATATACATATTATTTTTAATACAATTTAACCTTTTTCGATCTTCTTCTCCGATCCGTTTACTTTTTTAATTATATGGTTTTCACCTTTTTTCCTAACATGCCCATACCTTGCTAGCTTATTACTTCTTAACTTCTCAGTCAGAGATGCTATTTTCTAACTTCCTTTGATATACTCATTGTTAATCTTACCCATTCTAGTTTCACTACACACATATTTTAAAATTCGCATCTCTGCCACATGCCAAGCCAAGCTTGTACAATGAAACGATTTTTGAGACCGTATGGACTATTTATTTGATAATATCATTGTTTATCTGTTTAGAAATCGTCGAACCGAACTTACATGTAAATTTTTTATGCCAATGTAGAAGTTACGCTGACGACCGAGCGACCTAAAAGGATGTGTCAAACCAAACACTTATCACGCAATAGTATTTTTTACACAAAATTTAGAGATATTCGTTGGTTTTTTACACATGAATTTTTACATCGATTATTTACTTTGTTATATTGCATTTCACCACAATGTTGTGTAATATATTGCATACGAATACATGAACGATTAGAATGATTATCACTCTGAGATATCTATATTTTTTTAAATTATTAACTCCAACGGTGTTATTACAAAAAAGTTAGATACATTTTTTATATTATAGGTGGCAAACGAACTGGCGGGTCACCCGATGGTAAGTGATCACCGCCGTTCATAGACACTAGCAACTCTACGGGAGTCAAAAGTGCGTTGCCGGCCGTTTAAACACTCGTTTCTTAAAGTTTACTTACTTTTCTTACGTATTGAATACTTGCTTTTAAAAGGCTAGGTTTTAAATGCACCGCTGTCGCTGAATGTTCGCCATCTTGCTCTTTTGTCTCGCTTTAATTAGGTTTGGTTAGACTTGCGAAAAATGAATAATGGGAACTTGCCTCGGGCAAGCGCCATGCATTTAGTACGAAACCTTTTTAAAGTTTTTAAGGCGTCTTTAACTTTTTTTAATAACATTACAAGTGTTCATTTCTTATTTATTACGTTATCAAAGATTATCAGTTTGCTGCAAAAATGCATTTATGATCTACCAAGATATATGCGAATTGAACAGCTATCGATATATAAAACATTCTCGAGATAAAATACTTATCATTTGAAAACCGTTACCTAAAAATGATAACATAACTAGCGACTACACGTTCTAATTTTGTTATACCTCTTGAAAGTTGAACATATATCCAAATTGCGAAATTATATTCTTATTTGTACCATTATAAGGAATTGCAATAGATAAAATGTATACAATGCTAGAATCATACTGCCAACTTTTCATAGATCAATTTCCACTTATAAAAACTACATTTAAAATAATAAGCGACGCTATTATTTGAAAAACGATCAATTATGAATTTGAGCATAAACAACACTCTTCACTTGATATGTGGCTTATTACGAACATAATAAAGTTCCTACGGAAATAACTATCTACTTACACTGTATCGTTGCTTTAGAGAGTGATCCATATTTTAATAGTTTCTGGAATATATATACAAATTACACTTTGGTGAACATTTTATATGTATGAACAAGTAACATTTTGAACGTTCAAATAATTACATCAATAGCATGTGAATTTTGATCATATTAGTAATGTATGGAATATGCATAAAAAATAAAGTATATATAAGATGTATGTGCTTTCTAAATTTTTGTAAAAAAGATTGTTGGAAGTTTCTAGGAATAAGAAATAAGATACATTCCAATTATTCTTAGAAATGTATGTATGTCTGTTTGTTTGGACATGCATCACTATTAAGTATTACGTTCACGACAAAACCTCACCAAGAAAATCATAAAGTGTATCCTTGAGTAACATTTAGTCTTTGTTCTATTAAAATAGGTCAACTCTAGCGAATTGCATGAACTAGGCAATAGCCCTAGCCGAGGTGTGCCCTGCACCCTTGAGCGAGTTATCAAAATAAAATCGGCTGAGTGCCTTAAGCGCTCGCCTTAGTAGTCCGGTAAAGCTGTTAAAAACTTGCTAGGTAAATATTGTGGTCAGTTCGAGAAAAAAGAAACAATCAAATCTATCAAAAGTTAGTGTAATCTGAATGATGGCTCGAGTTTGAAGAAGAGTTGGTAAGTAAATGCAATTTAATTCGTTACAAAGACAAGGATATTATAGTATAATGTATAAATAATATCGAGACACAGTAAACGAATAATTGTTTGTTCTACACGGACGAAGTCACGGGCACAGCTATTGTATATAATAAAAACATACATTTTCGATGATATATCACGTATCACTTGAAACTAGATTAGATTCATAAAATAATGAACTAGAGAAAGGATTATATCATTACAATTTTCCATAGTTACGCGGTAATGATAAGATTCTTATTTTTAATTCAAATATGAGTCATAGTTCTGATGAGACATCAGAAACGAATGTGGACTCATTACAAAGTCGTGGATGCCAGCTAGCACCAATGAAACATAACTAAAACCATATGATTCTGATTTCCATCTAAATCAGATTAATGTAATAATACTGGAGATGTTACCTAAAATCTAATTAATTATTCAGTGTTATCTATACTAATATTATAAAGAGGTAAAGTTTGTGAGTTTGTGACGTTGTGATGTTGTGACGTTTTAGGGGGTAATCTCAGGAATTACTGGTCCGAATTGAATAATTCTTTCAGTGTTATATAGCTCATTCATCGAGAATGGTTATAGACTATATATCATAACGTTGAGACAAATAGGAACGGAGCACAGATGTAAAATGTTTCAAAATCGGGATGTTTTCACTTTTGAGAACGCGAACGAAGTCGCGAGCAGAGGCTAGTAACTTATAAAGTGTAAAAAAATTATATAACACTCATCCAACATATTCAGCCACGATAAAGTTTATACATACGGTTTGTGAAGACAATTATTTATTCTTTCTGGAAGACACTTTGGCTATGAAAAGAATATTTATTGACACAACTTTTTAAGACAATAGCTAAGTCTTATGTATTGTTTAAAAATTAAGTTTCTTCATAGGTTTTACGTTGATGCAGAAGTATTTTATGATTTACATCTTTAATTGTTACATATATAAAATGTGTATATATATAAGCATTGAATAGTTTTATAATTTAAACTATTATATAGACTAAATTAATACCATATTATTTATTATAGAAGAACTACGTATGCTATGTATATTTAGACGTATTATAAACCTATAAACTTGTGTTTTTATTTTAATCAAGAGTCAAGAATTATAGTGAAGTTTAGAAAATATTTTACCGTTATTTTTGGTAATTGAGTATTCGCATTATTTTACTACAAATATAATATATATATAATAAAATTATAGAATACATGGCATAAGTTATATTTCTTAATTAACTATATAAATACTTGTTTCCTATGTATCAGATCTACAATGGTTATCGAACAATAGGAACGAAATTTTTGGTAACAAATAATGTATTATTTTCTAAATATATTCGGTATCATTCTTGAGAAAATTAATGTTCACAGAGTTATTTTTTGAGATCCGCGCGAAGATATGTCGCCCAGATATTTTAATAATCTATACTAATATTATAAAGAGGTAAAGTTTGTGACTTTGTGATGTTATGGCGTTGTAGGGGGTAATCTCAGGAACTACTGGTCCGATTTGAATAATTCTTTCAATGTTATATAGCTCATTCATCGAGAATGGTTATAGGCTACATATTATCATGCTAAGATTAATAGGGGCGGAGCACCAATGGAGAATGTTAAAAAATCGGGCGTTTTTTTCGCTGCGTGTTAGCGTTAGCTCAAAGTACGCGAACGAAGTCGCGGGCAGAGGCTAGTTCGCAATAAAATAAGAACTTGAGGGATATACAAAATTAATAGCTTACCTATTTAAATATACAAACTTGAAGTATATATCTATGATTAAATAAAAGCTTTATCTTAAGTTCATATATATATTCACAAGTTATTAAAACTTAAGCGTTTCTTTCTATTTCTCTAACTATATCAATTTAAGAAACGGTTAAATTGATTTATGAGATTTTCATTGTCCGATAGAGAACATTTTAAGCGGTAATGAGAATCACCTTCTAGCGATTCAACGATCAGGTATAGTGTTCAACGTAACACGGTGTTTAGTCGAAATAGAAAAAAAAATGTAAAAATGTTGAGTTAACGACACAGCTAGTAAAATAAATAATATATTTCTTTAAGTACACATTATTTATATATATAATATATTTATTCTTATACACATATTTCACTGACTTCTTAATGTACTTTTCATTATCTATAATTTTCTTTACATATCTATTAAGCCTTTAACTTTTTGAGTTAAGGATTATTTTTAACTGTTACTAAAACCCTATAAAGGTATTCGATGCCCACATTTAACATTATAATTAATATTTTTCGAATTAAGCCTTCTAAGGTTTCTGTAGTTAATGTTTTTTTTGAAGTGTTTTGGACTTTTTTTATACCCTGAATATATCAAATCTTACACAGGTCGGGGGAAATGTTAGGTACTTATAAGCCACCTAATTTCCTGTCTGTAGAATATTATAATTATTTTTCTTATTTAGGACGCCCAGTGACAATAAATATAAATATCTAACACTTAAGAAGTTAGAGCATAAAATACTATCAAAGACTAAATCAACAGTTTTTTTTTTGTATTTTTTAACATGACGCGATAATATATACTAATATATACGGGTGTGTGTTTTAATCTGTGTGTTATAAGGAAAAAAATAGTAATTGCGGAAATTAATTAGTCATGTAATCATCAAGGCGCTTTTAATACACACTGTAATCGTTTCCATTTTATTAACATGATTTAATTAAAAAATATTAAATATATGCGTTTACTTTATGATTACAAATATATTTTCATATATAGTATACATTTTAATTGATTTATAGATTTGAAGGTGATTTAAGGAAGCATAAGTTCTACATATTGTAATCAATAAAAAATTTGAAAAAGGTTTTATGTTTTTTTACATAATAAAAATACGTAATTATCAAAAAAACGAACTGGTTCTTAGAATATGTTTTTACTAATTGTTTTATACAGAATTATTGAAACTTTAGTAGTCCGGTGAAGCTGTTAAGACCGTGCTGGGTCAATAGCGTAGTCATTTCGAAAAAAAAAAAAAAAGAAACTTTATTTAAACTGGTTCTAAGTATGCGTTATTAACTGTAATATTATTATTTATACGGTTTCTGTGAATAATACAAATAGCAGGAAAACTTGAAAGTAATCCAAAGCTTTTAAAGATAATTTCGCAACAATAAGTGTCCGAATTCGTTCGCATGTGCCGCTTCAGCTTACTCAGTTTTATCTCTACCAAATGTTTTGTAAGTTTAAGTCCTATACTTTTTATCATACATTTGACTAATAGTTTAATCAGAAATATAATATACGTTATACTTACAGAGTGTGTGTATCTGATGGCGTTTTCGGAATAGTCGAAAGATCTTGGTGTAGGCACCCGACTTTACTGCGAATGCACTGGCATTTTGGTGGACAAAATTTGACAGAAAATGCCAAAGTAAAAAAATTAAAAAGTAACAAAAATTTATAAAAATATTCGAGTCTCATTTTGAACCGAGTTACTAAAGTTTGCGTAAGTTTAAAATTCTGAGTCGCGACGTTAAACGATCGACCATCAACGAGTGCCGGATGCCGACTGGCGGACTCGGACCGCGCTTACTATTTGAAGCTATGACGCCAGCACTTCCAGCAGAACAAGCGGACTGAGTGAATCAAAATGTGACTGTGACGAACAACCACTATTAAATATACTTCAGATTTTCGATAGAATATCACAAATGATTAGAAATCATATTTTAAACTAGCTGTGCCTGCGGTGTCATACGCGTTTAATATACAATAATTATTTTCGACTTGTTGAAAATAATAAAAAAAATATACTCCTAATTTAATAAAAAGAAATAGTTTCATTTCTTTTTATTAAATTAGGAGTATATATATTTTTTATTGTTTTTGATTTCTATAATTAAAGTAGCGGACACCGATTAAAATATAATTTAATACATTCTTCGGTCATTTATTGTAATATGTTCGAATTTTTGTTCAAAAGCTGGTCTAAAACTAAGTAGCTTGTCTTGTTAGCTTGTTTAGTTTCTTCTTCCACATCGATTGTTTCAACTTCGAAGTGCGACGCTCGTGTTCTTTCAGGTGACTAATACAGACGATTTAATAAAATGTATGTATATGTCACCAATCTCTCTCACTTTGGCATGTGTATACAATATAGATATATGGATAAAGATTTATAGCAAAAATATATCTATATTTTGAATATAAATATTTATAAAATAACTATAAATTCGGAATAGTTGTCTAGTATGTTTCGTAATAGTAGGCCTAACAGTGTTAGGCAAGAAATTGTGGGTACGATGCCTGTGATATTGTACGAACTTGCGAACTTTTGTGTAATGGGTGAGTCTATTAGTTCTATATCTGAATGTCTATATATACATGCAAGCTACTTGGTTACGTCGTGCAATTATGTTACAAGTTATATAGAACTTACTGTTGCGTCAAACAACTATATCTGAGATAGTGTTGCTCCCCATAAATATGTGTAATAAGAAAAATAATGTATTCATTTGAAAATAACAGTCATAAATCAATTTGGTTTATTTGTGTAGGTGGCTATTATACTTTAGCATATACACTTACGCGTTATTGGTGTATTTGCACTAATCTTTCGAGTAATGTGTATGATATATGTCGCATAGAAAACAGCTTACATATGATACAAGTTTTGGTTTCTTGCGTCACCCCTTTAGGAATATTATGCACTTTTCTAAGTAGTGCTATTATAAAATTTGATATGTAAAATAAATTAAGCTATCTATTCCATATGTCTGGCAATAAATGTGTTAAATATGTTGATGAAGGCAACCTTAATTTATAAATTTGCCGGATATTTTATTATATTATCGGTTACCACCAAATTAATGTAGTTCGGTTCTTTCGTTCGTTAACTGTGTGTAGTGTTGATTGTAAAATACATAAGGAAAATAAAGAATAGTAAACTATTGAAGCATGTAATTAATCTATCACGGACAATAACAATGATAAATTATAACAAAATGATTTAACTAATAAAAACAAATCATTCTAACATAAATACATGCAAACGATACGATATACGATCCATTCAACTTGATATGTAATAAAGTTTTATCAAAATATCGAATACCCACATATAACAAAACTAGCCTTTACCCGCGACTTCATTCGCATGGATATGGGCTAACGCTAACACGCAGCGGAAGCTCTCACGAGGAAAAATAAACCCGATTTTTAAACATTCTTCACTGGTGCTCCGCTTCTATTGGTCTTAGCGTGATGATTTATAGCCTATAACCATGCTCGATAAATGAGCTATATAACATTGAAAGATTTTTTCAAATCGAACCAGTAGTTCCTGAGATTACCCCCTACAACATCACAAACTCACAAACTTTACCTCTTTACAACATTAGTATAGATTAATGACGATCGGTTGAAAAGTATAGAAGTTGATGAGCTGCAGTACCACCTAGTAACGAGTTAAACTAAATTATATATAAAAAACTAACTCCTTCTTGAAGATATAATGTACCAATTTCCATGATGATTGATAAAAATATATTTGAGTTTATCAATTTCACATAAACCAATATTAATTACATACAGATATCCGTATTTATATGCAATTAGTTGATACTCGCGATGATGATGAACTGATGAATGAGATGATGAACACTTTATATGCGTTGTATATTATCTTTACAGTATATCTGATGTACAAAGGAAAAAACATATGATTAAAAAATATTTTTGTAAACATTGTTAGCCGTTTACTTTTTCTCTTCTACGCATGCGTACTACACCGCTTGCCCCCACTTCACACGTCGCTGTACGTATAGTTCTTACAAAAATCGTAATTTCCTAAAACTTAACAACCTTTTAATATGAGGCTATTGTGATATTTCTTTTAGATAAAAACCAAAAAATGAAACGAAAAAATTATGCCCTGTCTGAATCTATCCCCTATTTTTTGCGTAAAACGAGAACAACCGGATCCCTCTATAATTTTATTTATACACTAGCCACTGCCCGCGACTTCTTTGGCGTTCTCAAATGGAAAAAACATCCCGATTTTGAAACATTTTTCATCTGTACTCCGCTCTTATTGGGCTTAGCGTAATAATATATAGTCTATAGCTATTCTCGATGAATCAGCTATATAACACTGAAAGAATTATTCAAATCGGACCATTAGTTCCTGAGAATACCCCGTACAACGTCACAAACTCACAAACTTTACCTCTTTATAATATTAGTATAGATATCATGTGACTATTTTTTTACATTATTGTATATTTCAAAATAATAGACACATACATAAACATTATTTTTATCAAAAGGTCACAGGTCGATAGTGAGTTCATAGGATAATTAATATTGTATCAGCTAAAACAAAATAATCATCTCTTAACACTTGAACCCTGATTAAATCTTTAAGCCTCTAGTGTTCCGTGAACTTTATGGAAATAATGGGTACCTAAGTAATACTTTGAGTGTTTTAAATCAGGTCTGCGAGACAGGCGGTAGTGGGATATTGAAAGATTCAATTTTTCAAATCAGATCTAACAGAGAGCAAAATAAAAATCAACTAGAAAGAGCAATGGTTTCTGAAGTGAATAAATGTTCAAACGTAATTTATGCCAAATAACTTATTTCATATTATCAACACACAGCAATTGATTAAGTAGCATCTATGTATTAATATTTAAACTAGTTAATGTACTTGTGATGCTTCATAGTTTGTACACGTCTTGTCAATAGAAGAAAAGTGGTATTTCTTTGATCCGTACGAATACTATAAAGAGGTAAAGTTTGCGGGTTTTGTAAGGGATTACCCCTTCTAATTAAAATCTACTAAACCGATTTAGTAAATTATTTTACCAATAGAAAGCCCCATTACTTGTGAATGTTATAGGTTATATATTTAGCCACTCTCCGTGCTATTGACTGTTTCGGGTGTGTCGCTAATAACCTGAGACGTGATTGGTCGATGTTATCAGCCGTTCGTGACTCTGCCGAATGCTATAAAAGGCAAGTCTGTTGAGTCATCAGGGCGATGATGAGGACTCCGATTCGTGCCACCGTGCGAGTCGGACGCGTGCGCTGTGCTCTTCCGATGTGAATTTGTTTTGTTCGTGTTTTCGTTCGATAATTCAATCAAGTGTTCGCGACGTGTTTACGCGTTCGAGCTTTCAAATCGGAAGTCCGGTATTACGTACGTTTTATCGCGTTTTTGCGATCTTGTTCCCCTTCTTGGGGCTTGATTGCAGACGTTCTTTTCAGAACATAGCAAACTGCACTTTTCGATGCAATTCTAATTGCACTTTTGAGTGCATTCTGCGTGTTCTCCGTATGCTGCGTATCGCTGGTTCGCCTTCGAAGATCTCCAACGTCAATGGCGCGAAAGTGCCAAAGGTGACACCCACGCCCTCTGTACCGTCTCCTTCGCAAGCTGCGGGTTCCGCAGCTTCGAAAAAGTAGCCCCGTCCCCCTTCCCCCGTCACGATTCAGGACAAGGCGTCCTGGCTCGACACTTCCGATCTGCTGAAGGCAGCGGAAATCCCGATCGCCTCTGCCGTCAGTACCCGAATGGGTAATCAGGTAAAGGTGTCCACCTCTGACCTACATCGCAAGCTTACGCGCCTTCTGCGCGCTAAGAATATTACGTATTTCACGCATGCGATCGAAGAAGAGCGCATGTTACGCGTAGTAATATGCAGAGTCCCCGCCCAAATTCTCGAGAACGATATTCACGAAGACCTCCGGGAACAGAAGTTCCCCGCGAAAGAAGTCCACTGCATGCGATCCTCCCGAACTAGAGCGCCCTATGACATGGTGCTGGCCATTCTTGAACGCACCATCGAGGGTAAAAAGATCTTCAATCTTTCGACCCTCTGCGGCCTCTCCGGCATCACCGTGGAGCTGCCGCGAAAAACGTCCGTACCCTCGCAGTGTCACTACTGCCAGGAGTACGGACACTCCGCACTTGACTACTACCTGAGTCCCAGGTGCGTTAAGGGCCTCGGCGAACCCTCCACTTCGGAGTTTTCCCGCACTAAAGACTCCTCCGATCCTCCGAGTAGCGTTTTGTGTCGCGGCGTGGGTCATACCGCGAATTATCGCGGTTGCCCCCGCGCCCCGCGCACCGCGCACTAAACAGCCCCGATACCCCAGGCAGGTCTCGCCCTCCATTGCGCCTACAGCGCCATCCCGCACCCGACCCCCGCCTCTCGATTCTAGAGAGGCCTTTCCGAGCCTGCCGCGCGCGTCTCGCGTACCGGCAGCACCCGCACCCGCGCCCTCACAAGCGCCCGCACCCGCGCCCGCACCCGCGTCTCACGCGACTCCCTTCCCCGCGTGGGCCCCTCCGGTTCCGTGGATACCTCAGATCGCAGCGCAACTTGACCCACGAGTTCACGCGGCGAAGCCTTCACAGGCGGACACTGCAGTAATTCTTTCATGCATGGACTGGTTTGCCCAGCTCTTAGTTTTTCATGAAATCTCGGAGATCTCTGCTTATGACGAGGTCGCGAATGACCCGAAACAAGGCCGCATTCGCGCGATCGCGAAATTTCCCGTCATCGCGGGCTACAATCCAACGGCTCGCACGCGCCGCCGTTTCTAAATACTAATTATTATTCTCAATATAGGATAGAGTAAACTCGCGTGTTTATGTCTATCTTCCCCTAAAATCGTAAAACAATATAATTTTTCTATTTTTAGATCACGGCGCCGCGCCGGTGCCGTTCGTTTAAACTGTAAATTCGATCTTTTTTCTAAATTTTTTCTGTGGCTGACCACATTGCGAATCCCTGTCTCGTGCGTCACGAGCAGAGAGCTCTCGTTTTTACACCCGCACACTTTTTGTTCACGTTAGCTTGTTAATATCTTTGTCCGAGGCCACCCGGGTGGGCGCAGAGATGTTGCTATCGCGATACAATACACACCACATCGATTATACACATACACAGATAATCAGACATGCACCTTACACATCTGGTGGAAGGGTTTACTTTTTTTCCCTTATCGAACTGAATCGAGTAGGTTTAGTTTGTCTCTTTCCGAATTACATATTGTGTTTTTGTATCATGCAATTTTTAATTGTATGATCCAAAAATGGATACATGTATAGCTTAGCATAGTTTAGCTAGGACAGATTGGGTTTTTTAGGTAACGGCCAAGCCGAGCTGTGCCGAGCACCCTTGAGCTAGTTACCAAAAATAAAATCGGCTGAGTGCCTTAAGCGCTCTTCTTAGTAGTCCGGTGAAGCTGTAAAGGCCCTAAATAAGGCCAATAGCGTAGTCAGTTCGAGAAAAAAAAGTCATCAGGGCATTCTCGTGGGAACATTACTGCGGGAGCATTCTCACTAAGACAGTTGAGCTATTCACATCTACGATACGAGTAATAATTCGTTGTAACTATGTTCAGAGTTGTATTTCTGTATTTGCTAACGTTATATTTGATTGTTCTTGGTGGACTGGATCTGACATGTCCCGACGTGTCTGAGGATCTGGTCTTGACCTGATCTGACATGGTGGAGGAGCTGGCCTGTGTGAGCTGACATATCGGAGGAACTGGTCTGTGAAGGGAATAGCGAAGCGTGAACGTGGTTCATACTCGGTAGTATGTTGCCGAATCAAGTTATAGCAGTTAATACGTTTTAAAATTTTTTTTTGGTCGATTTAATTGATTCTGCTAAAAATATATTAACCCAAAAATTGAAGACTTTATTGTGGTAGTCGGATTTGCAAAGTAAGTCGGATAAAAGACGGTCGAACGAAAACGTTTCTTACGAACGCTGCGTTAAAGGTGACAGATATATGATTGAGTTGTAATTAATAGTTGTGGAGCTTGATTATGCCTACAAAAAAATCAGCGATAGCATATATCTAACTTCACAGTTTTTTTTTTATCAGTAATAATGAAAATGAGGCCTAATTTGTTTTGCATTACGACTATGTGATTAAATAAAATAATAACCGAACAACTATTTTTTTCTACTCAAATATTTTGTTTTCATTTTCTAAAAGAGACAGACCTTATTTTTATAGTTACAGATCATTAAAAAAAAATTCTCCAAATAGTTATCGCCGTACTGAAGTAATTCTCTTAAATACGGCATAAATAAAACTAAATGATAATTACTAATATTAGATGCATGGACAAGCATAATGGATTCAATAAGTAACGGATTGGCCTAGGGAATTCACACAGTGGCGGATTTGCTCTAAGGCCCAGGAGGCCCGGGCCTAAGATATTAGGGGCGGCTAATCGCGACAAAAGATTCACTGATGATAAAAAGAAATAACTCAAAGTAGGTAAATATTCTAAGGGCTTGCACACACTATTGTGGGCCGCACTGCACCGCATCGTATAACAATAATCTTCCTAAATGAATCGATTTCGATAAAAGTTGGTGAAAAAGTAAATTCATATTATGTACACAATATGATGGGTGCTGAGAAAGGGGTGGCTGGTACTACATGGTCTGGGTCCTAGGGCGGCCAAGACTGCAAATCCACCACTGGATTCACAGGATAAAGAAGCATAGATCTTTACTTGATTTCAATCCTATATTCGTCCGAAAATTACATTCAAACCGGTACAGTACTTAAATGACGTAACTATTAAGAAACAATATGTTATAAACAATAAATAACGATAATACAAGAGAGTAGACGATTCCATAATTTAAAAACATATATTTTTTCTATACATTGGCTATCTAGACATCTATAATCTATCGCCATCGTCGGTGTCTTGCCAATATGGAAGTGTTTCAGCCCAGCGCGACGTCTTTCTATCTGCCTGTCCATTAGTGCACTTATAGGATGTTCTAAAAGCACTAAACCAATTTACGAGATTCATTTTTTTATATGGATGTTCTCTAGTGTATTTTAGTATGTTTTGTTACATTTAGTGATATATTCAACAAGTCATTGAGGTATAAAGTTATTAAATTGATATAAAACTGCCAAAAGGTAATGTTTAAATATTTTCACTATAAGAGTACCAATGTACTGCAGTAATTAAATATTTAAAATAGAAATTGCAAATAAATAATCGGTAGTACAATAAATCTATATTTTGATGTGAAACATCTATAAATCTATATTTTGATGTGAAACATCTATAGTCGCGAACAAAACTTGTTGGCGTTGTGACGCAATGCCGCTCTGAGCTCCCATATCTATAGTCTATACGGTTCACAATTTTTATATTTAAATGACAGTGATACTTTTATGTGGTTCAATAAGCTAAAAGCGTTAACCGTGTCTGGATAAAACATTAATTTTAGGTCAATTAAATAACTTCGATATTATCTATACTAATAGTATAAAAAGGTAAAGCTTGTGAGATTGTAGGGGGTTCTCTTAGAAATTACTAGTCAGATTTGAAAAAATCTTTCAGCGATACAGAGCTCATTTATCGCGCAAGGTTATATATCATCACGCTAAGACCAATATAAGCAGAGCACCAATGAACAATGTTTCAAAATCGTATTTTTTCTTTTGAAAGCTTCTGCTGCGTGTTAGTTAGCCCAAAGTAACTATTCCACGCGTACCAAGTCGCGGGCAGAAGCTATTAATTAATGAATAATACTATATATTAATGACAATACAAACTTTGCCTATATATAGCATAACTCACAAATAATGTGGCTTCCTATTGCTAAAAGAAATTTTAAAATCGGTTAATAGACTCAAATATTACCCCCTACAACCTTACAAACCTTACCTTACCTTAGGCAAAGTTTGTAAGGTTGTCGGGGGTAATATTTGAGTCTAATTTTAAAATTTTCGTAAGAAGCGATTGAAAACGTTTCTTACGAACGCTGCCTTAACGATGAGATAATAGGTCTTTGCCTATGAAATTGCCGTTCTGCAGTACTGGCCATTTCAAATCAAAATAATTTTTGTTTGGTTAACATTTTTAATTTCAAATTAATTTTATTTTAAAAACAGAATTCTTTTTCCAAACGTAGTCATTTGTTTATTGATTAGTGTTACATTTTCATCGCATTTTAATCTTTTTTGTCATCATGGATACGTTACAAATTCGAGTAATTCGAGCAACGCGGCACAAGCGGCACGCAACATCAACGACGTTTACAGAGCTAACACTACAAATCAACGCATCACCTTGTTATTGGTTTGCTCGCTTGAACATGAACCTCGCGGTCGTCCGAAGACTTTGGTCGACAATGACGAATTAAAGGCGATTGTGGAAGCTGATGATACACAATCTACGGCTGAATTAGCAGCAGCTTTCGACGTTAGTGTCAAAACAATATTGGTCCATTTGTGTCAAATTGGCAAGGTAAAAAAGCTTGACAAATGAGTGTCCCACGAACTCAATGATCGCCAGCACCAAGTACGCGCCGAGACGTGCCTTGCACTACTCAACTGACACACAAATGAAGGTATTTTGAACCGCATTGTTACCTGCGATGAAAAATGGATTCTGTTTGATAACTGCAAGCACTCAGCAAGTTGGTTGATCCTGGTTCAGCACCTAAACAATGCCCTAAACAAAAACTTGCCCCTAGAAAAGTGATGGTCACTGTTTGGTAGTCTAGGTAGCAGACGGTCTCCAAGTTGCAAGAACTGGGGTTGGAAGTTCTCTGTCATCCGCTCTACTCACCAGACCTTGCACCTAGAGACTACTACTTTTTCCAGAGTTTGAATAACTCTTTGCCGGGAAAAAAATTCAATACCCAAGAGGCAGTACAAAATGCCTTTGAAGAATTTGTTTCCGCCCGTCGAGCTGATTTCTTTAAGAAGGGCATCAATAAACTGCCACTGCGTTGGCAAAGATGCATTGATTGCATGGGTGATTACTTCGATTAATACATATAAAAAATTCATGAAAAAAAAATCATTTAAATTTTTTCATACAAAACGGCAATTTCATAGATAAAGACCCAATATATGTGATTTAGTTGTAGAGAAAAGTTGTAGAGCTTGATAATGCCTATTACCAGCCAACGAAGTGAGCACAGGTCAGCTAGTAATTAAATATATTAATTCTTTAAAGGATCAAAACGGGTTCCTTTGTTCAGATAATAAACGTTGTCTACAACGAGGTCCTACAATGAATATTAAAATAATATAATGTTTGAAAAGCTTTATTTATGTGAACACCTCAATAATTTTATAGTTAACGCGAGCAGAACCATGAGTGAAACCAAAAAATGAATTTACAGATATTTAAAAACATCTTGCACATTTTATTCTGCTATGGATTTAGATTGAATTTTAAGGAAAATGAAATGTTACAAAACTATACATTTTTATTATTAAGGCATAGTTGGTAGACTAGATGTAGACTTTAGAATATCGACTACAGGGCCTGCGTTTAGCTGTGTGCTTGATTTGATTGATTTGATTTCAATATTGTCGAAATCAGTGCTACCACATTAGGAGCGGTGGTGTAAATGTGTTGGTGTAATTGTCTGGGTAATCAGACAGGTAATCAGACAATTTACCTCAAAATGCTTTCTTTTGTTCGTCAACCATAGGCAAATTACAAAAAAATCGAGTTTTTTTAAAACAAGATTATATCCATTTACAAAAAAAAATAGTTTTTCTTTGTTTTTTATATCATAGGAGGCAAACGAACAGGTGTGTCTCCTGATGTTAAGTGATCACTATCGTCCATTATACACTTGCAACATCAAGAGAGTCGCAAGTTGCAAGCCTGTGTTGAGGGAAGGGGGAGGAAGGGAAGAGGAGAGAGGGAAAGTGAGGATAGGTGGCCTCCGGTGCTCTCACTGACCGAACGAAACGCAACAATGCAAGCACTGTTACTTCACGTCGGTTTTCTGTTAGAGGATGGTACAGCCCCGGTCGAGCCGACCCATTCATGCTAAAACCAGTATTAGCTTCAACGTGGCTCTACCACTTACAGTTTATATTATGAGAATAATTGTAATTAATTTGCATTGAGAAGGTACTCTTAAATTATTCACATGCGACATTAAAACAGGCAACAGCTAAGCCGAGGTGAGCCGTGCACCCTTGAGCTGGTTGCCAAAATAAAATCGGCTGAGTGCCTTAAGCGCTCGCCTTAGTAGTCCGGTGAAGCTGTTAAGACCTTGCTGGGTCAATAGCGTAGACATTTCGAAAAAAAAAAGCGACATTAAAAAATGAAATAATTTAATTAATTAATTTCCGTTAGTACTTGGTATAGAAGAGTATCAGAATAATAGTTTTATTCGTAAAAATATTATGAACATATTATTATGACTGGATTTTTACGACATCTTCTACTTTACAGATACTTACTTATGGATCTAATATAGTAAAATAATAAAGTCTTGTTTTCAATAAGTTCCCAGGAACTATTTTACATTAAACATTAAAACAAATCAAATACTGTCTAATCTTAATTAAAAAACTCAATCGGTGTTATTACAATTTTTTTTTTCTCGAACTGACTACGCTATTGGCCTTAATTCTTTGGCCGTTACAGCTACACCGGACTACTTTTCAAAAAAATTAAACACTGGCTTTAAAAAGGTTACGTTTTAGATGTATCGCGCTCGCGGTATGTTTCGCCATCTTGCTTATCTATTGTCTCGCTTTGGTTACATTAGGTTACACTTGCCAAAAAAGGATAACGCAACCTTGCCTCGGGCGAGCGCGGTGCATTTTGTACGAAACCATTTTTAAACCAAGTATCTAACTTTTTTGTAATAACACCGGATGAGTTCTATGTATAAGGTTGTAAAGAAAAATTTTAAAATGCGTCATTCAGTTTAGCCCTTAGAAGGCACTCATATCTGTCAAGACACTCTCATTGATTTAAAAAATAATAATGAGAAAATCTAACAAGAGATAAGATCTGATCTTTCTTTTTATATATGCAAGTATAACACGTACAAAATCGAATAATTGTATAAAAAGTGGAATTATGGTAAATAATTATTAGTATTTATGTTATTTCATAAAAAAGCCTATGTGAGAATTTTTTGGCAGTAAAGAAATACAAAGTGATATATACTATAAACTAAAATACTCCTTTTTATCTTAGTCAAAACATTAAATTAATTCTAAATAAAAACTAAAATTACCCACGTTTCGGGTAATAACCAGCGAATTGGCAGTACCGGTACAAATACGTGCGATATAATAGCGAGTGTGTTAGGTTGCCAGAACAATAAAAATAAATTCTACTATTTTTTATGGACTATGGACAATTTATAATAAACCTCATTAAATTATGTTCTAATCTTTGATGTAAATTTTTGTTTTGGATTTTCAATTGAAGCACTAAATTATTGTGAGGTTTATATATTTTTTAACGTTTTTATTTTTAAACTATCTTGCTTTGCATCATGCCTCTATGCAGAGGATGTGGTCTAAGCTGGCTCAAAAATTACAATGTCACAAGTTCCTATAAATGCTTGGTAATTAATTTTTAACTCGAGTTTTATATCTAATTAGGCAGGTATTGGAAAAAACTGTATTATCATGCTATGCCTTCTTTATAATGTTCTTCTCTACCGAAAACTGCGACTCATTACAGGTTTCAAACTTTCGTAGATATATGGGATATATTCACACTTCCTTTTTCTCTCGAATTGACTATGCTATTGATCTAGCAAGGTTCCAACAGTTTCACTACTATACTTACTACTATATTTGTACACGCCAACACTGGCTTAATACTCCTTCAAATATATTTAGCTTTGTGAACATATAATTATTTATATCAATGTTTATAGATCTTTTTGAAATAAATATTCATAACTTAAATAACCATTATTTTCAATTTACCACAGCTATATTGTAGATATAATGACTGAGTTAATTACTTTAAATACACGTTTCACCTTAATCTTTAGGGAAATATTTCATTATAAGATAACAGGATTATTGCAATTTTGTGACCGTTAAGAAAAATATATCAAAAATATGGAAAATAATATCAAATTACTCACTGGTATCAGTAAAACGATACTATCTTCCAAACACATAAAAAAGAACAGTTAACAAATATAAGAAGACGAAGGGAGTGCTGTCAAGACATGAATTTTGACGTGATAGCATCTTATAAAGCGATAAACGCAAGCTACACGTATAAAAAAGTATGAGTCGTTATCACGTTCCACCTGAGCCGAGCGTGCAAGCGAGAGCGCGAAACAAGCGATAGAGAGGCGCGTTCGGCCATAGCGTTGGCTTCTAACGTATATATCTCTCTTCCACTCCATCGGCCGCTGCGTGTGAGTCGTTATCACGTAAAATTAAAATATTAATTTCAAATATTATTTGCATATCAAATAAAATTAATATTTTAGTAGAAGGATTAAATGATATACAAGACCTATCATTATGCTGTAATGTATATGGGGTCATATACATATATATACAAATATTATTAACTGGACTGAATTACTTTAGGTTCTATACTTGTAAATTAAAAATTCCCTGAAAATATAAACCCCTAAAAATCTCATCACATTAATTTACTCCCTAAATTTGGGAGAAAAAACCCTGAATTGGGTACCCTGATTGCAATATGAAAATAAAACTAACAAGTGACCGGTGTTACCAAATAAAAATAATAGTTTTCCTAATCAACCATAACGTTAAAATATCCGCTTTCGCCTGCTAACTATCGGTATAATATCATGTATTTTTATAATTACTTAAAACAACTTAAATAAATTTAATGGAACAATGTAAATAAACAAATATACAATGTAACCTCTTTTCAATGATATGCTTTTATGGTATTTGTATAGACATTATAGAATTAAATTCTTTCGAAAAAAAAAAACCTATAGGTTTGCGTCGCCGATGACCTCGACATTGCAGTGACTTATAGCGTTTGTACCAAATATTATTTGTACTATAGCGCTTATGTACATGTAATAATGATATCTTTTATTGAGTTTGTGCAGCGTATCTTATGTTTGATTAAATATTAAATTGTACTAAAATGTATATAATTATTGATCTGAGTGTCTATAGATGTGACAACTAAACTAACAATAATTTCGTTTCAAAAATCATGACATTTAAATAAGTAAACTGTAATTGATTTAGATATTCAAAAAGGACCACAATCTTTCATTGTAGACTGCCTCCACTTTTAAAAATTAATTTGACCAAGTAATTCCCACTAGTACTTGAGATAGAAGTTGGGAGAGTTTTGTTCGTAATATTTAAATACAGTGTCGAAATTTGACATAAACTTATGTTTAACATAGTACAACTAATAAAATCAGTTTATAAAGTTTACATGTTTAATTGGCCACGAAAAGGGATCAAATAATGCTTGTAAACAATGACGTCGTTGTTAATTCTTGATTTATAGCAGATAAAAATAAAAGTAACATTCCTTCGTGTGAAATCTCAGATATTGGATAAATTTTGAGTGATCATTTGAACTAAAGTATTCGTTGTCCTCCAATCTAAGAAAATACCCGGCAAAATTACCCATTATCTAATAACTACTTCAAATTACCCTACTTTTGGGTAATAACCCGCTGATTGGCAACGCTGAAATAGACATTTTAAGAAAGTTTCATACATTTAGGGATGTTCGATATTAAAACATCGATGTTGATATCGATATTAACATCGATCTGAAAGCATCTATGTACAATTAACATCGATGTATTAGTAGCAAATAAAACTGTCTATTCTATTTATTAAAGTGTCGTTATGGGAGGTTAAATACAAAAAAAGTCCAGTATTTTTTGGGCACACTCTGTTAAAAAATTAACTTGGTCAGGTGTTTTCCATTTTCTTTGTTCCTTTCACAGGAGTTCACCAACTTTAATAGAAAGCTTTTCTGAAGGTCTCCTTTTCCTCCCTCTCTTAGAACATGCAAATAAACAACTATTTGTACAGCTTATTTCAATTACGTTGATCAGTATCATCTAGTGTGAAATTGCTAAATGTGATTGTTATCTAGTTCCTAGTTAGTACATTCAACGCTAAATGATCCTAAACAATCTATTGATATTTAGATATTTTATTTCCATAACATCGATATGAAATACATAATAAATTGTACCTATATTCAAAAAGAAATAAATATTTCTTAAAAATATAGAAAAAAGAAATAACAAGCGTATTGTAAAAGGCTTGGAAACTAATGTAAGGGATGGAAATATTGGTTTAGACTTGATTAAAGACAAGTTTAAAAAATATTACGGTAAGTGATTGTATTTATGGTATAGGAGAAAAAAAATGTCAATAGTTAAGCGGATTTCCTAGTAATATTTAAGAATGTAATGATTTTTGTTTAAAGTTGTTACTAGTAAGTAATACCTTTTTCAATAGTACGACAAAACAGCATTTGAATTGAGGCAGATTTCTATTTTGATGAAACACGATCATACGAACATAGTGTTATTAGTAATATGAAAAGTTACCTTTATATCTCTTTAGTACATTTTCGTCCTTTGTTTCACAGCGGATTTTCTTCTTTTGTTGAGTAGATACTTACGAGTTTTAGTGCTATCAATAAAAAAAAATTGAAATATTCAATATTTTCCATATTATTGACTAGTCGAAATCTTTATTTATAAGTCTCTCTTCGTCATATTTCATCTTTAGTCTATAATCCACAATAATTAAACACTGGCAAAAAAGTTTCAATTATAATGAATTTGGAAGATTAATTAATTGTGATCGAATAAAAATAATTAATTACAAAATTACTTCAACTCAGTAATGTAATTTTGAAAACATTACGTTTTGGAAACAATATTAATCAGTCAAAAACAGTTACGTATCGTAACGTAATGTCTCTTCAGATCAATAATT
The DNA here is from genome assembly GCA_014332785.1 of Antheraea mylitta. NCBI lineage: Eukaryota > Metazoa > Arthropoda > Insecta > Lepidoptera > Saturniidae > Antheraea > Antheraea mylitta. The sequence continues at coordinate 329,034 of JACEII010000042.1, read as the reverse complement.
TTTTCGAACAGGGATAAACGTAAAACTAGAAATTTGATAATTGAGGTTAACGTTTCTTTGGCTACTCTTTAAATCTTAGATGTGACTGGAATTTACTAAGCATATACATAGTAATCATTATGAAAATGTGTTATTGGTATATAAAACAGTTATGTTATACACTGTAAAAGAATCGTTACAAACCTGGATGCTAAGTAGAACATAAGTGGAGTTTGTCGATTAATTGTTAAATTGTTTCAATCCATTATTCGTGTATTTATTTATATTGTATGTAAATAAGGTAAGGTATATAATTATTTTATCTATGTTATATTAACAGTTACAATAACTTCTACTAAATCTCAAGATACATCATGTCAACTAAAAATGATGTGTAGGAAAACACCAAGCAGGGTTTAAGGTATATCTTACAGGAAGGGTTTATTCTATCGTAATAAATGTTTTCATCTATGTAAATTGTAGTTTGATTTTCAAATATATAGGAAGTTGTTTCATTCTATTATGTAATTACAAGTCTGAAAATATTCTTCACATAGGAACACTTCGAGGAAAAGTTATGGGTTTAAACAGAAACACCAAGTAAGACCACAATGTATTTACGTTGGTATATGTCTAGATGTCGCTATTTCTAATTTCTTACCATAAGGTAATTACAGTGTAATATTGTTCAAAAACTTAGATGTATATCAAACTTAATCAATATTGTTACAAATTAAAATAAATTTATAAATATTTAAAAATTCACAAATATAAAATCGACATTGGAACTTGTGAACACGAAACTGGTAGTCTTAAACATAACTTATTTAATTTAGAACAAATTTTGTAAATATTTATCACAATAAGAATTTACCAGTTAGATTACTTACTTCTTCCTATTGTATATTCATTTTGGCAGCGAAGATTACATCTTATATTAAGTTCGTGTCTTACATACTACGATAATATTGTTACTTCCAAGCTCTTTTTCGAAGATAAGATTAAATGTTTATAGGCATGTAGTTTTTATAAAATGCCAAAAACTGATTATTAAAATTATAGGTACATAATAACAAACGTTTTGTTTGTCTTTGACGACCACTCAGTTATTACATTTCTATATACCATTTATATCAGAATGGTACTATTACAATATGATAATATTATAGCTAGATTATCGTGTATATTATGATTTCCTTCACTTGACACATTGTGGGAGAAAACAAGTTAGTATTCTAAGAGATATAATATTGTTGTTCAATATTTAATACCTAAGGACGAAATACATTGCACAAATTACTTATTATAGCCTTTGACTTCTCGTAAAAATGAGATAAGTGTAAATATTTGATTTTTTTTTTAAATTATGACAACCCTAACATATACATATTCAGACATTTTGAATGAGAAAAAATTGAGAATTAGGAAACATACATAAAATACATAGATAAGTTCGCTTTAACCCTAATAGTTTTTGGTACATACATTTACGAATAAATAAGCTTATTATCTATTATTATCATAGACACATATCCACACAATATTTTTAAGACATTAATATTACATAAATTTTTTGAATTGTTAGTTATACAATTTTAATTTATATACCTAATATAATCTTGAAATGTAAGTGTAGACGTACTCAAACATGTGCACGATCTATTTTCTTCAGCACAGTTATTAGTAATTAAAATTGATTCTGTAAATCGAACGAAACAAGAAAAAAATACACTGAATACAAAATAATATAACAAAATGAATACTCTTTGTTTTTGAAAATAAGAATAACTAATTTCACAGATTTCGCTAAGGCTCTCCTTAGCTGGGAATCGAATTAAGTAAATATGATAAATGATAAGCAAAAAGATTTGTCAAATAAACAATGTATACAATTAAAGAAGACCACTAAATTTATCGACTCCTACAAACTGTACTAACTTGATAAACAAAGGTGAAAGTAGCAAACATGTATATTATTACTTGTAGAAGATAATAATTATTTTCGTACGATATTTTAGAAAAATATCAAACATACAAAACATCTTCGGTGTTATTACAAAAAAGTTAAATACGTATTGAATATTCTCTTTAAAAAGGTTACGTTTTAAATGTACCGCGGTGGTCGTTGAATGTTCGCCATCTAGTTCTTTCGTCTCGCCTTAGTTAGGTTAGGTTAGACTTGCGAAGAAAGGATTACGCGAACTTGTATCAGGCGAGCAGCATTTAGTGTGAAATCTTTTTAAAGCAAGTATTTAATACGTATTTAACTTTTTTGTAATAACACCGTATACGTTTTAATCCGTAATGATATACAGCCGTAGAGATTTTTTTTTGTAAATGTATCTTCCTGGGTGTTGAGTTCCCACAGAAAAAAGTTAACGACGAAGATATGGCGATTTTGTATATCATATGTATTTCTTTTGTATTTATTTAGACAATTAAATTGTTATTAAGGTAAGCGATGGTTATTCTAATATTATTGGTAGGTTTATTGTCTCGTTCAAACATGATACTATTTTACCCTTGCTTCAGTAAACTGTTTAATTCATTTCGTTTTTAACTTTTGCTCATAATATCTCATCTAATAAAGAGATGTGTAATGTAGGTAATTATGAATAATTAAGCCAATTATTATATATAGGTACTCTGATCATGGCTTACGAAGAGAATTAAAACCTTTTTTTGAGTAAATAGTTTAGGTTAGGTTAGTTTCTTAGTTATAGTTGATATGTACAGATTATTATATCTCAAGGTCTTTTTTTATTGTAAGATACTTATAGCGTTTATGCAAGAGTTTTTTAAACCCGCTTTACTGTATTGGTGCAATAAGATTTGGAATGCCTGTTCTTTGCATTCTTACTTAGTTTGATACTTGATTCTGGTAAACTTCTTAAAAATCTCTGATGACGATTATATTTATTCTTAAAAAATATAAAAGGTATCACTGATATAAAATTGAATATTTTATTTAATGTACTTTTCGTTCCGATATTTTTTTCTGTTCTGTATATAAAAGCTGTTTATAGACATAGGTGGCAACGTATGTCCGTCTTATAATTTGGCAATTGAAAAAAAAACCGATAAATTTCAACTGTATCCAGAGATAATCGAAGTAAATATATTATTTGGATAAATATAAACCAATCAAAATCTATAAGACTAACAAACAATTATCACCACATTTTTACAACTTTCCATTTTCTCATGTTTGCTTTTATATGATCTATATAGATTAAGGGGGAGGAGTGGCGCTTACCTCTATCTATGTATCAATATGGTATCAAGGAACATGCCACGTTACCTAAAATGTAGGGGGCAGAGATGTTTAGTTTGCAGCTACAGTTTTGACCAGTCAGCTCGTAGTATGCGACCATGAAATGTTTTATTTGTATGCGACTGTATGTATGTAATTTTTGATTTGATTTGATCGTCGGTAAGTCCAGAATTTAATTTCTGATGAAGTAATCACTTTTTAACAATTGAATCTAAATATTTTAAATTTGCAAGCTGAATTCAAAACTACTTAGTAATTATTTCCTACAGAAATTCTCAGAAATCACCAAAGGACAACCGCTGACACGATAGCAAAGAAGAGGTCTAATCTGCTTAAATTGCGATTGAAGAAGGGATGTGTTACAGATAAACCACAAAACGATTGGTCACCCCATTGAGTACTTTGAGAAACCCAAGACTAGGTCTTAAATCCATTTTCATCTCACTGCAACAAAATGAAATTGCCAAACATATGAAGCTGCTATGTTCGCTTTAATACGAACGCAGTATGGCAGAATTGCGAGACAATGTTAATAGTTATATTGAGCTTAGCTACATCAAAAACAGTTTTCATTAATGGAGCTAAACAATAAAATTGGATTGGGTGCATAGCTTTATAAGGCGCTACCTTCCACTTTCTGTGCGTAATGTCAGACTGAAAATAGATCTCACTTGTTATATATATTTCAAGCCATACCCAAAGACAGACAATGACGACCAAAACTGTTTTTTTTTATAAAGTGTTGCTATAACTATTGTGACAAATATATATGTTTCGTGTGAAAACGTTCATTATTTAATAGGGTAAAAGCGGGATAGTTGCCTTAGGAGGATAGATGCCCTGTAATTGAAATTGTAGCTTGTAAACGTCCTCTCGTCGCAATTTTTACTTGTAAGTAGAGAACACGCCTCACCCCGCTAATTCGTGAGCGGCGGTTGCGCTGTTCGGATCTGTCAAGTCTTTATCTAGAAAATTCCAAAAATTCTACGAAATTCTCACAAACAACGCAGATTACAAATCATATAGTGTTACGAACCCCTGTAACTTTTGATTTTTAAAGGTGTGATATTATTATTGTGTAATTTGTTATTTTATTTATTGAATATTATTGTTAGCAACAGGAGATGTAATTTTTTTTTTACAAATTTGTACAATAGTATAAAGGCATCTAACTCTTCAGAAAAGGATAGGTACCCACTTGTTGTTAGTATAGATGTCCTTAGGAGCTTCTTTCCTCTATGGATTAAGATGATATTAAATGTTCATTTTTTTAGAAATGCCTCGTTAATACGTAAGGAAAGTCGGAGCTCCTCCAAGAGGTAATTGGACGCAAGGAGCATTAATAGTTGGTATGGATGAGATTTCAAAAGGCACTCATGGTAGTAATGAAATATCTCGTAGATATGGAATTCCTTCGAGAACATTAAGAAGAAGATACGCAAACAAAAATATTGAAAAACAAGCATTAAGTGCCTAATTTAGTTATTTGACCAAATATATATACGTCTGCTTTATCTTAATATGTATTAATCCTATATCTGTTTCTCTTTTTCGGGCCAACACCCACTTTCTAGATTTTAATCATGAAAAACGTTTGGTGAATCATATCCAGAAACCTACCCGAGATATGATCCGATTGGAATTGGGATTCAAATTTGCCGAAAAGATAGTTAAGGAAGCATATTTTGATAAAGAGATTAGAAAGGCTGGGCCGCATTGGTTATGGCCATATTTAGACCGTAACACGGAACTTTGTATCCGTCAGGCTGAATGTTTATCAGTTGCAAGGATTTAATCGGGATGAGGTGAATAAAATGTTTGGGTTGCTGCTTAAAGTGATAACAGAGCATGAATGACTTGACAAATTGGATAGAATTTATAATATAGACGAGACCGGTGTTCAGTTAAACAACAATACTGGAAAAGTGATTGCTATCAAAGGAGCATGAGTAGTTCATTCCATCACTTCTGGGGAAAAAAGTGAAACTATATCTATGATAGCCTGCTGTAATGCTATAGGGAACTTTCTTTCTGCAATAGTTACCATCAAAGGAGTAAACAAGAAACCTGAATTCCAAGATGGGCTTCCATCCGGAGCAGAAGTTTACATGAACCGAAAGTCTGCGTACGTCAATGCTGAACTTTTTTACTAGTGGAAAGATTTTTTCATACCTAAAAGACACGCAGGAAAGGTCATATTGCTTTTGGATGGTCATTCTTCTCACACGAATGCAATAGATATGCTTAAAACTGCTAAAGAAAATGACATTATTTTATTTTGTCTGCCCATTCACACAATCCAAGCAATAGCAACCGCTAGACTGGTTTTTTTTTTAAACCAATCAAAATATTTTTTACAGTAGAAACAAGAAATTCGGTAGTTTCACATAAAAAACGAAAGATTAAGATATATTATATTAGTTTAGATAGATTAGAATAGATTAGTTACAGGAAAACTGATTGGGAATGCGTGGATTCGGGCGAATCTCGGGATTTACAGCTTATGGCATGTACCCTTTCAATCTTTCTGTAATTCCAGAGAGGTTTTATGCAATTTTCGATATTTCTTTGAGTAATCAAAGGTCTGTAGAAGGTCTGATTGTCCATCTAATGTACATATTATGGAAATAGATCCAAATTAAGCTAACATTTCCCTTTGTAATATGGACCAAACGTATAGAAAACTTTCTAATACAACCCCTTCAATTCTTTCACAGGCTTACAACATTATAAACATTAATGAACCAGAAAAAGAAACACCAAGCAGATATTTGCAGGAATGTTCACCGGTGTCAATTATTCCACTACCAGTTCATAAAAGGGGAAAACAATCAGCTGCAATTTTAAATACCAAAAAATTATCAATGCAAAGCATTCTAATGTTAAGGGCAAAGCTACTCCAGGAATGCCTTGTAAAAATTAATTCCGACCAGCTGGAATTAATATGCAGAGAAAAGAGTTACCTTCAAATAAAAATGTTAAGAAAAGAAAAAGAAACAAGGAATCAACTGAAGAAAGGACAATCTCGGATATTTCTAATGCGAGTGATTTAGACTTCGATTTGAGGCGGCCAATTTATATTGATATCCATTAACGCAAATAAATGAAGCTAAGATTCAATTAAAACTACAACAAAAAGATCAATAGAACATAAGGAATCAAGTGACGAAGAGACGATTTTAAATAATTTAGAAGATTCTGAGATAGACAAACACAAAAATTCAGAATGCAAAGAATATTTTGAAGAATATGAAAAGGCTAAATCAACTGCAGATTGGATACAATTTCGTTATGTGCAAAAAATGGTTACATGAAGTTTGTACTATGTATGGATACTATTGTAACGAATGTGATATAATTAAATGAATGAATACCTTTAAAAAGATAAAGTGATTCGAAAGACCTAAGAATTTTAATTATTGTGATAATTAGAAAAATTAAAACGATAGAGTAATATACTATAGAGTAATGTGTCTCTGGTAAATTTAAAAATAAAACCTTTTAATTATAAATGACCTGAGATTTATACCTAGCGGCAACTATCTTCATAGTGATATCTTCATCGAGGCATCTAGCCCATATAAGAGATTCATAACTAGTATTGTAACTTGTATTCTTTATTTTTAATACGGCATAACTATATTGAATTATTTTTAAAATTATGTCAAATAATAAACCAATGTATCAGAAAAACCAAAAATCTGTTCATAAACCATTCATTTTTTTGGAAAAAAAAAAAATTCTAAACCTAAATGTTGGGCAACTATCCCACTTTTACCCTAGTTGTAGAATTTGTTAATTTTCTACGTTTTTTTTTTACATAAAAACACTATTATAAAAAATACAGCGTGTTATCCTTAGGTGAATGCCAATCCCCCGCTAATCCTACCTTTAAAACATTAAACAGTCATTGGTATATCTTAAAATAAGAAAAGCTTATAACATAATATAATAACTATTTTTATAAAAATAAAATATACAATGTGCATTATAATTACAATTGAGCAATAATTAGCGGATATAAAGATTCGGTTTTGATTTTGATATGTTTGTAGCAATCAGTCAGTAAATAAGTTAATACTATAACTATTTTCCTTAAATTATTATAAATTCATATGATATACTAACTGTGCTGATATAGATTTAGTTAAAGTGATTGGAATTGTTCCATATTTAAAAAAAAAACCTTGTCTTATCTAATATCGTAGTTCTTTAAATTGTATTATTGTAGATTGTTAAAAATAAATTATTGTATAATAATAAGAATAGTATTATATTAGTAGGACACAAAAGTATTATCCGATAATATTAAATAATTGAATAAATAGGATTTCCGGTTTGGAGGCTGCCCATTATTTAAGGCAAGATTTTTGATGTGAGATTTGACTCGACTTCCTACCCCCATCACCGCTCCTTAATCTCACGTGGAGATATTTCAAAATCTGTGTATATAGTAAATTACCTTATACCTAACAGTAATCACACCAATACATGAATGTAATACAAGTTATATGAAACTTATAGGTACGTTTATCTGATGATAAACCTAGTTCGCCTGTTCATCATTATCAACTTCCTTGGTTTCTTTATTTTCATTGACTGCTTCCTCGATATCATGTGGTGTGACACACATTGTTGAGCACATCCAATTATCGTATTCCTGAAAAACAGTATAATAAAGATCATTGCAATGTAACCAAATAATATTCTATATACAGATATTTTACATAAGATTTCCAAAATATATATGTAGTAACAGTATTGTAGTTTTTTTAACATTATTCGAAATAATTTTACTAAGCCTCTCTAAATAGATGTACCATAACTGAAAAAGCTATTAATTACCTTTCCAAGATGTTATAAAGACCACAGTTACTTAGTGATTCAAGGAAGATAAAGAATTCTTTAGGTTTATAGCTAATAAAGTGGGCATTCGTATTCTTGTATATCAGGTGAATGTTTAGACAGTAGCAATTTTGATGAAGGACACTCTGCACTAGATTCTCGCTCTAAATCAATATAGAGGAAGATGCTTAATATTTGACGTAATGATCTAGAAACATATCGAAAACCGTCGTAAAGTAAAAGTGCTTGCATTGTTGCCTTTCGTTCGGTCAGTGAGATCGCCGGAGACCCATTTCCCCTCCCTTCCCCTCTCCTCTCCTCTCCCTTCCCCTGTTTATTTCTCTCCATTCCCTCAAACACAGCCTGGCAACGCACTTGCGACTCCTCTGGAGTTGCAAGTGTCTATGGACGGCAGTGATCGCTTAACAACAGGTGACCCGCATGTTCGTTTGCCTCTTATATGATATAAAAAAAAAATTGTACTCAATCCTCTAATCACAATGTCAATGACCGTCGGATGAAGTGAAAGAGAAGTCGATCAACTAACAAAGGATAATTTTACGAAGTTTGACCAAAAATAGGGTTTATTGTCCGTTTTATTATCGAAACTTATGTATTTAAATTATTGTGCATATTTTCGATATTCTTGGAAAAATAAATACTTTGGGTACCCGTTTTTGTGTATTAGTATTTGTTATGATATTTATTATTTTATGTGTTAATTGTGACCATGAGTTGTCATATCCTAGAATACTGCGAGTGTTTAACCTTTCACCTGGTACAACAATTGTATTGGAAATAATCTATATGCTGATTGAGGAAGGCATTAAGTCCTTGAGTGGTGTGTTACCTTAAAAACTGATTATTTGTTTATAAAAATAGTTAAATAACTTAAATTGAATGTATTTGTTATTCATAAAAGTATATAATGGGATAATTAAACATACATTTCTTTTGTTTAAGATAATTTTAAGATCAGTTTATTGTGTAGATACTTTTAACTTTAAGCATAAACAATATGGATAATCTTCCCCATACCATAATACAATATGATGGCAGAGTGAAGTAAAAACGAACATTCTTATTTGCAGTTGTGGCGTTATCTTCTAAAATTTCCGTCGCGTAAAACTACTCTCAAAAAGATTTTGAAAGGTCTAGTTTTTGCTCGCCTTGATTATACCCTTTGAAAAACAATATTTGAATTAATGATATATTAGAATACACACATACCGCAATGAGCAAAAATAAAAAAGTCACGTCACAATAATACTAATACAAATTCTGTATAATTACCATTCCCACTTTCTTTTATACTTAACAAAGGGAAGTGGGAATGGTAATTACACATAAAAATGATAATAATATGACAGTTCAAACAAATATTCGATGATACATATTCTTTTCGCATTGTTTTTGTATTTCATCAAGTCGCTGTAATCTGTCAAATCAATCGCTTATATGCCTATCAAGTCAAGTAATGTCTTTAATATAACATCATAAGCAAACAGTAAACACTAACTTTGGGAAGGAGATATTGTTTTGCAGGTCGATGTTCTCCCTCTTCATTCTTGTCCTGTTGACCGGACTGGAGTGAGCATACGTGCAATTCCAGGGTAGTGCGAATTCCCACATGGTTTTGGACACCACATTCTCCGATGGGAGATATCACGCTTACAAAATAAAAACAGGAGAAGTAGTGTTCCAGTGTATTTCCGATAGGGTATTGTATCTCTTTGTATAAAAAGCGCAGCTGTGCGAGGGTTGTAAAGGCCTGAAGATCATGCTGTTAACAAAACATATAATAAACTTTGAATAAAAGAAGTGACACTATCAACAATATGTATTTGTTAAATTTATTATTGGAAATGCTTGTAAAGGGTCTCTGGAATAATTTATAGCACCTATTATGTTAGGTATCAATTAAGAAATTCAGTTTTACTTGTATATTATGAAGCCAAATGTTTTAAAATTACTGAACATTATGTCTGTGAACCCATGGCAATGTTCAGAGCAATATTTTATGCTAGCTCCTTAGATTGTATGCAGGTAGTTATTCTTATGGATAGTAGAAGTGCGTTAGAGCATTTAGCTCGGTGCGCTTCTGGAAACAGAGGTGTATTGACAGCTTGTGCTATATTATGTGAAGTTTTCAAATTGCTAGAAAAAGAAATAGATCTCAAATTGCAATTGGGTTCCATCACATATGGAACTGAAAGGCAATGAAAAGGCTGATCACTTTGCAAGAGCGTCAATTTTAAGGGGTTCAAATGTTAAAATTAAACCAGATCATGTGGATATGTTCACCAAATTCAAACGAACGTGTTTTTTAAAATGAAAAGTGCATTTTAACGAACAATCAAATCTGGTATAAAACTGTGCAAAGTGAACCACCTCATATACTATGGTTTAATAACAGCAATGTAAATAGATCTATAATTGTGATCGCACACAGAATGCGTTTCAGACATATGCTACTCAAAAAGTTTTCATTACTGAGGAGAAAAACTGTACAATTGTTGTACATCCAATTGTTTAACGTGTGGATCGATAGAAGACTTGCAACACTTGTTGATGGAATCTGACCGCAATAAATCACAAAGAAAAGCTGTTATCAATCAGTTACAGCTTAATAGTTTAGATCAGGGTTGCTTCCATAGAATCTTATATGCACCTGCATGTGAGGTAGTCAAGATTCTATAGAAGTTTGTGAATAAGCTAAGATGTAAGAAATTCCATGATGATATTAATTTTATTTGATATAAATTTATCATCTTAGAAATAAAAAAAAATGAAGTAATTAATTTGTATGAAGTTTTTTTTTTGTCATTCAGAGCACCTAAAAAGCAATCTTCGATATATGTTAGAGACAGGGTGAAAAATTCATATAAAGAAAGCCATTAAAAAGTAACAAAGATGACTTCCGAATTTGACAAAAAGACGCAATGTTGAAAAACTATACGATGGAAACTTTACGTGTTTTATACCTTAAATTTACAAAGTGACGCACCTGTCACTGTACTATCACTAACACATAAAAGTGAACTGATTAATGAGTTGTATTACGTTCAGTTGGGCCACTTTTATGTGCGACGAATCATGGCTTCCATTGCCTTGAATTATACAGTGACAAAATATCCTTTACTATCATCATTCATAAGTCAAGTTAAATAAATCTAAAATGTTTCAGAACTCATTGTCTTTGTTAAAAAGGATTCTTGATTAAGACAAAAGAGTTCACCGTATCAGTCGATAGACACTCTTTGCGCATGCGTTAGATTATGTGGTTATTGTTTTTTTTTTTCGTTTTTGTGGATTAGAAATCGACATATTTAGATATATTTAAATAGATAGAAATGTAATCTCAAGCTAACAGCAAGATTAAATAAATAGAGATATATCGCTATTATGGATAAAATTCTACTATTCCATTGTTTTAATTGTATGTTTATCATGAAAATCTACTTACTTTGGTTGGTTCGTTGCCGAAGTAAAACGGGTTGCTTGTTAGCATGGTTGAGAGCACACGGAAATCATACTTAATAGACTCTCTAAGAGCACGACCTTGGGCAGAGCGACTGCACATCTTCTGTAAGCCCTAGACAAGAAAAACAAAGTATAAAAATGATTAAGATACAAAAATAATCTGAAAACTGATTATTCTATCAAATCCAGAATTTTTGCTAAACCATATTACTAGCATTTAAAAGAAAAAAACATTGTCTTTCTGTCGATACTAGGTGAAACCATTCCACTTAGTTTGGCATTACTAAAAGTTTTAATAACATACAAACAATTGGTATACTAGAACCATTTACGAAAAATCTCACATCGAAATGGTTATAGTCTCGTTCAGATACGTTCAATACTTTCATTAACTGTATTGTCATGAATGTATGTATATAGATTATCCATTTGTAAAGAAATTACGATAAAACCTATTTCATATCTTACTTCAATACGAACCTATGATTATCGAGACCTACTAATCTAATATTAAATTTCTATACGCTATATAGATTTAAGACCTCAGACTGTTCCTTTAGATATAACAAGATAAGTAACTTTAAAAAAATCGCTATACGCACCTTACGTTCCAACGGCAGCTGCACGTACAAACCTAAGACGGAATTTAACAGCTGAATGTTGAGTTGATCCTGTAGACTTCTACGATATCTGTGCATACAACGAGGACTATTATCGTCTTGACACCAGAGGCGCACCAATGGGAAATGCGAATCGAACATTTGAATCATAGCCCGTGACATCATCTTGGACGATCAACCTGGTAACTGTCCCGGGATTTCGATTAAATAGGTCTGCTAATTTTCACGTACGCTTGCAGCAAAGTGCACATGCGCAATGTCTATGCACCCTCAGAATCTAGAACGATAGCTAGATTCCTAGGTATATCCTAAATGTACGTGCAACAACTTGTTATTGATTTATCAGTAACATAACCCTTTATTACGTTTAAGTTAAGCAGTAACATGTTAATTTTATATAGGTCTATGAAAAAGTAATTGTATGTTAGTAGTATTAAATTTTATTTATACAGTTCTATCAAAAAGTAAATGTATGTTAGTACATTTAAATTGATCAACTACAACGTTAAGAAAAATATTTAAATAATAAATCGTAATACAATTTCAGTAATTTTGTGAAGACGTATTAATTAGTTAGGCGAATTGATTTTAACGGATTAGAAATAATAGGAGTAAATCAACGACTATAGTCCGCGTCACACTTTTTGGCCGCTCTGAATATAGCTTTGAATTCGATTATGCGCGCAGTACAGTCAAGAAGTTACAAGAAGTATTAAAAAAAAACAAATTTAAAGTATTATTATAGAAACTTAACATAAACTTTTATTATTTTTTGTCTCGGTATTATACGTACAAGACGTATGATATTACGTCTTTAATCAATTGTGATTATATTAGATATTTGCCTATTATATCTGTACATATTATAAAAATGAAGTGTATGTATGTAATATCAAAATAACAAAAAATGACTGATTGGGTATGAAAGTATGCACGCTTCTGATAACAAAAGTGCAATTTTTAAAATTTTTCTCGGTCTGTGTAACTGTCTATTTGAAGGAACAACCTATTACCCGGAGGTAATCTCCGAAACGGCTGGACCAATTTTAATGCGAATTTCATTGACAGAGAGCTGAAATTACAGCGGGTGACATAGGTTACTCTAAATTAGACTAAGTATTAATATCGGCTTTGTCTGTAATGCTATCTCCAAAACGGATGGACTGATTTTCACAGAACTTTCACTAACAGATAGCAGATATTATAATAAATAATTTAGTTTATTTTAATTTCGACTAACTGTTAACCGTGGATTCGCCCGCAGTACTATCTCCAAAACAGTGACACCAATCTTCACGAATCTTTCATTGGCAGATAGCCGACTTTATAAAAAGGAAGTTTAGTATATACTAGCTGTTAAACATGGCTTTGCCCGTAATGCTATCTTCAAAACGATTAAACCGATCTTCACGAAAATTTCATTGGCAGCTGAGCTTATAAAAAACTATTTAACAAAAAATTAAACCGCCGAAAAAACTGAAAAGCAAAAAATAATAAACCTTTTACTTTATTCATCTTAATAACTAAGTTCTTAAACTAATGTAAGTATACCTAAGTAATTTTAAGTCGGCGCCAATCAAGCAAATTAATTAATTACGTAAAGCGTGATGCGCGGCGGCGGCGCAGCGTGACACACCCCTTGCATGCCGAACGCTTACGAAGCAACCCTAACGGGCACACACGTTACCGTTGGAGATCTCACATTGTGTTTTTAATTTGATTTGGTTATTTTTGTGACTTTAAGTAATCTAATGATCTTTGTTCATTGGTTGTTTGGCGCCGACTCAAAATTTCTTAGGTATACTTACATTAGTTTAAGATCTTAGTTATTAAGATGAATAAAGTAAAAGGTTTATTATTTTTTGCTTTTCAGTTTTTTCGGCGGTTTAATTTTTTGTTAAAAAGTTTTTATTTTATAATTTTTTGTGGCTATGATCTTACTAATTACTACAAGCTTAATTTATTTGTAATACACAACTCAGAAGCTGAATTATAAATCATGCCCGGTTTTCTTACCCTTGGGGTTGCTTTTTTCATGTTTACATGTATATGGGATCAACTTCTGGGTATACTCTTTCAAATCAAAAGATAATAATTTAATTCGGACTATTCTGTTTAAAGGTATGCGCGGTCATAGACATAATCAGTGCGTGAATAATCAATCATTGTCGATTTTCATACTCTTAGTGTTGAAAATTTTTTCCCAAATTTAAATGGGACCAACTTCGGAGTTTCCAATAAAAAAAGAATTATTAAAATCGGACTATATTGTAAGTGTAATACACAACTCAGAAGCTGAATTATAAATCATACCCCGTTTTCCTACCCTTGGGGTTGATTTTTTCATGTTTACATGTATATGGCACCAACTTCTGGGTATACTCTTTCAAATCAAAGGATAATAATTCAACTCGGACTATTCTGTCTAGAGATATGCACGGTCATAGACATAATCAGTGCGTGAATAATCCATCATTCTTGATTTTCATACCCTTAGGGTTGAATTTTTTTTCCCAAATTTAAATGGGATCAACTTCGGAGTATACCCTTTTCAATAAAAAAAGAATTATTAAAATCGGACTATACTGTAAAAAGTTATGCGTGATCATACATAAAAAGAAAAAATTCAAGCAATTTTAGTTTAGACTAGGTGTTAACCGTGGAATCACCCGTAATTCATCTTCAAAATGGTTAGATCAATCTTCACAAAAATTTCATGGGCAGATAGCTGATATTATACAAAATAATTTAAACAATTTTAGTTTATCTAGCTGTTAATCGTAACTTTGCCTACAATACTATTTTCAAAACGGTTAGATCAACTTTCATTGGTAGACAGCGAACCTTATAAAAAGTAATTCAAGCAATTTTAGTTTATACTTGCTACTAACCGTGGCTTCACCCGTAGTGCTATCTCTAAAACGGTCAGACCGATTTTCATGGAACTTTTATCTCCAAAATGGCTAGATCAACTCTCAAGAGACATTCACTGGTAGATAGCGAACCTTATAAAAAGTAATTCGGGTTATTCTATTTTAAACTAGCTGTTATCCGTGACTTTATTTTTATGAACTAACAAGATATCAACTCATTCTTTAATTTTCAATTACAAACATAATTATCAACTTATTAATTACAATTTATAATTATAATGATTAGTAAGTTTGAAGATAGACGAGGTATTCCTAACAAAATCTTAGACCATAAACGTATTACGTAAAAAGTTCCATAACATAATTTCTTGCGGAACAGACAAGCATTTATTTTTGTATAGTCACAAAATCTTAAATATAATGACAATGTATGTAAAATTTCATGTAAATGTAAATCTTTATAATATTATTTTAAGTTATTTGTTTCATTAGTTCCTTATACAGTGTAAATGAGCACTGAGGTAGTTATATGGTGGGGTACGGTTCCAAATATGCTGCTGATGACAAACTTCATTTGGCACACTGTTAGTATTTTTATATCTAATGTACACATTACATATTACTTTAAGCGGTATGCGTTTTTTACTTACAATTGTTTTTAAAGAGCATTTCTACGAAAATCTGTATAAATTGAGCAGACATATAAATATATACAAGATATATAGACTTATAGAAAACAAGCCTCTGCCCGCGAATTCGTTCGCGTTCTCAAAAGGAAAAAAACATCACGATTTTGAAACATTTTTCATCTGTGCTCCGTTCCTATTGATCTTAGCGTGATGATATATTCTCGACGAATTAGCTATATAACACTGAAATAATTATTCAAATCGGACCAGTAGTTCCTGAGATTACCCCCTACAACGTCACAACATCACAACGTCACAAACTCACAAACTGTACCTCTTTATAATATTATTATAGATTAGCAAAGAATTAGAAATAAAAACGAACAAACAATAGCAACTAAATCATTACTGGGGTAATTAAATAACGGTAAAAACTAGAAATGGACGAGCTGAATGATACGATTAAATTACGATAGATAAAGCTAACATATTAACAGTTCACCACATTATGTATTTATTAGTTACTACTGGGCGCCCAGTGGTCGACATTCGACCATAGTTATTTGATATTTTAAAGTAGGAACTTTATTAGGGTTCTTTTGTCAAAGGGTACTTCTATAATCAAAGGTTTTCATCATGGCTACTCAGTTATTTGACATGATCTTTAATTATATAAACATTTAAAAAAATCTATGTGTAAATAAAAATTGAAATTAATTACTAGTACTAGTAGCATATATTGTGCAGATATTATGCGTGTTACAAAACAGTTATTATGAATGAAATACATTCATAATAAATAAATTGCCCGTAATAAAAATAAAATAAACGACTTTCATAGAAACATCATTTTTCGATGTAGATAGGTCTTCACAACAAAATAACAAAAATATCAGTAACATTTAATTAAAAACAACAAAACTAAATTGACTTCTGAACGTGACTTTACTGCGACTAGTAATAACAGAACACACCTGTCAATGTTTGTGAAATAGGGGACGAGGTAAGCGCACGGGAGAGCTCGCTCCCCTTTTACCTCACTACGTCCCTCTGATACCTAAATTTGTGTTCTGCGCATCTACTTCAGAGCGGTTACAAAGTTTGACGCGAACTATAGACTTCTTTATTTGAATTGAGCGGAAAGATACATACGTACTAGATCACACACGTCGTTACATAGTAAAACAAAAATCCCTAACCCATTTGTCTGCCTGTCTCTTCGCGAGAAACTCAAAAACAACTGAACAAATTTTCATGCGCTTTTCACCAGTAGATAAAGTGATTCATGAGGAAGATTTAGGTTAAATTGTTCAGGATTTTTTTATAATCAGGGTGAGACAACGTCTGCCAGGCCCGCTAGATTAGATTTATTGCAAAAGATGATAGATAAAAATGAACATACAACAAAAATGCAATAAATTTTTTACTGATTGGATATGTAAGTATAATGTCGGTCTGTCTATATGTTTGCTCCGGGTAATCTCCGAAACGGCTGGGCCGATTTTGACGAGGATTTCACTGGCAGATAGATGACCTTACAAGACGAAAATAAAGCTATTTTACTTTAGACTAGCTATTACCCACGGTTTTGTCCGCAGTGCTATCTTCAAAACGGTTCGACCGATGTTCACTGGAGTTTCACTTGCAGACAGCTGACCTTGTAAGAAGTAATTTAATTTATTTAATTTTAGACTAACTTTTACCCGAGTCTTCGTCCACGCGTAATTTAGTTGTTCAGTTTAAACATGTTCGTAATGTGTGCGATGTCCTGGACTCCAAAAAGAATTATAATTGAAATTTATACTAAACTTAACTTGGTAACCCTAGTAATGTATACCTAAGAATATTGCATCGATTTCAATGAGCAGTATTTTAATTGTGAAATAATAAAAACTGCTTACAAGTAGGGATGATCGATATTAGAAAAACATCGATGTTGACAACGATTTTAACATCCGTTTAAAAGTATCGATGCGCAATAAACATCGATATCTTAAAATATCGATGTTTTTGCCAGCAATTAAAACTGTCTGTAAAAAGACTAACTTTATCAGGTGTTTCTGGCACAGAATTTAGACAGCGTTGAAAAAAAAGATCATCCGAAGAAATAACTATTTGTTCGAGTTAAATCTGACAATCATCTTGTCTCTAGTTAGTAAATGCAAAGTTAAATGACCCTAAAGAACTATATTGACATTTCGATATTATATTCTCACAACATCCATGTTATCGAAATCAAAACATCTATGTGTCTGTTATCGATATCAAAACATCGATGTTTTTCAGATAAACATCGATGTTTTTCAACATCGATAAATATCGATCATCCCTACTTACAGGTAGTGATATTTAGATTTTGATTTATATTAGTACAAAATCCGAAGATTTTAACTCATTCTGTATTTTTCATTTGAAAAAATTACTATCAACTTATTGTTTATAATTTAACTTTATAATTAATAGTAATTTTAAAGATAGAAGAGACCTTTCTATTAAGATATAATACAATTTCTTGCGAAATAGACAAGCCATTACTTTTTATATGGTCGCAAAAACTTAATTGTACTGACATTATCAGCATATTATCTATACTACAAATAAGTAATAGAATACATTTCAATAATTTTTAGAGATGTCTGTCTGTCTGTGTGTATGAGCACGCATCACTGCTCCTTAGCAGTGATACGTGCTCAGTACCCTTGTATTAAGTTGAAATATGTTGCTGATGATAAACCTCATTTGACACTCTGTTAATATTTATATCGAGGTAAGATGTACGAGCGCAGGCGAGCCTCTCCTTTCACCTCATCTGCATCCTTCTGATACCTAAATTTGTGTTCTGCGCATCTACTTCAAAGCGGTTAATAATTTTGTTGTGGACTATAGGAGCTGTTACTGAATATAGTCAGCATATAACATCTACCTATGACTTTTACATGCCTTTTGACCGCTCTAATTATAAAAAAATGAATCATCTTAATTATAGTATCGGTTTAAGGCTATATAGCCTTATTTTCATACAATTATTATTATATTCCTTCCTAAAGCATTTTTACTATTGCATGACAAAGTGTCGGCGTTATATGCGATGATAATCAAACTTAAAATCTACAATGAGTAAGTACCACCAAAATGTCTACAATCGACAAGCAGCCGACGATATCACGCCTTCCTTCAAGGTTCCTAGTAGTTTTTTTTTTAACTTGACAAACTAAAGGAGAATCACTCTGACTGGTTCATTACCATTCATATGGTGGTAGCGATGTAATGCGTTGCAAATATCCTATACACCCGCAACAATACTAAACGTACGTCTGCTATTGATATCGCAATGCGACACGCCTAAGAATGTCGGGTGTTACATCGACTGAATAACCGTCACGTTCCAGTCTTAATAAATATACAATCTCTTACTCTCTCTCTACTCTTTACTCGCGTCCACTGGAATTGTACCTCTTATTCACCTGCACATGCTCCCTCTATGGTCCTAAAGAGTAACTAACATTTTTTTGGCCGCTGCACTGTTATTTATAAATGAAAGTTCGCGGCGACGTATATAGTAATCAATCAATCGACTATTATAAAATATGGATAGTCTATGTAGCAATAGGATTAAATAATAAATAAATAAATCACCCTGCAAAAATTACTTATTCATCGGTACGCATTAGCTTCCAAATACAGTTATGCAGTTTTTCAATAGTACATACGTAAGTAGTCCTTACACATCTTTCGTATAATCACTTAATCAAAGGTGTAGATACAATTTTAATCTTTGTAATCTTGTATACTTACATATAATAAAAATGCAGTTCACTTCTGGCTCAATCACGTCAAAATTACTAAATATATAAACATAGGATTAGGACTATTCGATGCGGGATATTTCGGAGATGGTTCTAGGTTATTTATTATTTTGATTCGAGTGGCTCTTTTTTTAATGCCGAACTGAGTCATAAATAACAAGCTAATATAAAAATAATTTAGAAACTTTTATGTATACTCGATTAAACATTAAAATAATACTGAGCCTAGTTTTTTTTATTGTTTAATGTAATAATTAACTGAGGTATTGTAAATATTATATTTAAATTGTTGTCTACATATACTAATTTATATGATAGTTAGCTGCTTGGCGATATGTTCTTCAATTTATTTCTTAATAATCGTGTTTCCATGAGAACTTGAACTATTTCAGTATTCCAATTACGTTGATAGATAGAGTTGAGAATTGAACCATTGAGCCACTATTACTTCGAAATAGGTAAGAAGTGGAATTTGTATGCAAAACTAACAAAAAGTTATTCGGTTAATAACTGTGTATATATTATTGTTACTAAAAGAAAAAAAAAATTATGTGGACCTTGCCACTCACAACGTAATCATCTTTCAATTCATAAATGTTCCTGACGTATCCTCGATATATTTAAACAGTGACAATTCATTTCATAAGTTATTATAGCATAGAGTTATAAACTAACAGCCAATTGCGTAAATACGATATGTCTTGAAATCTCAATCTTCTTGTCCAATTATGTTGCCTCCATGTGAGATTAGAACCCGTATTATATTAATATCCCAAAATTGTCTTTTATACTAGAGCTTGCATTTATTGTACACTTTAGTATCCGCATTTGTGTAAGACAAACGAAAGTGATATGAGATGTTTCAATATTAGGTTTATTTAGTTATACAAAACTACTTAAAGTTCGAAAGTGTATGATGAAGAAAAACATTGGTACAACCACCAATAATATTTCTAATTATGCATTAATCTTCATATCAATATACCATATAAATAAAGAAATTCTACAAGCCAATTCAACATATATATAATATGATCGAAGTACTCTGAATAAATTATATATGGTTTCATTATACAGTGATTAGAAAATGTTCAAAGTGTGTAGATATGACAATTACACCGTACACTACATTGGGCTTCAAATTCGTGTACTTTAAAAAAATACAGTGATTCACAGGACACAAAAGATTTTAACAGATTTTGATGTCTTTTATAGGAACCCTAGACAATAAAAAAATTGCGAAATCATTCGATCTGATGCACAGCAGCATCACATCGACCGACGTAGCAATTAAATTTGCAGTTATACATATACTTTATTGACGATAGAATATTACACTGAAATACTTATTACAACATTTCGCTCCTTTAATGAACAATAGTGTTGAGTAAATACATCAATGGCGAACCAATATTATCTAGATTATTCTATACGAATATACTTAGGTGTATATATTGACACAATAATTGAAAATCACATTTATTATACGTGAATACAACGATCATGAATTATATAACTAGTCTTAAATGTTTCTACTTTAATAATATAAACATACATTCTCGAATGTCTACTATTAATATTAAGGTAAGAGTATAATAGCTCATTTAATAGTACCTACTAACTTACAAGTTAATTCAGATTATACGAAATAAACTATCAAAATAATAATATAATGGAAATGATTTTATAGATAGTAATGATCAGTATTTGAGAATTTATTTTCCAATGTTAATGCCGTGAATTAATTTATATCTTCTAAATATTTCGTAGTTCTATCATTCGTTTTTGTATGTTACTTTTGTAGACTAAGGTATTTATGTAAGTTGCGTCTTTTCTCTGCATTCAAGATTTATGAAAATATTGGTAAAAGTCCATAACCATATATTGTAAACGTTACAGCAGTTCCAACGTATCGAAAGAATTAGAAGCACAAGTACGTGCCCGATACATTTTCAGATTATATGTTGCACTGAAACGGGCTCAGGCATATAATATCTAACTATTCTATACTACAGAGATTATGAGACTGATCGTCTAATACAATCATATGTATGTTAGCTACATGAACTACCACTGAACATGACACCGATAAAGTACTTCTTCCTTAAACTATTAGATTATACTTTTTATCTTAAACTCCTTATATCAGACTAATGGCAGTGCTGGTTAGCGATTGTCGGGAGGGACTTAAGCGTCAACCTTGCCCAAAATGGAAATAATAATATTCATACGTCAAATCATTTTTTTAAACTATTTTCAACTTCGATCTACTTTCTACGTTCGGTACACATTCCACCCCACATCTTGCAATTTCTTTTCTACTTTCCTTAACCTATCTAGTAACAGAATAACTGCACTACTTCTAAATATTAATTACTTTAATAATTAATATGACATATTATACGTATGTATATCTAATCTCTACACGCTTATAGTTTAATATTTATCGTACCAAGATATATAGTAGTTAAATATTAATTTAGATGAAATATTATTGAATTTGAGATTTTTGAATTTGTAAATATCACGGAACTAATTTATGAATGAATTATTGTAAATATGGAACGTCATTACACGTTTTGTGTCTATAATATAATGCCAACCTCTTTAAAAAACTGTAAAATTTAAACTTCAATAATTTATTAGGGATCTAGTTCTCGAGCCGGTTTCAGTGGCAATTGGATTATATGCACTGTAATAGTTTTCGTTACAGGGGTTCTTTCCAAAATATATCCATGTATGAATGAACGACGCAAAACTTGCTTCTAATTCTTTTAAATATTGAGTGAAGTTTACAAGAATATCTCTTTTAAAAATACTTTATTAGAAAAAATGAAACTGCATGATTTTGAACGGTATCGATGAATGATTATTGTACCAGGTTAAAGACTTCTTGCAGAACTTATCTGCATATAGGCTGCACGTCAAACAGAACGTGTTCTTAACGTGCGTCAAGGCGTACCAGAGCCGCCTTGTTTTATTTGTTATTTGTTGTTTTATTCGAGTTCAAACCCGTCAAACAGAACTCGTAGTACAAGCGCGCGCGCGCTTTTTTTGCCGGATTTCAACACTAATACTACAACACAACACCAAAGTATCTCAACATACCACAACACAACCCCAAAGTACCCCAACATACTACAACATAAGCCCAAAGTATCCCAACATACTACAACACAACCCCAAAGTATCCCAACATACTACAACATAACCCCAAAGTATCCCAACATACTAC
>JACEII010000042.1:277900-306280 GCA_014332785.1 Antheraea mylitta | reverse complement strand
TATCCCAACATACTACAACATAACCCCAAAGTATCCCAACATACTACAACACAACCCCAAAGTATCCCAACATACTACAACAAAGTACCCCTTGATACGCGATAAGAACGTAGCCTGTTTAGGGAAGCCTAAATGTTATGGCT
Organism: Antheraea mylitta; assembly: GCA_014332785.1. NCBI lineage: Eukaryota > Metazoa > Arthropoda > Insecta > Lepidoptera > Saturniidae > Antheraea > Antheraea mylitta. The sequence continues at coordinate 306,137 of JACEII010000042.1, read as the reverse complement.
CAAGTCAAATGATTTCAATACACTAAGAAATTTATACAATGATTCAACATAATTCTGTCAAAGTACAATAAACATGTCAGTTCTGTGTCGTGGACGAATATGTATACTTACCAACGATATAATTATACAATAATAAGTCATTTTCACGAATTTCTAAATTTTGAATTTCCTAAACCTTAACAATGTTAATAATAGAATATCAAAATTTTTTATGGACTATGTAATAATTATTAATAACATGGAAAAAACAGTCTTCCTGGCTTCTATGATTATCAAAACTTGTAAAATATTAATATTAAAATGAAACACCCAATAGAGTACATAAATCTTAAGACAGTCTATTTATTATGGGTTTAACACCCAACCCACTTGCCCCGTGATACGTATGTGTTTTCACGATCATATGAGAGATACAGTTAATGTGTCAGACCTTGCTCGGTACCTTTTACACACCAACGGTTAAAGACGAGCACAAATTAATTTCAATTTAATATTCGTAATTATTCATGAGTTACATGGAAAACACTTTTGAGTTCGTAATAATAACCTAAAATAGTTAATTTGTATATCATACACATATATTATACACGGAAAATCGAAATATTTATTTTTTCTAAACACTTTTTTCTTAGATTGTTTAATAATGAATACTTACTTATCTTTACCTATCAAATACTCGATCTTCTCATTCCTGTAATGATAGTCTTTTAATCTTAACACAATCAAAGAAACTTGACAATACTTTCTACTAAACCTCTACAAACTCTCTATGAAGATTGTTTTTTTTTTATTTTGCTTGTGGGTTACTTTGACAGTTTATTTAATTTTAATTCAATTGAAATACATGAATACTTTCTTTAACAATATTTTGGCATGATAACTGTGTTAACTTTATAAATTTAAACGTCTACTACGATTACGAAGTTAAGATTAAGATTATTAAGATTTTAGACAATTAAGATTATATATACGTATATATATATATTCATAAATGAAAAGCAAACGTAAACATCTATACTTAAAAAAGAAATTTCAAAATATAATTTACAACACGACATCAATTTTAATGTAATCTATATATCATATATACTAATGGGAATTAAAAGCACGACAATATATCAAAAGAGAAAGACGACATCGCGTCTATTTGAACCAAAAGAAATCGGAAAGACAAATGGATTTAATCGCTTACAATATACAGAAACTACTATGATTCTGACTCTAAACTTAGTTTACAATCAATTATAAAGCGAGCACCGTCGCTCCTTACTTCAATATATCTTAATTTACTTTTCTTTCTCGTTGATGTTTTCTTTCTTTTCTTCGGTGTCCTTTTCAACCTCCTTCTCTTTTTCATCACCCTGAAATTTAAAAAAAAAATAGGTTGAACCATGATGATAGTCTGCATACGCGACAATAATAGGTGAAGCCTCGACTTTCAACGAAATACACGTAAGTACTATGACATAAGCTCACACAACAAGGAATCTAAAAGTTCTGGCATTAACCAGACAATGACAACAGTTGCATCAATATTTATTTGCCCATTTTAAATGAAGCCCTGTCTCATTTGGAGTTGTTAGGGCAGAAAAATAAGTATTCTGAATCTTTATATTCTTCATATTTCAGTGTGTACTGGATTTAGTATTATCTAACAACAATAATAAACAACACGACGTTTGTTTCCGCCAAAAAGAAGCAATGTTCATTTCACCTATGATCTGATTTGAAGTTTGTTGTTAGCAACACACATTGTAAGCAGAGTAATAATATAGTAGAATGAAAAATTATGATTTTCTTAATAATTAATATCTTATTATTTGTTTTTTTATTCTGACCTTTCCTTTCTCAGGTTCATCTGGAAGGGGTTGTTTTTCAGCAGGCCCAGTACCCTCTTTCTTGTCCTTGATTTCCTTAACAGGCTTGGGAAGATGGGCGTTCATATCAAGGGTAGTACATATGTTATCCCAGTCTGGGAAAGCACGCTCCTTGATACGCGATACTAGCCCCACCAAGTTGGAAAACAAGTCGTTCATCGCATCTCGCAATGGGTGTTCAATCTCCTTGTCGAGGAAGTGCAGTTGTGCGAGATTTGCGAACGCCACAATGTCAAGCTGTTAAAAATAGTCAGTTATACTTTCGAAATAATTACTTATTGCACATTATTCCTAAAAATTAAGGGTTATAAAAAATAAATCCAAATTTTTGGGTGATCTTCAATAGGTTGAAATTCGGTAGTAAATGATCGTACAGCAAAGAGATGCAAATTGCATTTGTTACATTAATTCAAGTTAATATTATTACGCATGCGCCGCGACTTTCACTAACCTGGGTCAAAACTGCAAGCCATCAATATTATCTGGGCATATCATTTCAAAATAACCGGACTGATTCAAACTCAACGGCCGATAGCTCTCTAATAATACTACAATTATAATTTTGTTTCAACAAATCCAAGTTTAGATATTTAAGTTAAAAGCAATAATTTAAAATATATTTCAAATGTAACGTCTTCCTTTCCTTTATAGTTTAAAATTAAGATCCGAAAATATTTCCTTAGGCCTATAAAAGCTTTGTTCTAAGTTAATCTTATTACGCATGCGCCATGTCCCTCTGTGACCTGGGTCAAAACTGCAAGCCATCAATATTATCTGGGCTTAACATTTTAAGCTAGCCGGGCTGATTGATTCAAACTCAACTGCCGATATCTCTCTAATAATACTAAAATTATAATTTTGTTTCAACAAATCCAAGTTTAGATATTTAAGTTAAAAGCGATAATTTAAACGATATTTATATCCCAACGTTTTCCTTTCGTTCATAGTTTAAAATTAAAATCCAAAAGTTTTCCGTAGGCCTATAAAAGCTTTGTTTTAAGTTAATCTTATCACGCAGGCGCCGCGTCCCTCCGTGACCGGGTTCAAATTGCAAACCATCAATATGTTCTGGTTAAAACATTTCAAAATAACCAGGCTTACTCAAACTCAACGACATATATTTGTATCACTATATTTGGAACACCGTTAAAACAAATAAAAATTAAATAACATAAAAAATTAAAACCAACGAAAAAGATGAATTAATAATATGGAATCATAATGCAATATACTTACCAAAGTAGGCTCGTTACCGAAAAAGAACGGTTTGTCAGAAAGCATATCTGAGAGCACACGAAGATCATTCTTGCCAAACTCTATAATCTCCTCCTGGCTGTGCACGCCAATACCATGTGCTTTAGCCTTCTTCATGCCCTAAGAAAGAATAAATACAAGTTATTTAAGGGGTTCATAATTTGAAATAATATTTTATGTTAAAATTAAAGCATACACACAATTATTCCTTTGTAAATAATTTATAACTACTTTCATTCAAATGAATTTAATGATATTCAAAAAACTATGCAAAATCAAAATATTATAAGTACTTACTTTACGTGCAGAGGTCAATTTGTAGCAGAAGTTGAGTATGGGATTTGGCAGACGAGTATTGAGAGCATTTTGTAGATTCACCTGGTAACCTTTGATCACGCTGTCAGGATACTTGGCACGCCACCACAAAATAACCCAAGATAAATGATTCTCGATCATTGATATCATAGCGTGTGATATGAACCGCTGCTCTGGTGAGAGTGCTGCGTAAGAGAGCAAACAGGTCAGCCCAGGCACAGGTATTAAGTACTGCAGCTTGAAATGCACATGCGCAATGCCCTGAAGTAAACTAGAATTGTAGGACATGTCACCTACTTTCTTTGTGTACTAACTATTCTAAAAATAGACCCTCGCTATTTGTACGTCAATATATAATAACATATATGATCTTAAATTATTTTGAAAGATAAAAATGAATACTTATCAACCACTGTGATATATATTATTATTCATCATCAATTAAAACATTTAAAATAAGAACAATGTTACAATCAGTAGGGTAATGAATCATCTTGTAGTAAAATGCTTATTAGTTAGATGAGATATACCTAGTAATTATTGACAGAAACGACTAAATTAATAACTAAGGGCTTACCTGCATCAAGGTTCTTATTGTACTTTTCAGAAAGCTCTTTAATAATGAATGCACTGTCGGCAATTTCTTCACCATTGTGCTCGACGAAAGGCAATTGGCCTTTTTTGGAACGGAATTTTGCTCGATGGTCCACATTCTGTCAAAGAGTAACGTCATTATTAATGTAAATCTTTACGTTCTACGATCCAATATAAAACCGTTGGAGTTTTTTAATAACCTATGGATTTCTTTTCCTAATAATATTACTAACCATAAATCGAATACCAAAAACACATATTTCGTATTCAACGTGATAGGACGTTGTCAAATAATGATATTACATTTGTAATATCATTGTTGTCAAAAGTGTTCAAATAACGCCAAAATTAAGAAATAAAATGGTATATCTGTAAACGCCTATAAAAATTACCTATCACAGAAAAAACTAACTATCAACGATCTCGGCAAAATTATAAAAATAATATGTAATAAGGCTTTAATTTTTTAATCTTTGTTTAATTTAGGAACTTAGTCCATAAAGAAAATATTGATTGAACTCAACGCACCCTAATTCCTAAACAAACCCATAAAGCAGTTTTAATTATGTAGGAGTCCTATTATTACTAATACAACAATGATATTATAACTAAAAAGGTACGTTACCTACATGATATTTTGACAAAACAAATGGCACGATAATGCACACATACGTAAAGTAATATTAAAATGCTACACTATCTTATATGAAATGTGGAAATAAGATGTCATATTCCCAATATTGGTGGTGAAAAGGAAACAATTACTTAGATACGAGCGGATTGACGGGGCTAGATCACGTTTGCTGGCTAGCCAAGTTTTAATAAGGTGCTGTCGAAGCACTTATGATGTTACTACAGCTTTTTAGCTATAATATACTTTTAACTGAATAGGTTAATTTAATTCATTTGAAATACAAGTACTAAACTTTGCATGTTACTGCTCTTTGTACGTAGTAAAAATTCAAATAAATTTGACATATTGTTTATGGAACGAACTCCCTAAATTAAATAAAGATTAAAAATAAATTATAACTACAAGAAACTTTTAGATGTCCGTTATGTAAGTTCTAAAATTTAAAGATAATAAGTTTTTTGGCATCTTCTCAACATATTTTATTGTACTCGATAGGTTGTAAAATTGAGTGTTTCCGATCTGGAACAAACTAGGCATAGGGACTGAGGTACATCGGTGAGGAGGGAGAGTTCCAGTAATTGGTATATCTGGTCGCGTATCTATAGCGACGACCGACGGGCTCCAGACAAGAGCTAACCCGTCGGGCTGCGAGAGCAGCTGTATTGATTTCGACTGGCGGAGTTCACTGGCCTGCAGCGTAGCAACACTCCCGCCCTACCGCCTGTATGCCACCGCCCACACTTACGTGCTTAATACCGACAATATTATTACTTATACAATGCATCTGGTAGTATTAAAGAAATCTCTATAAAATATATAAATCTATGCAAAAGACGACAGATACTATGATATTTTAACTCTTCTAAAATTCTGATATAAACTCATGAAGAAAATAAAACCATTTTTTAGAGCATTTTATAATTTTCAAGTTTGTTTTATGCCCTTTCATGACTCTTGCTAATGACCTATTTAAAAGTCTATAAATTTGTAATATCCTCAATTTGTTTTATTATAAATACGAATAAAAACGTCAGTACAATGTAATTATTATTTACACTATTCACTAGAATTCGTAGAGACGTTATAGATAAGTAGCATAAAAACAAAACTATATTCGTAATTTTACTAACAATCGTCACGATTTTAAATATTTTACCGATTAGCTAGAAAAAGGCTTAGTGCCACCTAGTTGTAAGTTATAGTAAGATAGTAGTGAGTTTTTATTGACTCTTATAACATCACAATAAATAAAGTAACGTTTGGAGTTTTTGGCGGGATTTTAGTCTGTCATGTAGTGGATCTAGTTAGTTTTGTTGTGCATAAGTGAAGTGAATAGAAAATAATACCACCGAGCATGAAATTCTGAGATGCCACAAAAACTCCCTAGCAGGTTCTAACAAGGGATCCACCATCTTGTTAGAATATTGACTCACACGACGAAATATCGAAGTGATTGCACGACGCTTGTAATATTATCGATTACGTGAAGATGGCAGTAATAATCTGAAAGATTAATTGCCAAAAAAAAAGTAACATTTTCCAATCTATTTCCATAAAGTTAAGTTGGTGCTAAACTGGGAGCTAGCAAGGATCCCGGGCGGCTACCGCCCTGCCCTGAGCTTTTGAAGTACGAGGTCGGTCGATGGTCGGGCGGGGTCGCGCAGGCGCCTCTGGGTGCAGGTCGAAGCCCTAGCGGTTGCTGACCTCTGACTCTAGCTACTTCACAAAATGATAAAATTATCTAGCCATTTTGCTGTTAGTTGGCATTTTGTCAGCGTATATGGTCAACTTCGTTTCAATTAACAATATGAAGAATTAAACAAGTATATTTAAGTTTGATCAATCATTAGGGTACAATAAACACAACATTTTTGTTACAACTTGAGTATACGGCTGGAGATAACAGATACTACAAATCATCTATATATAAATGGGCAGCGGGGAAACGGTTAACAACATTTGCCTCCTCTGATACTTATCCGATTTTCTCCATTCTTTCTTTCTTTCGAGCTATTGGCGAGTTATAATTAAAAAATAGAAATAAAAATCCGTATGGTCTAAGTTCGAGCACAGGTTTAAATAAAAAGAAACGAGATCTGCCGTTGTATGCGCGTTACATAAAAATTGTTTATTGTAATTACGGTAATTTGTTTAACTTCTTAGAAACTCGATCTTTTTCTAAAAGATTATCTATCTATTCTTCTCTGTTATAGATCTCGTTTAGAGATCTCTATAAAATACTTGTTCCCTGACCAAATTATTCGCCAGCTCTTTAACTCGATTAGTTGGCTCCTGACATCTTTTAAAATACTACTCGCTCTCAGAATCGACCATCCAATTAAGTATGAAACACTCCCGGAAACTCTACGTTGCGACTCTGCGCACCAAAGTCACGAGTCTTTTCAATATTTTTTCCGAAGACCATCTCAGAAATAGACTCTGGTGCTACATCAACACTATAAGAAGTAAGTCGACCATACCACCGCAGTGACAAATATCTAAACACAAACATATTAAAAGCCCGAAAGTAATGACTTCAAATATATTTTTTAATTTATTCTGCTCATAAACAACCATTAATATTTTTAAAAAACCTTTATTATTATTGAGATAATGTATCACAAATTCATGCGAATTTAATGCGAAAAAAGAGATATAAGGGGTTGAAAGAGGGGATGAAAAGTTGTATGGAAGTATCGTCATTTTTAGAGCTAAAAGCTCGGAACTTATTTTTAGGCTGTTGATTCGATATAATTAAATATGATAGAAGTTTGTAAAAGTTTTGCCCTCAAGGGCTTAAACAATAGGAAATAGGGGATGAAAGTTTGTATGATAATATGTAAAGTTACGCTCCTACTTGAAAAATTATTTCAGTGTTAGATAGCTCATTTATAGAGGAAGGCTATAGGCAATGTATCATAGCGATAAGACCATCACGCGCGGAGTACTAACGAAGAATGATTCAAATTTTTTTTCTTTTCAGAGCTTCCGTTTCGCTTTAGTTCGCCCAAAGTAATTGTTCCACGCAGTCACAAGCAGAAGCTAGTAATGCATAAAAAATAGTGTTTACTTATCAATTACATCATTTGAATTGTTTGTAAATGTTATTACCTAGTTGTAATTATCATACTTGTAAATATATTATACTAAATACATTTCGAGATTCAAAGATCGCCACTTCTTGAAAGATTATACTAAGTGTATTATTATACTTTCCGTATATAAATAAGAAGTTGCTTTACTACATTGAAGAAATAACATTCACAGAATTGAAGCTAAATTTAATAGCAAAAGCGTGGGCATCGTGATTTAAGTATAAACAAGTAGGCAACATAATAAATACAAAGGGGTCAATAATAGAATTAGTAATAGGCTGGAATCACTTTTACATAGCATTCACAATACCAAGTACATTATTGACTGACTGAAAAAGAGATTCTATTTTATTTCTGACTAGCCTCTGCCCTCGTGGAATAGATACACTGACACTAACACGCAGCAATTCTCAAAAGAAAATAACATCCCGATTTTAAAACATTTTTCTTCTGTGCTCCGCTACTATTGGTCTTAGCGTGATGATATATATCATATAACCATTCTCGATAAATAAACTACATAACACTGAAAGAATTATTCAAATCTGACTAGTAGGTCCTGAGATTACTTACTACAACGTCACAACATCACAACGTCACAACTCAGAAACTCACAAACTTTACCTCTTTATAATGTTAGTGTAGGTTAGATTCTAAACATGGCTATTAAAATAATGTTGTATAATCGAATTATACCGCGTGATAACACAGAATTTTAAAATTGTCCTGAAAGAAGAATTTACTACACTATGTGTACATACAACGAAAAGTAAATGGTTTCATATAGGAGCGTTCCTTTTTAAATTATTCAATTGTATAAATAGGCGTGACTCAGTAATTTTTGCTGTGACAGTGGCATGCCTACGTGCAATATTGTAGCAGCTAATGGATATTAGCCCCTAAAGCTATGTCAGAATAATAAACGACTATAGCACTATTACCACCCCTAAACTCACTAATTATGTGGCAATAAAGTCTGCCAATTCGAATTAATAGAATTAAATATGTAAATACAATGATAATAACTAGGTATACATACTTAATTCATCCGTAATAAAATTAAGACGTATAAATTTTAACAAATTAATAGATTGTCATACCAAAGACTTTAGGACTCAACAATCCAACTAATTTAATAAGATAAACGAAACATGTTAGGAAAATTTATTTAGGAAATAGGAAAGTGAATTGTTATTAGTTCTTTTTCTTAAAATTTTAGTTAGTCATAAAGTACTAACTTTTGCACGCGGCTTCGCTTACGTTAATATAGATTTGATTTATATGTATGACCCTGGTCATATATGCAGAATTTCACGATTATTGTTTGAGTACGTAGTTAAGGAGTGAAAGTGGGACAAATAAACTGATTTTCACAATTATAATATTAGATATGATAAAATATAAGGATTAAGGATATTAAGGAAAATCTTTGGAATAGTTATTCTATTACATTTGCTTTTAAATTATCTTATTATTAATAGCCAGAGATAGATCACTGCTGTTAAGGGATATAATATACCATAAATTTTCTTCGAAATAACTTGAATCATTTGTTTACAGACAAAGGTCAATGTTGATGAGTAACACAAACATATTAACTTTTTATCAACAACTTCGAATTTCCTGTGTTCTAAATAGTTACACATTCTTATCTTATCACATTTCGAACAGTCAATTTGGAATAACATTCCCGTTGTGTAACAAGGAAACAATGTTTTTTCTTAGTATACAATGGTCAACACATAATATTAAAGATAACACTAATACTTTCTTATTTAAGTGTATGATAATGATGGAATTGCCATTTATTATTATTAATAAGATGTAAAAGAACCCTTCTTATTTAGGTAAACTCTCGCACATTATTTATTCACTTTGTGTAAAGATCAGTTTAATATTGACGGTATTGTCCTCAACAATATTTATTTGCTATGTACTGTGTTCTATTTTTACACTCACGTACAGTTTATGATATACCCAATGACGTTACAAAAGCAAATAAAATGTTATAATACGTTACCATTTGTATGTTGGAATGTTCAATTCAATTATATGTACCTAAATATTTTACGAAGACATATATCAACAAAACAATAACCGTTTGTTCATGTATTTTTTTCTTCAGAAAAAGACATGCTTACGTTGTACATACATAAAGTCTTGGTTTTTAAACCACGCACTGCTGCGAAAATTGTATTATATTTATAAAAGAAACACATTTAAAAAAATCAACTCTGTATCGTTGAAAATACGGGATAATATGAAAAGGAGGTCGTAGCCAGCTGTTTGTCAAGTAGTGCCAACTTGCCCGGAACTTGGGAAAGTGCAACCGACATACCGTGGTTGCACGATTTCATAGCTCAGTGGCTAACTCGTTGCTGCGGTTTCACGAATGTATCGCAACACGTAAATTAATTATCTACGCAAACTTATTAATAACATTTTATAAGGCCGCTACGAATAAGATATAAAATAGCTTATATTCTAAAATATTTTGATTGTCATAGATCATAGCAAAATTGCAAAAGTCATAAAATTAAGATCAGTTACTACCAATATTCACGATTCACACAGAAATAGTCCTTCAACAAATTACTCTTGATTTTGAACAATAAAATTAAAGAGATTTTAAACTCAATATTCGTATTCTGTGTCTCAGTACTGTATTTCTTAAATGCGATTATCACAAAATAAGAGTACATCAATCGCATTTAACAAATAATAAAGAGATGAAAGTCGTGATGAAATTCCAGTCCAATTTATAGTAACAGAAAAGTAATTCTAGCTTGAATGCTGTATAATACAAAAGTGCATGATATATATCTTAGGAATTTATTTGTGTCCCTTTTTAGACTTACTATAAGATGCATATTTAATATTGAATATAAGTTTTAGGCATTTGGTTTTTTTATAATAACACTAACTTTGCTTACGACCTAATGTGCTTGAATTTTTTTTCTAATTTATATAGAACCTGTGTGTACAAGGTTTGAAGTACCTAGCACGACAAAGAACATGAACAAAAAGGTAACTTTGTTCACTAATACGAGCGAGATTCACGTATAATTAATTGGCTGCGTTATAAGTAACTGACATTAAATTTTGCGCCCACAATATTGTTTGAAAATTAAGTAACGAACCGCCATCTATTGATCTTTTAACAAAGAGTACCGGTGTTCAAACCCCTTAAAAATTTAAATTGAAATATATTTTTTTCGTAGGCCGATCTTAATGTAATAAAACCGATCTGTTATTTCAGCCTATATCCAAGAAACCCGTGAAAACTAGTTTTAGAGACCAGAGTATTGAAACCGATAGACACCCAGAAAGAAAAAGTATTTAAAAAGAGGTTTTTGTATTCCATAATAACTATATCTTAATTATAAAAGTACGACCGCCAGTTATATAGTTTCTTATATATAAATATAAATTAGAATATATAACCTGGAAAATATGATGGTTTATTTTCTAAAATATGCAGTTTATATGGATAAAAGGTAATTAGTGTATTCTGGCATATTTTACATTCGTGCTATATTTTTTTTCAGTAGCGATGGTTCTGTTTGTATTCATGCTTTATTCAAAGAAACCCTTTTATATATGTTCACTTATAAGCAAAAAAAATCTCTGTATACATTTCATAAGTTGTCGCTGTCCTAAGTGAAAGTTGACTTAGGTAAAAGTACTGGTGATTACTTGGTGGGCTAGAGCTGGTGTCATACATTACCGCTTCCTAAGCAGGATGATTACAACAGATCTGTATTTTTAACCATTGTAAACCGTGATGGAACACCTAGCCGTTGAATAACCGACATAGATCAAGGTCTCTAGCTCACTGCTCCCTCGAGACAAAGTTAGATCCTACACTTCACGACAGACGCTCGATAAATCAGAGAAACTGCGGTTGGAATGTTCCCGACATACACCATACACCCCGAACTTTGCTCGATCGGATTACAACTTTTTTCGGAATTTGGACAAATTCGTTCTTGCAAGGAACAAAATTCAATTCCAATGAGGCAGTTCGATCCGTCTTTTAAGAATGTTATTAATTCTCGCACCCACAATTTTTTCAGCAATTGAATCAATGAACTACTTATAAAATGGCTAAAGTGCATATAATACTGGTTCAATTTTAGCAGGTGGTAGAGCCACGCTGAACCTATTACTGGCTTCAGAAGTAACAGTGCTTGCATTGTTGGGTTCGTTCGGTCTGTGAGAACGCCGGAGGTCCACCTCTCCTCACCTTTCCCATCTCCTCTTCCCTCCACCCCTCCATCTCCAAACACGGGCTGGCAACGCACTTGCGACTCCACTGGTTTTGTATCATGGTGGTGATCACTTAACATCAGGTGATCCACCTGTTTGTTTGCCTTCTGTGATATAAAAAAACATACTTCGACTGATCAAATATATAATTTCATTTTTTATCATTTTTCTTTTTCCGTATAAAGCGTTAAATTTGTACGTTAGGACCTAATACTATAGTGCGACAGCATAATAAATGTAATAGGTTACATTCCGTAAGCACGCACGCTTATGCATATTATGAATAACATACTTTGGCAATCATTAACAAATTAGGACATCGTGAAATCGATAGCATACCTGCGATCCAAATTAGGTGTCAGTTGCGATACATTGACTATGGAGACGCTGTAACGGTCCAGGTGCTAGTTATTATAGTAAAGGGTCACTTGTATCGAATACAAATCAACAAGTTTGCGATGTCGCATTAAGTAACTCAAAAGTACATATCCGCCCGTTCAAGCCTACAGCTAAACGGCTGGCAAGTTCGACTCGCAGGCCGCATTCCACTACCAAATACGTCGTACGAAACACGAACTCCGATTGGAATAATAAACGCATTGTTGTCGATAACTATGTGAGTATTTAAGAGAAATCGAATATTATATTCCAATGAATAAATATTATTGGACAAAATGAATACGAATAATCAAAGTGATACAGTTAAAATTTGATGTTTAACATCCCCAAGGCTATCAATTATTATTACATTAATACGCTTATGTTCGCAGTCTAGTTCACGTTAACTTCGATCTGATCTATTCCTCAACTATATTACATTTTAGTGGATAATTAGTACCATATGTAATTTTTTTGGATCCCTGTATGTAAAGTTTTATTATAATTGATACAGTAGTTGAGGCGTGAAAGTTTAACAAACAAACGAACTCACTTTCGCATTTATAATATTAGTAAAAAAAGTTTATGTTTATTTGTTTAGCTGTAACCTCTGGAACTACGGATTTGATTGTAAAAATTATTTATCTAATAAAAAGCTATATTTTATTGTTATTATGTACATATTGTAGTTAACGCATACCATTCACCAGCAATGAATATAGCCACATCTTTACATAAAACACAACAATGGAGGGAACAAAAAAAATTGAAACATTTACCCGAATTTTGATCTAGGTCAAAACTGGTTGTATCAAAAATATAAAAAGGTATTTTCAAGCCTCAAGACTGAATTTTTTTAATATCCCGCTAAATTTTATTCAGCAAGCATGGTTTTAATGCAACTCAACCAAATAGCGCGAAAAGAAGATATCCAAATATTCAGCCTCCGTTTTCTGATTCAACGGACTCAAATAAATATTTATTTAATGGTTAAACAACCATATGGACCAGATAACCTGTTTATTTAGCTTTATTTTTTCTTCGCTACCTCCGTCTTTTTCGATGATATCGGATGTCGAACAAAAAAGGACCCTTATGTGTTCAGTCGCCCATATTTTAATACAGCCCGATCAAAAATCAAGTAAAAATTTAATTTTTATTTTCTGCTTTAATCGTTGTGTGTAATATTGTGTGTATACTTGTGTTAAACTAAAAAAAATATCACAAACTAGCTTCTGCCTGCGACTTCGTTCACGAGGTATTATTTATCTGAGCCAACGTTAACACGCAGCAGAAGCTCTCAAAAGAAAAAAATGCCAATTTTGAAACATTTTTCATCTATGCTCCGCTCCTATCGGTCTTAGCATGATAATAGCCTATGACCATTCTAGATGAATGAGCTATATAACACTGAAAGATTTTTTTTAATCGGACCAGTAGTTCCTGAGATTACCCCCTACAAAGTTACAAACTCACAAACTCACCTCTTTATACTTATTATAGATAAATGTTACTATTTCTATAATATTTAGGTTATTGTTGGATGTAGGAAAAATCAAAGATTATTTTGCCTTAAATTTTCTCAAAAGATAATAAATACAGTATTTACGGGTACAAGCACGGCTAACAGTTCATCACTACATAACATACTGTAAAACAAAGTCCTCTGCCACGTCTATCTATATGTCTGTACGCGATAAGCTCAAAAACTACAGAACGTATCTTCATGCCGTTTTCACCAATACATAAAATGATTCTTGGGCAAGGTTTAGGTATAATTTATCTTATTATCAGGGCGGGCAACGTATGCGAACCTGCCAGCTTAAAATAACACAGCTAATTAGTTAGTTATTTGCCTGTAAAATTCCCGTTCAAATATTACTTGTAGTCCGGTGAAGCTGTTAAGGCCTTACTAGGTCAATAGCGTAGTCAGTCATTTCTAAGAAAAAAAAACCGTTCAATTAGGTCCAGCCGTTTCGGAGATTATCCGGAACAAATAAACAAACAGACATATCGACAGAATAAAAAAAAAGTTGATATTTGTAGCACCACAAATATAAGTATTCACCAAAAAATATTTGTTTTAATATTACATATACACACTTTATTTCTATAATACGTAATATAGCACAAATCAAAAATTGGGAACAAAACTAACGTACATTAAACTTTTTGAGAAGTTTTTGGCGGGATTTCAGTCTCTCATGTAGTGGATTTTATATTTTTTCATAATCTTGTGTTATTTGACTCTATATTGTGTTAAATTTGTAGCGTTTTATGTAATATGGTTCGTTTAATGTGCATAAGTGAAATTAATGAAAAATAATATCACGGAGCATGAATTCTATTCATGAAGTCTTGACAATTAAGAAGATAAAAATGTATGAAATATTATACAGAGGATTTGGCGCTTATAACTTTCCATTAACTTGAACATAAAAAAAACTGTCTAAAGAATACATAATAACTACCTATATTAACAACTTCAGAATTGGCAATATGGATTAATTCCTCCGCCTGTCTTATTGGACGAATATTATTACTTCTAAACTTTTCGAACAGCAACACAAAATAAGCTTTGGAAATGTTTGCGATATAAACGTACCACGTATAATCAAAAATTGGAAACAAAACTAACGTAAAATAAACTTTTTGAATAGGAACACAAAAAAAACCCTGACAATATTTGCGAGAATGTTATCACGTTATCATGGCAACGTATATAATACTGACGGCAACACGCAGCGGAAGCTCTCAAAATAGCCCGATTTTGAGACATTATTCATTAGTGCTCCGCTCCTATTGGTTTTAACGTGATGATATGTAGCCTATAGCCATCCTCGATAAATAAGATATCTAACACTGAAAGAAATTTTCAAATCGGACAGGTAATTCTTAAGATTAGCGCGATCAACCATACAAACAAACTCTTCAGCTTTGTATATTAAGTATAGATGTCATAACAGAATAAAAACTTTAAAACTGAGTATCTTTTTTCTATACTCAACAACGAAAGAATTACTTTTTATCATTTACTCTCTCTTTTTGTTATTAACACAAAGAAAAACACATTCTAATTAAATAGAGCCCAGTTTCCTGAGCTTCGGTATTTAACCTGGTTTAAGCATACTAATTAAATCGATTTCACCATTATTGTCTTTCCATTAAAGTGTTTGCAGGTCAAATATGAGTTTCATAGATGATCTAAATTAGAGGTAATTGTTCTAACTCGTTACAAAAGATTTAATATTATCAATCGTGGCTTTCTGAACAGGGCACTATCCATCGGTAAAGTTTTGCATACCTAATGAGAAAAGTGGCATGATACAATATTCCAAGAACATCATCGAAAGAGAATCGTTGGTGTAATTTGCTAAAACATGTATTTGCCTCAGCATTTTCGGATTAAACTAAGATGTTGTATAACTTGACAATGATATCTCATCAGCAACCCTCCTGATAAACTTCGACTGAATGAGGAGTAACGAGACTGATATGTTCGTTGGAACAAAAACCACTAAAACAAAGCATAATTAAAAAAAGTATATAGGAATGTAAAAAATATAACACTTTATCGAATTTGTTAATGAATTTAACCTGAACAAAATAAAAATAATTTAAACAACAATAAATCATATTTCAAGAGGAACACGTTTAAATAGTTAGGTATTAACAGCTCGCATAGCCCGTGGGTGTTTCATAGAAACAATGAAAATCAATTATTATTGTTTGTTAATCGATGTTGATCGAATGTTTGTCTTGATTTTAAAAGTAACAACGAGTTTCCTATCAATCCCTTAAGATATGCTTGAAAACCAATGACATATAAGTGTTCTTCATTTCTAATATAAAATTTAAGCAAAAACGGTGTTATTACAAAAATGTTAAATACGTATTAAATACTTGCTTTAAAAAGGTTTGGTAGTAAATGCTCCGCGCTCGCCCGAGTCATGTTCGCGTTATCCTTTTTTCGCAAGTCTAACATAACCTAACCAAAGTGAGACAAAGAGCAAGATGGCTGACATTCAGCGAGCACGATGCATTGAAAACGTAACCTTTTTAAAGCAAGTATTCAATACGTATTTAACTTTTTTGTAATAACACCGGAAAAATCTATTTTATGTATGTTAATTTGTTAACTCTATATCAAACAAAATTTTCAAAAATCCTTTCGTGTTTTAATATTCCTATTTATATAGGCTAAAATTAAAAATAAAAGTATAGACTTGAATTGAATTTTTAACCCCTGATTTATATTTTTAACAATAATAAAAAAAATACGAATTCACAAGATACGTGCTTATTTTTATTTTTTTTTTTTCAACGTTGCATGTTGTTTTAATTTTTCAACGGTCGATACATTATTGGAAAGTAACAAATAATAACATCCACATATTATAACATGATAGCACAAACAAAATTACGGAAGTTCCTAATTAATTAATTAAGTAACAGTAATTATCATATCAATGATGTTAACGACTGCTTACACGTTAATGTTTACCTATTAATTAGGTAGCTTTTGTTATTTGCAAAAACATACCTAATTAGATTATATTTTACTAGCCTCTTCGTTCGAGTGAAATAGTTACGATGGGCTAACGCTAACACGCAGCGGAAGCTTTTCAGAGGAAAAAACCCGATTTTTAAACATACTTCATTGGTGCTCCACTCCTATTGGTCTTAGCATGATAATATATAACCTATAACCATCCTTGATAAATGAGCTATATAACATTGAAAAAATTTTTCAAATTGGACCAGTACTTCCTGAGATTACAACGTCACAAACTACCTCTTTATAATATTAGTATAGATAATTTAATTATCATATAATCACTTAATAAATGAATGTCTATTTTTGTTATGACATTATTTTGAAAGTAACTGATTCGATTTTTCTATATAAATATACAAATTGATTATTTATCATTTTTTATAACGATATTTAGCGGTCAAAAATATGAAAAACAAATCAACTTTCTAATGTAACAGTACCGCTTTATAATATTTATGTATAATTCAATTTATCGTACCACTAGTAAGAAAGTTTCTATCGATTATCAGTCCAGGCAATGCTCGTTCGAGTAGGAACAAGATAGAGTAGATAACGCATGTCGTGACACGAGTTAAGAATGACCACAACGGTCGATGAACTATAAAGCCCTACTAAAAGACGATTTAATGAATAGTAGCTCCCAGCTCCCTATCATCAATTTCACATGTGTGTAGATATTGTGTGAATATTGCGAAGTCTGGAGATTTCTTCGTATTTATTTACATCGTAGTATGCTTTTAAATTATATGATGTTATTGTTTTATCTCTTTAACGATATCATTGATACTATAAAGAAGCTTTATAGTGATACTGTGGTAACACTATATTAAATAAGAGAATAAGTGTAAGAAACTTATTCCTTACAAGCTGATTCAAAACAATGGATCGTCTTATGACCTGTGAACTGTGTCGATAGTGTATTTAAAGTTATAGTCTGTGACGATTGTAGTATTATGTGAGATATGAATAAATACACATCTGTTTAACGGGTAAGTACATACCACAGACAAATTAATTAACTTATCTGTGGTACATACAGAGATAGAGTCGCCGGAATACTTAGATATTATACATAAAGTTGCCATGGATAATGTTACTAAGAATAACTATCAAACGTCATCCTATACTAAACCGTCAAACTTATTATATTGTTATTAGGAATAGTGATATTGTTTCCTTTAATAGATAATATAATTTTATTTCTAGAAATTAGTATTCTAAATAAGGAAGTACTTAAATAAGTCTATATATAGATATGAGAAGCACAAGTTTAGCTAACTTTTTCCTGAGTTTGTTACCGATTTCCTTTAGTCTTTTTTTTTGTTTAATATATTTTAAAAAAATATAGTCGAATTTCGAGCATTGGACGACCATTATATAAGTATACGTACCAATATATTTATACGTACGCATAATTCAATGGAAGTCAACAATACAAATAGTATAACAATTAAAGGAACAATTATAATAATAATTAATGAACACTGAATGTCTACAATAAACGCTCTACTGTAAGTAACGTTATGATGCGGGCAAAGGATATTTTTAGTTTTATTGTGCCGCAGTTAATGGTGTGGAGTGAACCTAGATATATGTGCAAGGTTAATACAAAAGGGCATTGAACTCAAGCGGATACTGCTCGTCCCTATTCCCTCCCTCTGGTTGACTAGTGAGACGGCACATGGTGTTACTGTAATAAGTATGCATTTAAAAACGATTTTTTATATACGTTTATAATAATATATTCATATCGTTTTTAGTATATTATTATACAATACACAGGCGAAACGCGACAGAACAATCCACTAATAAAAAAAAACATATTACTAAATCAATATTAGTATATGAATAGTAATATGTCTTTAACACAATTCAATTTACATATAATGATATACATCAACTCCAATACACTACAATAATAACCAAGTGATATCTGATTAATCCAATCACCTATCGTATTTAGTTATAAAGCTTTAACAAACTATAACTTAGGCATAAAAGATTTGGAGCATCATGTACTATGAAGAACACTTAAGAAATAAAATCTCACCAGTACCAAGAGAATTACTCTGAGCGGAACTCGGCCAGACTACTACTGTCACATAAATTAATCTCAATACGTAACAAAAGGGAGCGATTTCCCTTATAGATTTTTTTTACTTCTGAAAGCAAACGGAGAGATCTATATTTACAATGATGGATTTACTAATTAATAATAAATAAATAATAATGATAATGATAAAAAATATGACGTACAATAAAAGTATGAATGTACCGTATATACATTACATTGAACATACAGGAAAAAATTGTAAAAAAAAAATCGAGCTGTCACGTGACGCGTGGCAGATGTGAAATATCGAAATTGTTTTGTATAGGTTATACGCATATAATAACAGATTAAAACAGAAATCAGATATGGCATAATGAAAAACATTACAAATTTGTTCCATAGAATAATGACTGTTTATTTATTTTATTACATACATAACCATTTTTATAAAATACAGAGATTCGACTAGGTGCAGGCACGGTGTGTTTGGCGGCATTTATCAAAGGGCGTTAGGTCGTCAGCGCGTGCCGCGTAACACTAGTAGAACGAGTGGCCGAAAAACAATATGAATCTTATGCTTATATAGATAGAGTAGTAAAATTTTTTTAATATTTCACTAATAGTGCAAAGTTCGTGTTTTGCGTCGCCACGCCAACAATCAGGTTTACCCTCTGCCTATAGATGTTGCACATCAATTATTAATTTAAAAAATATATAAGTTTATCGATTGATTTACCTATGTATCTATTAAATTGTTCACGATTTCAAAATGAATAAACAAATAAAAACGTAGTTTTCTAATCAACG
The DNA here is from genome assembly GCA_014332785.1 of Antheraea mylitta. Lineage (NCBI taxonomy): Eukaryota > Metazoa > Arthropoda > Insecta > Lepidoptera > Saturniidae > Antheraea > Antheraea mylitta. Next base: position 286,303 of record JACEII010000042.1, on the reverse strand, counting down.
TGAAACTATGATCGACGTACTTGCTACTATACCACGTACAATTTCGTTTCTCTATCATGGAAAAAACAGTATTAATAAAATTAAAGTTTTAAAGCCAACCAAGTTAAAACTTTTATCACGGGTTCCAAATAGAGATAATGTTAAAATATAAACTGTATTAAAATGAACTGGATGAAATTTAAATATACAACGAATACATAATAAACCTTACTTATTCCTCGTCTTAAACTTGGAAAGGATAATTAATATACATTTATGAAATTAAAATTAGATCACGACCCCTTCTCGAGTATAGGCTTCTTCCAAATGTCTACTTTCGTCACTGTTCTTCTCATACTCTATTTCATTTGCTTACTTTTAATTATTATTTCAAGTAAATAAAGCGAGTAAAAATAAATGACATTACATTGACTCATATCTAATAAGTACAATTGTTAAGCGTTAATTTGTTAAAAATGCTTTGTAATTTACATCAGGCGTAAAGTGAAATCGATATGGTATCATAGTTGTTACCATTATGAATGGTTGTACATGCTCAGAAAATTCTATCTATAATATTAATTTCAAATATTCATTATTGGGAATATATGTGATAATATTTATTTCCATGTTTATATAAACAGGAGCTGGCCGGGCGGACGTTGTCCTGCCTTGATAATAAAAAGAATCCTAGAGTCAACCGCAACGCCACCTATCGGATCCAGTTGTGAATCTAAACCATTCTCTGATCCACTGGAACACGCACACAAAATTTCATGAAAATCGGTTCACCCGTTTAGGAATACTTCAGTGAGTATATATGAGACATAGTATATATTCAGGATCTTGGAAAAGGTGTCATCTATTTCCGTGAAATTTAATATGTAGGTAGTTTTGGGGACGATAGATCGATCTAGCTAGATTTTATTCATAGAAAACTTTTTTATCTAAGTTTTCAGGCAATGAAAAAATATAGCTAGAATATCTAATACCTTTAAACGAGCGATTCTTGTATATTTGTATATATATATATATACATATTATTGGATATTGTCCGACGGTCAACGTATGTCAACCAACAATCAATTTAGTTCATCTCTTAAATTTGAGCGTCGGACTAAAGTTATTCGATAGAGTTCACCCTATTTTAGTAGACATTTCATTCACATACAAAAATACCGTATTATATATTCATTTTGTGTATGTTAACAAAGTAACAGATAATAACAAACGGATGAAAACTTGTCGTTGCGGTAAAATGACCATTATTTAAATTATAAATATATGCGGTGTCATTGCAGAAAAGTGAAATACGAATCGAGTACTTGCTTTATAAAAATTTGGGTACTTTCGTATTAAATGCACCGCGCTTGCCGAACGTCCGACATCTTGTTCTCTTATCTCTATTTGGTTAGGTTAGGTTAGACTTGCGAAAAAGGATAACGCGAGTTTGCCAAGGCAGCGTTTGGCGAGCGTAGTGCATTTAATACGTGAATACCTACATTTTTTTAAAGCAAGTATTCAATACGTATTTAGCTTATTTGTAGTAACACGAATGGTCTATACGAGAATGATGAGATCTTATATTTGATATATTCATATTATAAAAAGATAATGATTGTGAATAAAGCCGTGATTTAGTAGAAGGAAAATTTCGGAAAGAAATAATAGTATAGTAGAGGTTTTCTAATACCCACCTAGTTACCTACCACCCTCTACGTAAAACTCTTCACCAATCACTTATACGTGTGCTTTAGCAGCTGACCCTGAGAAAGAGGTCTCTTTTAAGTTTAGCGCGTTACTAGGTAATCATCATTTAATCAACGGATACGATTGTCTTTAAAGCACTAAAAACTGAAGAGAATATGAAAGAAAAGAATCTGCATATGGTAACCTCCAGAACTAGTATAGTTAATAAAGTTTTTTTTTTTCATTTCTTCACTGAACGAAAAGTCTCGAAAAAATAAAACCTAAGTAACTACATGCTTATTTTAACATATTAGCAAGAAATGACGCGACTTAACTGTTTCAAACAATAGACTACACTGTGGTATCACTAACCACAAGATATTATGACCGTACACTATATTTTATTATAAACTCGCATTGTATGGATTGCTGGAGAATGATAATTTAGAATATGTTTATTTTAAAAAAACCTAGCTCGCTTTTAAATATAAAGTAAATAAGGTTAATTAATGTTATTCACTTTATTTATTCGTACATTCAGTTTATCAGTTGAGTTGACTAATGGCTTTTAATGTTGTATTTGTATAATTAATTAATAACATATAGTTATTATATACTTACATTTTACATTACATGAAATAACAATAAGTCAGAGTTTGATTTATTTTTGTAGTCAAAGTAGTTAAATAACAGGACGTATATATATTATACATAAGTAAAGAATGTTTCCTTCAAATATGGCATCACTGATGAATCATTCTTGAATGTTGTCATTTTCACTAATATTAGTTTGGTGTGATATTCAATAAACTATCTTTATTCTTAGGGCTAGGAATGCAGTGACCATGGAAACCATTAGTATAAAATTATATTTTGTATTGATATAGATAAAACAAAAGTAACATAATGTCAATTGAAAAAAAAACATTATCATTTTCATTGAAATTATGCAAAGAATAATTAAATTATGGAATTTAGTAGTACATACTCAAGAAGGTAATGGAGATCATTGTCAAAAAGTGAAACAAACAGCTTTAAAGTCTTAATTTGTTTTTCTTTAAATAAGTTTCATTTGTTATAGAGTTGAATAGAAACTCGGTCCGCTCAGCCTTTTTTGTAAGTTGAATGTTGTACGGCATCGGCTATTGTCAAAATACATTTGGCTTAGACATAATATTTTTTTTATAAATATTCTGACAATTATTTCATTGTTACCAAATATAAAATAAACGAAACTGGTAATTTTGGAACTGTAAGTAATTAAATTTTAGCCGTGAATACAGAAATAGATCACATTTTTTGTATACACGAATAAACTTTTACATACCAGGTGAAAGCTTAAACGCTTCCAGTATTTTAGGATATGACACTTCATGGTTACATTTAACATATAATATAATAATATCAAAACAAATACTAATAAACAAACAAGAAAACCTAAGTTTACGATTTTTTCTAAGACATCTAAAAGTATAAACACAATTTAGATGCTATAACCGGTGTCGAAAGTTACAATGGGCGACCTAATAACTTTTACAGCAAAATGGGCAATACACCCTTCTGTTTTGTTCCTGACGATCTCACGTTCCCTTTCAAGTAAGAGTAAAATCACGCAACGGTCATTAACACTGTGCTTAGATGTGTAGAGGATTGTATATATATGTCTATTTTTTTAGATTAATTATCTACTCAATCTAATCAAATAAGTAGTACATATTTTTTTATTGATTTAAAACGAGAATCGAGTGCAGGGTATCCACCATAAATATTGCTACTGTCTAAACATTCAGCCTGTATATATTCTGATATTTATTTGATTATTACCTAATATTTTTTTAGCCACTTTAGTCTCTTTTATTTTTTAAGACATTTTATTTGCGAATACAGAAAAAGATCATAATTTTTTTATCCGCGAAATCACACATGTGGAGAGTTTATTCTAGTCAGAAAAGGCTTTAGAATTAGATAAAAAGGAATATAAAATGTATGTTCTTATGAAAATAAAAAAGGTTAACATTTATGGGAATTTTATTGCAATTAAATAAGACTTAAAAACTTGACCATAAGTATTCGTTACGGATCCTATTTAATTTATTTGATTAAATATTGACTACAACTACAATAAACTAATTTAACTGAAGTACACAAAAATTTATTATATACTAATAATTTTATCAGTGTCCTGGCTGAACTAAAGGGAGACCGAATCAGAATGTTTTGGTGATGTGTATAATTTCTTACCGTTAAATATATATTGATTGCGAGTTAAAAATTATATGGACCTACAAAAAATAACTCTTTATATTTCGTAATTTATTTATCGGGAGCATATCGTTGAATTTGTGGACATTTAAGAATTTTCACACACCTCCGGACCTTTTCATTTTATAACACAAACATTATCGGTGTTGTTACAAAAAAGTTAAATACATATTAAACACTTGCTTTAAAAAGGTATCGTACTAAATGCACCGCGCCCTCCCGAGGCAAGTTTGCATTATCCTTTTTTCGCAAGTCTAACCTAACCTTACCAAAGCGAGACAAGAGAGGAAGATGGCGAACATTCATATTCACATTTTTGTAATAACACCATAAAAATTCAACATAGTGAAATGCTCACAAAACATCGCTTAGGCTTTGTGCTGAATTGGAAAAGAATCCTGTTGAGCGGAAATGGAGACTTTGCGATTTCGATTTCCGCAAAGTGCTACTTTTTGTGAGGTTGATTTTTTTTTTATATTATAGGAGGCAAACAAACAGGCGAGTCACCCGACGGTAAGTAATCACCGCCGTCCATAGACATTGGCAACACTGGGAGAGTCACAAGTGCGTTGCCGGTCTGAATGTAATGATTTCTTCTATGCTTATGTTCTCGTAGGAATTTATAAGCCAATCAAAACAAATCTTTTAATCGATAAAAATATTGTTTCTTAATTCATGATACTGAAAACAGAACGATTCTTTTCCTCGGTAAATAAGCATTGTAACGTGAAACTTTATTAATCCTCAGATAAATTGTGGTGATAAAAGCGCGCAAGGCTGTCTTTACTTACTAACCTTTTCAGTGAATCACGGTAAAAAAAAGTCAGAAAACAATGTATTAATCCATCAAACACAAAATACTTATTTATATACCAATGAAATTCCAATGTACTCAGTTTTAGAAAATAAACTGTAAAGCATAAATAAATAACAAATAAATACTCCTCTAATAACTTCTATTCATGTAAGTAGTGATCACATCTCAATGAGGGATATCTGTTGAATAAAATAACACGAGATTTTTCGCGTTCCGTTTAGAAAGAAACTCAATTAATGTTTCTGCATAATTTGTGATACTCGTTAATTGGTTCTAAATAATTAACACGAGTTTGTATAATGTATATTTTTGCACTAAGACGAATATGTAATATTTCAATTACACTTAAAGCGTGCAAGTTGTTCTTCAAAACTTTTTTTTCTGCGGCTGTAATTATTTTTGTAGATCAAATATTATAACTGAGGTACCATATGGATACATACATAAACATATCAGTCTCAGCTTTACAATTATAAAGTAATTTAGAAAGTAAATTATTATTTTGGAATATCATTTTCACGAATGATAATTCGCTATGCACAATTCGCGTTTAAGGTGACAAACTTTCTGTGATTCTTTTCAAATACTCTTGTTAGGAAATCCTTTCAATATTAAGAAGCTCAGCAGTTTATTTATGGGAACGAACTTAAGAAAAATCAGAACTAAAACTCACATAAACAGTATGAAAAAAGTAATATATAAAATAATCATACAAAAAGATAAGACTGACAAAACAATAACCATATATTTCAGAATTGTTTTCACTTACTTCGTATTTAATGCCGGCCATGCGGAGCCATGTTTCAACCTTCAAGCAGTAAGGAGAAGTAGATGGTAACAAAGGAGTTCTCGAAAACTGGTATAAGTAAACAACATCAGTCTCAAAATTCATCTTATGGACAGATGGCTTGGGTGGAATAGGGTCGACTTTTTTCTCCTCTGTTTTTTCTTCAGTTTTATCTCCAGACTTTGGTGTCTCTTCTTTCGTTTGCCCGTTGTCTACCGACGCATCCTCCTTCGATGCTTTCTCCTTTTCTGTATTTTCCGGTACGTTGTTAGTAACTTCTGTTGTCATATTTAGTCTTTTATATACGCGCCTATCAGTCAATAATAAATACACAACAACTCGCACTACAGCGTATCGTGGTATTTATTACAGTATTTATTCGAATGTCGCTTAATTCAAGAAAGCGGACTGTTAAAAACTGAGTTACGTGCTATTAGCTAGCCGACGCTACGCACAATGACGCACAATGCAAAGCTCCGGGTCCTACCGGCGCGCCGCAGCTGGAGGGTGCATACATTACTTACAGAGAAAACTGGTTGCCAGGCAACGGGATAGTCTACAAAATGGCGGCTCTAAGCATTGGAATAATTATAATGTATTAATGATGTATTTATTAATTTTTAGAACATACAATATATTTCAAACTTTGATAATATCTATACTCTGATATTTCAGACAAAACATCAAATTCAATGTTATGCATTTCAACTTTTATATATAAACAGATCCGATGTACTTATATGCTTTTTTTGTTTTATTGGTGAACCTATATACCACTGTTAAGGCCTTGCTAGGCCAATAGCGTAGCCAGTTCGACAAAAAATCATTTTCTAGTATCAATTTGTATCCATCAGAGGTATACGTACGAAAGTAAGAATAAAGATTCATGTTTAAACAAGCAGTTGTCCGCGGCTCCGCATACATATTTATATGCAATAATTATATTCGACTCGTTATAGTATATTTATGAGATACTCAAGAGTAACATTATAACTAACATTTATTTCCATTTTGCGATAATGTACTACTCCCAACAGCAAAATTTAACTAAAATCAGTTGAGGTTAAACATTTTTTTTCAAATGACTTTTCTTACTATTTTAACATTATCGACAACTCTAATGCTCTAACAATATTTGAATATGTTCTATGTATTTTTTTTTTTCGAAATGTCTACGCTATTGACCCAGCAAGGTCTTAACAGCTTTACCGGACTACTAAGGCGAGCGCTTAAGGCACTCAGCCGATTCTAATTTGGCAACCAGCTCAAGGGTGCACGGCACACCTCGGCTTGGCTGTTGCCTGTTGCATGCAAAATCGCGACCTATCTTGGCTAACCTAGCTAACTATTCATATATGTATGAGTTGTTGAAACGTATATGTGTACCAAACATACACGCCTCAACAACTGCTCCATATATTTATTATCGGAAAATTAAAAGTTTTTCAGTTCGATGAGGGTAAAAAGTAAACCCTTCCACTTGCATGTGTAAGCGTGTAGGCGTGCACGTGTGTGGCGGTGATCGTGTAGTGTTGTAGCAGTGATGTATATTTGTGTGTCACCGTATCGCGCAAGCAACGCACTCAAGGGCTCCCTACCGAGGGATCGAACCTAGGCTTGAGCCACTGCCGTGGGAGGCCTAATCGGGTGTGCGGGAGCGAAATTAACCCCCAGACCATGGCGGCGTGATCTGTGGTTACGTGGGCGTGGGCGTGAGCACGCTCTGTTTCGAGGCACAGGCTGGTACTGATCGTTCGCTGACGTGATTAAATCAGGAGGGTCGGTAAAAATGCATCGCGGACGTCTTTTATAACGCGCAGCGTTAGGTACGGGTTCATAATTTGCGGCGGATACCACTAACGGATTGGGATGATTCGCAGCTTTTTCAAAATAACTAATCGTAAGTGATTTTACGTACGCCCAGATAGAAGGGATCTCTAGGTCTCTATGGAGATCGACTCTCCGAATGTACCACGGAACACCGGTCACTTTACGTAAAACACGATTTTGGAGAACCTGCAGCTTATGAAAGTTATCTTTGGACATATGCGCAAAAACGGGGCAGCTATATGTCATCACGGGACGGACACACGTCTTATACAAAGTGAGCTTGTGTCTGAGGGACATCTTACTCTTATGACAAAGCAACGGATGGTGGCGACCCAAGACCATAGCTGCTTTGTTTCGCACTCTGTCTATATGTGAATTGAACTTTAAATGTCTATCTAATGTAACACCGAGATATTTGACCTCTTCGACCCAAGGGATATCGATTCTGTTTAGCTTGATGGGCTCAAAGTTATTAGCGCATTTCGTGGGATTGAAGAGTATTGCGGCACTCTCATCGGGATTAACTTCTATGTGCCATCGACGAAACCATTCACCGAGAGTATGAACGGCTTTTTTGATGCGCTTCCTAAGAAAGTCCGACGGCCAGCCGGAAGTGTAAATAACGGTATCGTCAGCGTAACAACCTACCTCGACCCCCCGAGATCGAGATGAAAGATTGAAGAGCGTGGGCGCGAGTATGGAGCCCTGTGGTACACCTGAGCGTATCGGGTGGGGCAGCGATAGTTCACCATCCACTCTGAAGCGGAATGTCCTATCAGTGAGATAATCGCGGATAATATGGATTAACGTATTGGGTACGCGAGATTTACATAATTTATGGATGAGCCCTCCGTGCCAGACCTTATCGAAGGCCTTGGCGACATCGAAGAAGACTGCAATCGTGCGTTTCAGTTTACGTTTCGGATCGGCGTTAAATTTAGAGAAAATGTACTCCGTGAGGCGGTGTACTTGATTCGTGCAAGAGTGTTCGGCGTGTGTGTGAAGTTGGCATACAAAGATATCGGAATTGTGAAACAAA